>KK121536.1:412958-499231 GCA_000611955.2 Stegodyphus mimosarum
ATTGCATTTTTTCTTTTGTTTTTGGCAACTATTGCAATGGTATGTTTACTTTTGATGTGTTTGTTCTAGTACTAGGACAACGTTTACAGGAGGAGAGTGTCGAACATGGATGACCTAAAAGCCAGAATTACAACCGCAAGAGCGTCTGTGGATGCCGACATGCTTGCTGGTACCTGGCGTGAAATTGAATATCGACTTGATATTCTCCGTGCGACGAAGGGGGCACACGTGGAAGTTCATTGACAAGGGTCATGAAACGTTGTGACTCTATCTAACCATTTATGTTATTAATTTTAATCTGTTTTTATTATTTTATGAGTTATTAAACATCAAAATGGGTCTAGGACTTTATAAACACCCTGTATTTTTATGAGAATGAAAATGTTTTTTATACTAACAATATTAATATATGAGGATGGGTAAAAATAAATCAAATTCAACTTACATGTTTGCTAAATTTAAGAGGACAGCAAAATGACCACGTAGCTCAACGCTCACTAAATTGGAACGATATTAGGATTAGCTGTAACTTGGAGAGAGAGGGTGGCGTTGGATGTGTGTGTGTGTATAATGAAGCAGACTTAGATGCAATATTATAGGATAAATTTATAAGGGATTTCTCCAGCCTTCTCGGCATGCCTTCATGGTGTAGTGGTCAGCATGCTTGGCGAGTATTCGAGAGGTACGTGGTTCGAGACCCGGCGAGGGCATTGCTCATTTTTCCACAACTCCTGCTTCGAAATAACCTAATGTCTGTACAAGTTGATTGCGTAAATAGTGAGATGTTGATCCATAATGAAGCGCAAACTTGGCAGCTCAGACAAATTAAACATTCATTTTTATTTCAATAAACTTTTTGCGGCATCAAATAAACTTGTATACTAATCATTCCTTTTCAAGAACATTCATATTTTTTATATGGTTAGGACAGGAAGAATGCTGTGAAACAGAATCGAATTAGTGAGATATGAGGTAGGATTATTAGAGAAAACAAACAACAAGAATCAACGTTATATTTATAAATTTTCCAGGACTATTTTCGATGGTTTAACTACCGAACCAACTTCCTCAGCTGCCAACGTGCAAATGAACGAGATAACGATCATCACATCTTATCTCGTTCATTTGCACGTTGACAGCTGAGGAAGATGGTTCGGTAGTTAAACCATCGAAAATAGTCCTGGAAAATTTACAAATACAACGCTGATTCTTATTGTTTGATTCTCCAATAATCATTATTCGGCGTGAGGTAGGAGCAAAGTGCGTAGTTATAGGGTATGGAAGGCGACCGAGAAAAAGGTTTCAGTTTTCGAAATTTTGAGTTCCGAATTAGCTACGTCATCATTTTTATGCGAAAGTCATATGATAGGATTAATCTAGAAATTAAGACTGTAACTACTACTTTACCAGATAATTGCCAACGAATGTTATTACTAGAGAATGCTACCAAAGCATGTTACCACATAATGTATTACCAGAGAATGTTATTACTAGTTTTAGAATAAAGAGGGTAAGTATCCAAATTAAATTAAGGAATTAAGGGGCTATTGCTAATTTAAGTTGCAATTTTGATTTACATATTTTTTATCTTGCATATGCCAACCCCCTTCAAAGAGAAAAGGCTTGGCCACAGAAAAGCCTTTCTAACAGATAAAGGGGCTAAAGCATGAGCAAATGAACAGAAACTTCGTCTGAAAAATATGAATAGTAACATTTTGATCAAAATAATCATTTAAATAATTGCAAAATATAAACTTTGACAATATTTGAGTGTCCAATTAAAATTTTAGTTCAAAAGTCTTTCTGCTTCAGAATCATAATCATATTTGTTTAATGAAGGCTTTTCAAAGCTTTTCACGCAATATGACAAACAAAAAAATTTGATACACTACTGCTACTTTAAAATGTAACTTTTTAATGTATTTAAAATGTAATTTAAATTGATTTACATATTTTATCTTACATCTCTCTCTATATAAGCGAAATACCACTGACTCATCGACAGATCTTCGAAACTACACAGCAGATTGACTTGAAATTTTGAATAGTTACTCATTCCCCGATGTTGATGCGCATTAAGGACGGATTTTACGTAAATCCTGTATAAAAAGGATTTTTGTTATACCATCCCAAGCGGCACTAAGTCAAAACTCTTTTTTTGTGTGCGAGTTTTAACTTTGATTCACTGACTGTCACTATATTTCCCGACTTTAAATTTTAAAAAAATTACATTCATTATCAATTCAAAATTAGACATTTCGTCTATACAAGAAGTTCACATTCAAATAGATAGTGCGCCCAGCAAAGCGGGCTAGTGTTAGCTAGTATATTATGTATGTGTATTATGTATGTGTATGTATGTATGTAAATGTGCGTGGTAATGTGTAAGATAAAGCATATGTAAAATAAAATCCTAAGTTTAATATATACATACATGTATATAGAGACAAAAAGAAAGAAATTTAGAACCAAATTCACAAAGACATGAAAGAAATTCAAAACCAATCAATCTAAAATTCGCCGTAAATATGTAAAAATCAACCCATAGTCATCAAACCAATAGAAATACAGAGAAAACAAATTCAAAATTAACAAATAATAAATATATTGTTGCAAAAAATTCGGCGGTTGCGCCTGTATGTAAGCTTTCCGGCATAGCACTAGGGTTGCCATAAAATAGTGTATGGTAGGGTTGCCAGATTGGCGACTTTATCTCCCATTTGGCGACCAAATTGGCGATATCCCATGGTCCAATCGGGAAGCTTCTAGAATAACTTCCTGTCGAGATATTTCTCGAAACGTGTGGAGCTTGGGGAAAAGCTATATAAGCCCTTGCGTTTCTGAGAGCAGTTAGTTGCGAGATTGTGAAGTGTTGCGAGCAGTGTGATTAGTTGTGAGAATAGCTGCTACGCGAGAGTTCTGTGAACGGAAAGCAATCGAGATAGTGCTTTGCCGTGAAGCTATCTTTACAGTATAGCTTGACAGTGGATTGGTGATTGTTCCACGGTGTTTATTATAAGTCTAGTGTTGCCGTGAAGCTACCTTTACAGTTACAGCCTGAAGCTGTGTTGCTGATTGTTTCAGCGTGTTTATTGTAGATTTTCGACGCTTTTAAAGGTAATTTTGGAACTGTGCTGTAAATAGTAATTCCTGTAAATAAATTGTGCTTTTTATTGTTCTGCATCGTGTTTTCATCGGATACTCTCAAATCTACGAACCCGTAAAACGCAACAATATATATATATATATGTAGAGGAATACAATGAATACGTGATTCAACGTTATCAAGAGGAAGCAGATCAGACGTAATTGAACCCCTCTTCCCTTGGAAAATCTCTGCGTTTCTGTTAATCCAAAATTAGCTGAGGAACAATTCTAAATTATTTAATTTCAACAGTTCACCAACATTCCCTGCACGTGATTTCAAAATGCGCTTTTTGCATTATATATAAATATATATATATATATATGGAGAGAGAGAGAGAGAGAAAATATAAGAAATTTAGAACCAATTTGACACAGAGTAAATGTATAGTATGACACAGAGTAATGTACAATTGTAGTAAAATTCAATAAAATAAATTTCAAAATATCTTATACATATGCAAAATAAGAATTTAAGAAACGTGAAACTAAACCTAAAAGTTAAAAAATCGAGAAAAAATATAAAAACCCAGAAAAATTTATAATTTAAAAGAAAAAAGAGGGAGAGAGAAATCTGAAAGGTTTCAGATTTTAAATTACGTCCAAAAGGGCGTTATTTTAACGTTTTATGTGTTACTTTTGTTTATTAAATATCATGTTCTTTAAACCTAAACCGTAAAATTCAGTTCAAAAGCAATATCGCAAAATAATTTTAAAATGAGCATATCTTTAGAATTACCGATACTCAGTTTCGCTCGCTGGAGATAAAAAATGTTTTTCTTGCACAACGTCGCCATTGCTTGCTTTGAAATCTTTGAGTTTGTTTATCAAAAATTCGTTAAAGTTTTACAAAGTATGAAATCGATAATGAAACAAAATCCAAATTTCAAATTTGGGCTTCCAGATGCCCACATTCGGGTGTAAACGTTCAAAATTCAAAACTGGATGGCTCTAGGTACCGTTGTTTTATCACAATGCGAGAAACATACATACATTTATGCAGATTCTTCATTATTTGATTTCTTTAAATATAATACAGGCGATAATATTCGGTGGCATCAATTTGAAAAGTGAAACAACGCTTTTATCGAATCGACGCAAAATGCTTAAACGAAAGTAATAGTCCTTCTGGGCAAATTGCCCCTTTGGACTAATAAAAAATTTTTTTAAATTGTTTATTTATTTAAAAAAAAACTAACTTTATAAGGTATTTCTCCCGCCTTCTTCGCATGCCTTCGTGGTGTAGTGGTCTGCATGCTCGATGCGTAACCGAGTGGTACGTGGTTCGATTCCCGGCGAAGGCGTTGCTCATTTTTCATGTCTCCTGATGCTCCAAAAAATACCTAATGTCTCTACAGTGGCGCCCGAACTAAAAGGGTTGTGGATGATGACTCTCCACACCCAGGATTTGGCGACTAGGTCCCCTAAAACCCTAGTCGCCCTTTAAAAAGGGGAGTATATAAGGTATATCTCCGACATTCTTAGCGTGCCTTCGTGGTGTAATGGTCAGCACACTGAGCTGGTATTTCAGAGGTCCGTGGTTCGATCCCCGGCGAAGGCAGTGCATATTTTTCATCTCTCCTGCTTGTAATTAACCCAATGTCTCTACAACTGAGGTCTCTACAACCGAACTAAAAAGGTGGTGGATGATGGTTCTCCACCACCGGGATTTGGCAACTGGATCCCCAAAACCCCAGTCGCCCTTTAAAAGGGAGAGTATATAAGGTATTTCTCCCGCATTCTTCGCATGCCTTCGTGGTGTAGTGGTCTGCATGCTCGACGCGTAACCGAGAGGTCCGTGGTTCGATTCCCGCCGAAGGCGTTGCTAATTTTTCATCTCACCTGCTTCGGAAATAATCCTAATGTCTCTACAACTTTTTATTTGTTTACTATTTTTTTAAAATTTTTTCTCGAAATTCTCTGGTTTTTATAATTTTTAGACTTTAGTTTAACATTTCTGTAATTGTTATTTTGCATATTTATAAGGATATTTTGAAATTTATTGGTATTGAATTTCACTTCTTTTAGGCCTTTTGTAAACCTGGTTTTAAATTTCTTATTTGTTGTTTATACTGATAACGTTTTAGCAGCACATTGCGCCGAAATACTTGGAATAATAATGTTTTTAAATAAAAAAAAAATTGTGATACTATATATACTATACATGCATATATATGCATATATCTATTTATATAAGCATACGTGTGTATGTATATGCCTGCATGTGTAGCTTTACACTAGATTAGAACTCTAGATATTTAAAAGATGTTTTGCCTGTTAACTTTTTAAAAATATGAGTTTCATTACAAAAACGAATATTCGACATTTTCATGTAAGAATTGTCTATTTCCATTTATTCCGAGCTGAAATGCAGAGAAGCATGGACAAAAAGGGGGGGTTTTGTCATTTACTGACCCAACATCGACAGAACATAATGAGATAGAATACAGAACTTCAAGGCTTATATTCGTAGCTCCGCAAATTAGTTCCCATTTTAGAAGCTGGGCAAGTTTGGGTCAACGACTGATCGACCAGGAATGCAATTTAGTTGCCTCGACATGCAGCCATTACAGGCCAATCTCGGAACTTTGCTCTAATGAGATATTTCCGACAGCGCATCATTTCATACCTAGGCAATATCTAGGAAATGACGTATTTTCTCCTGGCCATGTCTCTCTCAGGTGGAAATGCCATATAACAAAAGCACTACACCCTCCATTGTTTCGATTTTCGAATATGCCGTTTGAAACTGTCACTACGTTAAGCCAAGCATTATTATATTAAAGACTAGCTGTACCCGCCCGGCGTTGCCCGTGCATTTAGAAAATGCAGATAAGTGAATAGCGCAGGAATAGTAGTGTAGGACATGTAGACTGTCTCTCTCTCTTCCCCCCCCCACACACAACATTCCCCGTCGATAAAAAGGAACAATATATCCTAACCATGAGCCATCTGTTAAAAAATTAGTTTAAATGAGAACAGACCTCATATTAGCACATGCTAGGAAACCGTAGTCATGTGGTTATAATCATTGGTCTGAAGTTTAAAGAAAAGTAAAACATAAAAAATTCAAAATCAAAGATAGGAAAGAGTTGAAAGGGAAAGATAGAGAGTACAGTACAGAAAAAATAAAAAGTAACGAAAACATGGATGAAATAAAACATCCTGCTTACAGGAAATTTGGAGTTGAGAACCAATTAAATTTTTAATTTAAGTGTAAGTTAAACTTAGATGACAATGAATTAGAAGAGGAGAGTGTTTGTGTATGTTTGTGGAGCTCGGGCTGGGGTCGCAAGGGCCCCTGACCGATTAATGTCTGTTGGTACTGCAGCACTGGGAAGCAGCACCATTCGGATTATTGCTCATGCTCTCAAGAGAGCACTAAACAATAACATCATCATTTAAAGCATGACAGTCAGAGTTAGTTTGGGAGAGTGGAGAGTGGCAATAATTTTTCTTTAGATTGTCCTTTTCGTTAGAGAGCCTCGGGATAAACTATATTTAATGTTCTTCCATTCGGAGCTAAGATGTGTAGATTATCGGCATTACCAACTCTTGAACAACCCACGTACAGTTGACCATGGGAGAAACACGGCTTACGGAGGTCGAGCCCTACAACTTTGAGAGATTGTCCTTGTGCCTTATTAATGCTCATCGCGAAACTCAAACGAACAGGGAATTGTAGACGCTTAAACTGAAACGGGAGATCGGAAGGGATTATAGGAATTCTTGAAATAAACACATCTTCGCCTGCAGCATGTCCGGTCATGATGGTGGAATTGTTATAAATCGATTTAATAAGTTGAAAATAAATGATAGCAACAAATCACAATAATAGCAACACAATAATGCAAATTAAGAAACAAAAACTGAAGAACAAAAACTTTGGCTGGAGAGCTCGGTCAGACAAATGGACAGACAGGCAGACAGACAGACAGACACATTACACTTGCTTTTATTATGTAAGAAAAAGAGTACTTTTATTGAGCCCCTGACGAATTTTGAGTATAAAATAACAGACATTCTGTGAAATTTAAACCAATAGAAAGAAATCTGTAGCCTTTTTTTTTCAAACACAAAATCCACCTTACATTTAAGTTAGGACATTAAACTTAATCGCATATTTGAAGCTAAACGTTTTCTATTCTGAGTTTTACATATTACTGCTCCCGTGAAGAATTATTTAAAATTTAAGTCGCAATAAATAAATCTATATATTTCACAGTTGTACACTGCTTTAATGTGTTAATTTGAACTGCCGAGCTTTCCTAAATAATGCGGTTTTTTAGCGATTCTTTTTTGACGCCAAGATCGGCGGCAGGAAATCACAAGTTCAAGATGGCCGCTACACAAAACCAAAGTACGAAGTCAAAAAATTGCAGAAACTCGGTGCCCATGTACACATCGATCTATTTTCACTTGAAAAATATCAGAGAATTGCAAAAACTAGGCATAGCGCACTACCTTGACTTTGTCCATTACACATTGATCTAGTTTCACTTAAAAAAATTAGGAAGCTAAAACTAAGTTAAAACTATCATGGTAACTAGAAATGGTGTTTCGTTCCCAAAATTGAACAAATTTGTCGCCTATCGAAGGGGCACCCAATTCTACACTAGAGCCAAAAGATCTTTCTTTAGGCATTTATTTGAGGGAAAACAGCAACCAATACATGGCGTTCTTAATGAACATCATTGTATCATTAAGAAAATGGTCAATTGAAAGAAAATATAGATTTTCTAGAATTGATCCAAGTGTTAGTAACAAGCTTGATTATTTGAAGAAGTACTATTTGGCCATGAAAATACTTATGCCAATACAGTAGAAGTCCAGAAATCCGCAATGCTTCGGACCAGAGGTTGTGCGGATTTTAGGATTTTGCGGATTTCAGGACAGAAAAGCCAAATCATAATATTCAGACTAAAAGTGCAAAATAAATAAGACATATTAGATACATTTACTTAAATTATTATGTACAATAATATACATTATTACATTATTTTATTATATGCATTAAATTAAATTATTATATATATATATTATTCATTTATATTAGTGATTACAGGAATATTTTAAAGCATTAAGGACATATACAATAGGGACGTGTAAAAAATAAAAGATACTAGTAAAGCATAAAATATTTCATTTTTTTTTTACTTGTGTCAAACATTTTTCTGATAGAGGTTTGTTTTAAAACTTTAGATGCTCCAAAGTAAGTTTTTTTTTTTTTTTTTTAATTCTACAGGATAATAATCTCTTGCTCTGTGACACAGCTCTGTTGTTCTAAATATTTTAGGTATTTTTCACCATGTTCCAAACCCTCATTAAAAGATATTTTCTCACTTCTATCAAATTCGTTATCTGTGTCGGTGTCGGAATCGTTTTCTTGCTGTGGCGAGTTCAAAACAGAGCCAATGATTTCATCATCGGTTATCTGATATGCCAGTGTTGGCTCTGAACACATCATCCATACTAAAAACCTCTTCTGGGCTAAGAGTTTTTTTCTGCCACTAGCACAGAATCATTATTATTCGGTAATTATGACGTCATTATTGGATAAATATTTTTTCTTCGGTATTTCATTCTCCATTCTGCGGTTTCTGGAGCCTATAAATTCGATGTTTATATTTTGAGAGGCAGTGCGGATTTCAGGAGTTGGCGGATTTCAGGTCGCCGGATTTTTGGTATTTGACTGTAATACCTAATTGGTTTCTTATAGGAATATCGCAAATTATGAATAAAATTAACTGATCATCTTGAAGATATTCTGAAGTTTCTAATTGGTACATATCAGAATCTTATGCAAGTGTGTAAAATATGCCGAGTCTACGCAAGTAAATCATTCTGTTTGTGAAAAGTTTGTTCCAGAAAACCTATTGTTGTAAGGCAAAAATTCATACGGGAGAAAAATAAAACTATAATAACAAATGTTGAATAATGAATATAATTTTTTGTGATCGAGTAAAATAACGCTTGTGAAGTTAGAAAGAAATACGGCATTTTATGTCGTAAGTCAATTAAAATATTCAGTAAGCCGCCCAACTGGGATAATGGTTATTGAGCCTGATTGCCGTACCGAAGGGTCCGATTTCGAATCCCGGAGAAGGCATGGATGTTTGTAAATGTATAATGTCTGTGCGGCATGGGGTCATTCCAAATATGCGGTGGGTCGAAGGTCCACTCGAGAGGTCGCTGGTAGGGTAAGAGGAGTTGAGTTACAGCATAACAGACGGCTTTCATAAACTAATCGTGTATTGTCCGGCACCCACAGTGTCCCAAGAACGCTGCATCAGGTGCTCATTAGAAGAATTGACAGTTGTTACATGGCCATACATGGGCTTATTTACATATCATTTCATATCATACACTTGACATACATATTGCTACTCACTTTATGCGACTCATATATTATTGCTTACATACCATATATTATGCATACATTTTGTTACTCCCATATTATTATCACGAATTATAGCTCTCTTTTTGTTATTCGCAAAAAAAAAAATTACATTTTACGTACATATTGTTACTTTCATACCATACATTTTTCATACATATTGTTAGTCGCATGTTATTACTCACACATTGTAGCTCACTTTGTTATTCACATCTCTTAATTTTGCATACATAATGTTACTCATATATCAAGCATTTTGAATGCAGAAATTTTTGGCATATCATACTTTTAACATTCATAGTATTACTCTATTATTGTTATCCATACATTGTTATTCACAAAATATCTTTCATTTTACATACATAGTGTTACTCACTTGTGGTTACTCACATACAGTTTTTTACAAATCATACATTTTGTAAATATTTTGTTTTTCTTGGATTATTACTCACATATTATAGCTTACTTTTGTAAATCGCGTACCTTACGTTATGCATACAGTTTATTACTCACATATTGTTACTACCATACCAGATATTTTTCATATATATTGTTACTCTCAGAATTGGAGGCAGAACAGAGCTAAAGTCGGGCTGTCACCAATATGAGGCTAAAAACCCTTGCCAATGATAAGCACACTTGACTTCCTTGCCACGATGAATGCCGCGGGCTTGTGCTAACCATTGTCAGAAAAGTGAGATTGGTCACCATATGGCGCTAAAAACCCTTGCCAATGCAAGCGCACCTGACTTCCTTGCCACGATGAACGCCGCGGGCTTGTGCTTACCATTGCCAGACAAGTGAGATTGGTCACCAATATGGCTCTAAAAAACCTTGCCGATGATAAGCGCACTTGCCATGATGAATGCTGCTGGCTTGTGCTGACCATTGTCAGACACGTGAGATTGGTCACCAATATGGCACCACAACCCTTGCCGATGATAAGTGCACTTGACTTCCTTGCCACGATGAATGCCGCGAGCTTATGCTGACCATTGTCAGACAAATGAGACTGGTCACCAATTATGGAGCTAAAAACCTTTGCAATGAGAAGCGAACTTGACTTTCTTGCCACGATGAATGCCGCGAACTTGTGGTGATCATTGTCAAACAAGTGAGATTGGTAACAACAGCAATATTCAGCAACTGGATTATTGCAAAGTTTGCATATGTTTAGTTTTGATAAAAAAAATTGTTACTTAAGTAACCATCTCCTTAAATGTATTAGCGTACACGTTTTAAGAATTAACGTCTGTTCAATTAAAATTGAATGTCTCATGCAGTAACGGGTTGTAATAAATAATTTAAAGGTACTTACGAAACGTAATTTCTTTTTCCCGGCCTTCTTAAGAAAAATATCCAGAAAGCGCCTTTTAGCTACACCAATTAAATACTACACATGCTTTGGATATAAGGAAAGAAAAAAAAAGACTTATTCGTGATATTTACCAAAAATGCAACAGTAATATGTGGAAAGGAGGATGCGAAGACGAACAACAACATAGGTATTTTATTCACCTTAAAATAAATTAAAAAATTGTGTAAACTTACTATTATATTTCATAGAGATTGTTTTGATTCCCTCAGGGAAAATTTTCATCAAAAATGTTTTACCTTAAAAAAAAAATTCTGAAATGGTTTGATGAAAGATTACATGCGTCTTTTTATTAAAAACGTAATTTATTTCTTATCAAAATGTACTTTTCTGTTTCCTCTGTCTGTGAAATAGATGAAAAAATGTTTTCTAAGGAAACCAAAAGTGCAAAATTAATCTGTTTCCAGTTTGGCCTACGGAAATTATAATATTGTTCATAATGGAAATGTTACAGAAGGGGAAAAAAGCGGATTCACGTGAAATGTGTTTTTTGATTTGAAACGAATTTTTTTTTTCAGTTTTCAATCTCCCTTCAGTAATTTTATCTTTTGAAATACGGGTACTGTAATATTTTAGAATTTTTTTTTTCTTCACAATGAAATGTCACTTTCTTTCGAGACGTTTTGAACAATGCTTTCCAACGTTTAATGAAAATTTGAGATATCTCGCACTAAATTAACATTTTTCTCAGTATATGCCTTCCGAAATAGATTTCTGTTGTACTTGTTTACTTTTAATATATACTGTCATAGGTTCTTCAAATTAAAGCAAATTTAGAAAGGATTTAAAAATGAAGCTATTAAAAAAGGTCAGAATGAAAAAAATTGTAGATTCAAAAATTGCTAATATCTACACAAAAACTGTTCTATAAAATTACTTCTTTTATTCCGATTCGAAAATAAATAAAGTTATTTGGGAATCATTTTCTGGTTTTATTTAAAAATTCGTAAATTCTGTAGAAGTTGGTTACTTTTCTAATTAGTTAATGATAGTAAAACATATCATGGCTATCTGACAAGAAAAGGGCACAACTAATAGAGGACTTTGAATAGAAAGTGCTTCGTATTTACGCGACATAAAGCTGTAAAGCATAATCACAGCTAGCTGGGTTTCTGAAATGACCCAAGCATGTATGCAACTACTAAAGTTTCATTGTTCCATCCATTCGGCAACTAGTACGTCAGCAGGACATACGGAATCGAAAAACATGAAGACTGTCCTAGAATAATGTCTCCAGACACAAGAGCCCACAAGCGGCCGAGCGATAAAGTTGCTGAACACAGATAGTTCGGTCCGCAGTTCGAATCCCAGTGAGCTGGCTTGCTACATGGGCGTTTCATAGTTTTTCATATGTGTAACATATATACGAGCCAGGTTCCTTTAGAAAGTTCTCCTTGGAAAGCATCCTTCCTCTTAGGCAGATACCCCTCGAATGCTTTGCCATAAACAAATAAACCAAACCTAAACCAGACGCCAGAAGTGCATACTGCCATCGAAGACAAACAAAAAATGTTCGACTAACATATAGCGGGAAGCATGGAATTTGCGAGTTATAGGCCGTTGAACAGCAATCACAAAAATGTTTTATTTAGTTTAGGTTTAGGGGTTTACGGCAAAGCCTCGAGGGCTAGCTTCCTAAAGATAGGGATGCCTTCGTTAAGGACTTTCTTAGGAAATTGGCTCGTATATACGTTACACACGGGGAGAGAGAGAGAGAACGGAGGACGTGGGCACTATCCCTTTACCAAATGGTTAATCAGTATAGCACCACATCCACCACTATCTATAGCACCCCTTCAGAATACATAAAGCCACTAAAAGGTGTTCAACGTGCACAAGACATACGAAATAACATGTTACAGAGTTACAGATTAATACTCAAGATACATTACTGGTACATTACTGATGCAAATATGACTGATACAGAACTGATACAAGACTGATACAATACTGATACTGATTAATACTGTAGCAGTATTAAACAGTATTCGTATTATATCAGTATTAATATCAGTATCAGTATCAGTATTACACACGGGGAAAAGCACGAAAACGCCTATGCAGCTAATTCGCGGGATTGAAGCCTCGGACCGAACTACCAGAGTTCAGCGACTTTAGCGCTCTGCCGCTGGTGGGCTTTAATCACGAACAGATGAGAAGACCAACTGCCCGTAGCATGCGAATTTCATAAGACACGCGGAGTTCAACGAAGTAACTGAGCAGAAGGTACCAGACTCACAGACTGAAAAGGATCCTTGAAAAGTATTATGATTAAAAGACGTTGCTTTCGGGATTCCTCAATAATTGTAAATTAGATGTTGATCGAACGGAAGTTGCCAGACTTCTGCTATAGCAAGCACAACTTTTATTAATAAATAGGTTTCAAAACAAATAAAAAAAAGATTCTGTGTGTAAGTAGAAATTACAAAAACTGCTCAAATTGAGAAGCAAGAGCTGTAATGTCATCGTAAAATTATTTGACACATTCTAAGAGAGTGAAGAGTTGAAAATCTTTGAATTAATATTCTACCGGCTTGTTTAAAATAGGATTTGGAATTCGTAACAGGAGATTCAGTGACAATAGATTGAGCTTTTGTCGCTTGAATTCGTTAATTACATGTTTACCCTTATTATGTAAATGGGAAATTTTTTTTGTTTAACCCTGAGAGTAGAATTCACTCATTTTACATGACTTCGTTCTGGGACAACCTCTATATATGAGGATTGAGTGAGGTTCATAAATCATATCGCTATTACACAGGACTCGTTTGAAAATCAACTTTCGCAGTGTAGGAGATACAAGCCTACATATTTACAAACTCAGATTTATTTTGATTTCTCTCCTTTTACTGTTGCTATAAAAAATTTAAATGTTTGCAAAATAAACGCCGAAAATTAATGAAATAAATAAGTCAAATCTACCATTCCCCCCTCCAAAAAAAGAAATCTAGTCCCGACGAGGGCATTGGTCATTTTTCGTGTTTCCTGCTTCGAACTAACCTAATGTCTCTACAAAGTAATGAATCTGCATGAACGTATGTATTTTTCTCGCATTGTGAAAAAACAAGGATATCTAGAAACATCAAAATATGAATAACGTAGTCCTCCAATATCAGCATCCGGAAGCCCAAATTTGGAATTTGGAATTTGTTTTATTATATGCATGATATTTTATAAAACGTTAACGAATTTTTGATTAACAAATTTGACGCGAGCAATAGAAACACTGTATAGGGGGGGGGTTACCTCCAGCACGTGAGACGTGTATCGGAAATTCTAAGGATATGCTCTTTTTAAATATTTTGTGATATTGCTGTTGAATTGAATTTTATGGTTTGAGTGCGAAAAACATGATATTTAATAAATAAAGGTAACACACAAAACGTTAAAAAAATGCTCCTTTGGGCGTAATATAGAATCTAATAGCTTTCAGATTTTTTTCTTTCCCTTTTTTGATTATACACTGTTTACAGCAGTTCATCTTTCCTATCGGCCTCCCAAAGAATTACAGCACATCTAATTTTAGAAATTAAAACGATATCATAGTTCAGAGTATTATGCAATTATGCAAAGTGATGAAACTTAGTACTTGGTACGAGACGTAAGTCTGAATGCAATTTGTGATGTGGAAGAAGTGAGAAAACATATAATTAAACTCAGATATACTTACTTGCTTTCGTAATGTAATTTGAATGTGAAAAATGTTAGCGGAAACTGGAATCATAATTTATACATTTTACTGGAATGCATAAGAGCAGAGTGTAATTTATTTCATTTTTATTAATTCTTCGATTTATGAACCTCTTTCTCTATAATTTTCTAATTATGTTCGACAACCGGAATGAATAATTTACTTTTATTTTACCGGACTGCTAATTATTCTTTACATTTATAGCGAATTAAAACAAACCTTATAGAAAAAAATAAGTCTTCGAAGTGCAAGTCTAATGAAATTCGATACAAAATTAAATTATCGCAGAAAATAAAAAGATAGACCTCATTAGCCTAGAGCAACTGTTTTAATTACGGACTTGGATTTCTCGTATTACTAGACTTTCGAAGCAAGCAATGGTATATTTTTTTTCAATCACGGAAGTAATTCATTTGCGATTAGCAACTACTGAGTCTTTGTATTATTCATAAATACACTCTTTGTTGTAATTGAATCAAAACCGATCAAACGAAAACATGTTTCTAAGAAAAGAATCCTTAAGGAGAAGAAATTTTAATGTTCTATAAATATCCCAAATAGGAATAATTTCGCTTCTTTCCATTTTGAAATTGGTAAGACTAGTACAGTAGAATCTCAATTATCCGAAATTCCAATTATCCAGTCACTTATTTTTCTCACTACTTGTGAAGTAAAATTTGTGAATTTACTTGTTTTGAATTTTTTCGTTGATTTAAATGATAACAAAATATAATTCAATATATAATGTAGTTCTCAAAAGATATTAAATTAATTTAGATAAATATTTACGATATGTATAGATTGTTCCATAATAGTCGGCAAATTTGGAAAATATAAATATTAATGTAAATATTAATGGAAAAGTAATTATACTACACCACATATCAGCTTACTATTCCTTATTTACTCAGCGAATCGTCGTTTAGCTTAACCGTAACAAGTACTTATTTAAAAACATTTGGCAACATTATACAGATTTCTTTTCTAAGCAAGAAAAATTTTGTCTTACAATTAACAACTCATTGAAGTCAATTATTTTTTATTAGCCTTATGTTTCAGTACTTCGTTCTCGTGCGCGTATGTGCGATTGAAATGAGTGTTTTTTTTTTCTCCTATTTCTATCAGAATTCGAGTGCAAACTGTATTCATTTTATAGTGTTTATTTTATTTTACTATGGGATGGCATCGTCGAAAATAATCAGATGACACTGCAAGCTGTGCGAAAGAACTTTTCCCTTTCGCTGGAGAGAACGCAGACGGTTCCGCCATTAAGACGGTAACACGACTGAAAGACGTTTGAATGTAAAAGACGCTGATTTGTATTCATCTGTAAATAATCTCATCTATTTCCTTCTATGAATGTAATCACTTTGTAGTTTGTAGCAACTATTCATGTTTCCATTAAACTTTCAAGTTTTCTATAAATTGGATTAATTATTGAAAACCCCTAGACAACCATCTCTGAAGTATATTTACAGACATCATACTCCTAGATAGTAAGTACCGATCCTACATTTCTACATTACTTTATTTTATTTATTTAATTCTTTATCGTTATTTATCTGAGAATATTCTTTTTGTTTAGCTCTGATGAACTAATGATACACTAAGGAATAAAATTAATTTATTTCGTTCACAGAGAAAGCAAAACCAATTATACAGACTTTTTTTAAGTTCCAGATAGACAGAAATAACAATTATTCTGAATAACTGGATATTTTTTTAAAAAATCAATAGGAATTAAATGCAAAAAAGACATAAAGAGCTCCCAAAATAAGTTTGAGACAACTAGATTGATCAAGTATGAGCTAATAAAAAAATAAATATGCAAACTTTTCATGATGCCAGAGTAATAGATTAATTTTTTTTCAAATAATTAGCAGTTTTATTTAAATTTTATAAGCGTTTACAAATGGCACTTGTTTAAAAAAAGCTACCATGAACGAAATAGAATGCTTAATAATTGGGATCCCATACGAAGCAAAACTTCAGTGTTTGAACTTTAAAAGCAAAGATCTATTTTGCTTTGAAAGACTATGAAGAACACAGACATGTTGATGTCAATAAAATTTTGGAAGGGGTGCTCCGAAAAGAAGGAAACAGTTCTAGAAACCACATTGATTTATCTGACAGCTTGGCAAGAATAAGTAAGCAATGTTTCAAACAAGTCGCTTTTTCAGGTAAAACTGAAAAAAATAATTTAAAACATGCATGAAAAAAGTTTTCATTCTTTTCATCAGACATCCTCATCGAAGTGAAGATATTTTGTTTTGGCTGGACATAACAATCAGCTGTCATATGAAAGATGCTGTCAAAAATTTAAAGAATCAGAGTATTGTTTTTGTATCTGAATCGAATTATTCCTCCAACGGTCTCTAAGCTAGAGTTGCCGAAATGATTAGGGGCAATTGTTAGAAAAAGTTGTTCAATAGGAGAAGGAAAAAAAAAAAAGCTGATGTGTACACCACATGACTTCCTTGTACGGAATATTAAATTATACGCATTTTTTCCTGCATTTCATTTAAACTTATTGAATTGAATTAAATCTACTTCTCCGATAGCGCATACATCACAATAGAATAAATGCACTCTTTAAATTTCATTATATTTCTTTACCATAGCGATTCACTTAACAGTGCTACATCTCATTCATTTTATAACTCAGAATGCACAAAAATGATATCGTCTGGAGAATTATCTAATCATTGCCACATGTTCTATTCAAATATTATAATGAATCTGAAACGACCTATAAAAGAAATTAAACAAATAAAAAGAAACAGTTTTTCACAGACGATTCAGTGCAGCTTACCTAATGCGCGTGCGCTAGTCGTAAACATTCTCCTCTGTCCGAGACAGACTGGCAACAATATTTGCTGCTAATACGAAGCACTTATTTTCTCGAAATTTATAGATAAAGAAAAACATAAAAACCAAGTACTGTTAAAACAATTAAAAAACTTTTACAATTAAAATTACAGTTTCTACGCAGAAACAAGAAATTCGGCCAGCAGGCAAGAAGGCAGGTTTTTCGGTGCACAAAACTAAAAGTTTCCTTTTGATCACACAATAAGACAATAAGACAGTGAAGTTGCAGAAAGTATTAATTCCCTGTTCTGCTAAATTTCAAATGTAAACAAATATGGCTGCTATGGTAAAAAGAATTAGGCTTACCCGCACTTATAAAACATTTAAATTGTTGATAATTCTATTAATATTGCATGCAGATTAACTAAACGCATAAAAACCTTAACCGGAAGAGAAGAACAACATAACTCAATCATATTTGAAGCAAAAAATGCTCAATTTACCAATATGTAAGAATAAAAAAGAGAACTCATTGAGCTAAGTAACAGAGTAGGTATATATATATTTCTGGTGCGGCTGATTGCCACCAAAAAGGGAGGTGCACAACTACACACATGCTACAGCAGTCTTATATACAAAATTTCCACGTTCTGAGACTACTCGATCTTGAGTTATGCGAGATACATACTTATATAAATAACGACGACACGAAAAAAAAATCTCATATGAATTCATTTTAAAACAGTTTTGTAATTCGTTTGGACAAAAAGAGTCTTTCATTCTGTCCGTACGTACAGATGTCACGCAGAGACAATCGTTAAATTGCATTCGATAGTGGTCAAAACGAATATTTTCGTTGAAATATGGTACCCGGAATTTTTCGTGATTACAATACTTCCTTTACTTCGTACGAGAAAATAAAAAAGAAGCGTAAAAGACTCAATTTAAAGAAAAAGTCAGTTTTCGAAGGAAGAGTAAAAATGCGTAGTCAAAAGATAGGATAGAATTGAATTTAGATAGCAATGTGCACATCGAAAGAGAATTATTTGTATAGTTTTTTATTTTGTACGAATTATGGAGTTAACTTTGAAAAATTTCAGGTTTGTTTCATTCTTACCAGAGACTCTGTTTAGATTTGATCGGCTGGATAATAAACTAAGCTCATTTTTTAACTTCATCTGGTTATGAAGCCGTGGCTTTTATTAACTTTCAGCTGTTTCATACCTGTCTCACTAACTCGCTGGTTAAGTTTTGCTGACGTTGACACAATTTTCTTCCGCAGCAAATTTAACCGCTAAATTTTAATAATGAGGCACAACACAGTAGAAATTAATACTAATTAAAATATTTATTAAAATTTCTATTTCGCATGCACATACACACATATACATAAACAAACAAACAAAAATTACAACGTAGGGCTTTAAAGTGTTGCTATTAAATTACCATTTAAATCACAGATCTCACTTTCAGTGTGTTTAGATTTCAGACATATGAACTTGCCAACTGTACCTAAGAGGATTTGCCGGAGTCTCTCTTTAATTAAATGCTTTAACAACTCCTGCTAAAAGTCCACTCTCGGCTTCAGTTTTACTCTATGGGTAAAATCAACTAAACGGAGAACGCAGGTACTGAAGACTGCGAGAACTGGGTAACACTGTTTGGTATTCCTAATTTCTAACTGGTATCCTGATTTTCGTTGTGTCATTTTAAAACGAATTAAATTTATACAGTTCTAGAACTGGCCTGGATAATATATGCGCAAAGTTTATTTTAATTCAGGAGTTATTTATATGTTAAATCTTCTCTGCATTTCTAGTCCTTCGTTTCAGCCATCAGAAGATGTTATAGGTGTGAAGGGTATGGCTTGGTAGATATTCTTCCAAGACATGATTCCACTTCGCAAAAACACAACTTTATTAATCAACTATTCATTAGCACATATATTCATTAAAACAGGAAACTTCTACATGAATACTCGAACATTCCTTGCACCCGAGATAAGAGGAATGTGAATGAGTTCGCTGATCGTGCCGGCGGTTAACACGTGGCAACATGACGACACAAAACAATATGACGTTAGCAGAATATGAGACTGCTACCAGTGACACAGTCAGGACACAAAAGGGGTTGATTGCAAAATTCGAATTTAAGATATACACGTTCGAATAAAAGTTATACGTTAAACTGTAAGTATAAAAAACAAGAAATACAAAATATACAGGGTGTTTATAAAGTCCCGGATCCATTTTGATGTTTAATAACTCATAAAATAATGAAGATATAAACAAACTTATGGAATTTATTGATGGAATAACTTACATATTTTCCTTTTCAGGTTTGAATATCTTTACTTTTGTAAATATCGTCTGCGCGTGTGGTTAATTTCAGATAATTTCATTACGAGGTTAATTTCATTTTCCAGTCTACATATTTGTACTTTTCTAAATATCGTCTGCTTATTAATTGCATTTTTCTCTCTTTTCTTTTTGGCAGCTATTGCAATGTTATGCTTACTTTTGATGTGTTTGTTCTAGTACTTTTGTATGGGATGTTTTATTCGACCGTATATTAAGGAGAATGCATGCACAAGAGAAAGCACAGATTTTATGGTGGCTCATAGAAACGAAATCCATAATGCAAACACAGAGATGTTGCAGAAGAATTTACCAAAAATATCCTCCATCCAAAAGCAGCATCTTGCGGTGGAAAAGAATTTTCTAGAAACTGGAAGTGTGGCAGATAAGAAACGTTCCGGACGTCCCTTCACAAGTGATTTTGATGTTGAGCGTGTCAGAGAGACATTTTTACACAATCCTAGAAGATCTGTGAGATCAGCGGCAAGAGAATTGGATATGCCAATTTCGATGGTGTACAAGGTTATTAAAAAAAAAAAAAAAAACACAAAAAAAAAAATCTGAAATGTTCCAATTTTAAATTACGTTCAAAGGGACGTTTATTTAACATTTTGTGTGTTACCTTTATTTGTTAAATACCATGTTCTTCGCACTTAAACCATAAAATTCAGTTCAACAGCAATATCGCAAAATAATTTTAAATTGAGCATATCTTTAGAAATTTCGGTACACGCTCTCACGCGCTGGAGATAAAAATGTTTTTCTGTACAACGTTGGTATTGCTGGCTTTGAAATCCTTGAGTTTGTTAATGAAAAATTCGTTAAAGTTTTAGAGAATATTGTTACGAATTTCACATTTATTTGGCTATTTATTTAGAACTGTAATTAAAATTCCTTTTTATTTTCCCGTGCAACGCACGCAGACGATTTTTGAAGAGAAAGCTACGTCAAAAAAAAAAAAAAAAACATGCACACATTTATGCAGATTTTTCATTTTTTAAAATTTAATGCAGAGCGCTAACATTTAGTGGCAACAATTTGAAAAGTGATACGCCGTTTTTGTGTTTCCGACGCAAAATCGCAAAACGAAAGTAATAGTCCTTCGGGACTAAATCCCTTTGGACTAAAAATTAAGACTGCATGCATACAAGGTTCAAATTGTTCAAGTTTTGGAACCGGACGACAGGCCTAGGAGGACGGCCTTTGCAACAGATATGCTAAGACTATGTGAAATTGAATATCGACTTGATATTCTCCGTGCGACGAAGGGGGCACACGTGGAAGTTTATTGACAAGGGTCATGAAACTTTTTGAGTCTATCTAACCATTTATGTTACTAATTTTAATCTATCTTTATTATTTTATGAGTTATTAACACCAAAATGGGTCCGGGACTTTATAAACACCCTGTATTGAATAGTGATATACAAGTAATAATACACTTAAATTCTAGATGAAATACTATATAAGAATACAATGCATATCATAATAAAATAATAATAATGAAAAGTTCATAAAATAAGAATTTTCAGCCACTCCAAAATGCATGTAAAGGAAATAATTCTAAGTATTTATATACTACAACTTTTGCAGATCACAAAAGAAAAAGCATTCAATTATATTACACAGATCAGTTTTTTTGGGAAAATGAACACGACGTCCACCGCGAGTAATTACTTATTTTGGAACAACGTTTAAGTCTTCACAAACCACAAACTCTTTGATGTGGAATCTGAGGAATCACAGGTATTCCTGTTATACGTTCCGACAACATATACGCTGGTTTTAAGTGATCGTTTTAAACTGTAATCTTTTTGTTATTTACTTCAATAATAAAACCTTTGCCCATTCGTTTAACAACGGTGCGAGGCCCAGTGTAAGGAGGAGTTAGAGAAGATTTAACAGAATCGATCGGTAGAAAACATGAGAACAGGTTTGAAGTGCCGAGTATACATAAATTGATGGTTGAACATGCTTAGAGTTTGTAATCGCTCTAACTGAATGCATGATTGATCGAAGCTGTGACACATAAGATTTAGAAGGAGGTACCGAATTAGTACCATTCAGCATATCTGAATGTGGTACCGTAAACAAGTTCGGCAGAAGCAGCATTTATATCTTTTTTTAATGGCACATCTGATATCCAACAGAATTATAGGCAGAATTTCAGTCCATTTGGGATTGTTATGAGCTATTATTGCCCTTTTAAGCTCCCTATGAAATCTCTCAATCAGCCCATTGAACTGAGGAGTCCAATGGATTGATTGAGAGATTGAGAACGTTAAACTCAAAGTCAAAGGAAATGGCCAACTTATGACAGAGAACTATTGGCTATGTATATATGTCGATTAGGAAATTACGGCCCATGCTTGATGACAAGGCCTTTATAATCTACGCAGATCAAAATCCGCTAATATATGCTTTCAAGCAAAAGCCCGAAAAATGTTCTCCAAGACAAATTCTTGATTTTACTGGCCAATTTTCCACTGACATTCGATACATCAAAGGTCGTGACAATATCATTGCTGATGCTTTATCCAGGGTAGAAATACTAGATTCAGTATCTGGTAATCAACACATCAATTATAAAAAGTTATCCGAAGCACAACTTCAGGACTCGAAATTCAAAATTCTGTACCTCAGTCTTCACCAGTTTTTAAACTAGATGAACATTATTTTTCTTTAGTAGATGTTACTCTTTACTGCAATGTAGACACGGTTACACCTTGTCCGTTCATTCCTGAATCCTTTCGCTCTAATTTTCAGCAGATTCACTGTCTTTCTCATGCCGGTATTTCAGCCTCGACAGAACTAACCACTAAGCGATAATTTAGGCCTAATATGAAGAAATTTATTAAAACTGCTGGTCAATCTTGCATACAGCGCCAACGTTGTAAAATTCACAAACATTCAAAATCACCTTTGGGTACCTTTTCCTTGCCTGATGAAAGATTTGCACTTATCCATAATGGATTTCATGGATCCTCTTCCACCTTCCAAAGGTAACCCTTATTACATGAGAATTATTAACCGCTTTACCAGATGGCCAGAACTTCCACCTACTGCCGACATGTCAATTCGGACTATTTGCAAAATGCATACCTGGATAGCTAGATTTGACTGCTCTGTATCAATAACAACTGATCAAGGCCTAAAATTTGAATATATTTATTTAAGGATTTAATGAAGGATTTGGGCACACATCCCACTGGAACTACTGCTTTTGCGTCGAATTAGTATAAACGGCGTATCACTTTTCAACGAGTTGTTGCCACCAAATATTATCGCCCTGTATTATGTTTAAAGAAACTAAATAAAGAAGAATCTGCATAAATTTATATATGTTTCTCGCACTGTCATAAAACGAGGGTACCTAGATACATCAAACTTTGAATAGAGTAGTCCTCCACTCGAATATGGGCATCTAGAAACCCAAATTTGGAATTTGTTTTATTATCTGTTTCATATTCTGTAAATCTTTAACGAATTCTTGATTAACAAACTCAACAATTTCAAAGCCAGCACCGGCCACACTCTACGGTAAAAAAAAATATCTCCAGCACGCAAGACTGTGTATTGGAAGTTCTAAAGATATACTCTTTTAAAATCATTTTGTGATATTGCTGTTGAATTGAATTTTATGTTTTAAGCGCGAAGACTACTCGTGATATTTAATAAATAACGGTAACACACAAGACGTTAAAAAAAGGCCCCTTTGTGCTTAATATAAAATCTGAAAACTTTCAGATTTTTTTTTACTTACAATGTTGTAATTAATGAATATTCTGGAATTAAAAGATAAATACCGTATAATAAATCATCCGCCGCAGTGCTTAGACAAAGCCCAATTCATTTTACTTTTATAACCGATTTGCGAAGGCTGACTGATAGTTTAAGAAATCATGGGCTCGGCTTTTATTTTCAGGCTTAGCTACGGTTGTGTAATCTTCTATTCTCTTTTCTGTGAGTGCAATATTGGTTCCCTCTGTGGTACATTTTGTGCAAGTTTTTTCGGTAGCGGAGAACGGCTAAATGACCTACGGATTCCTTCATTCCAGACGAATGCAACGAGTAAGTGTTCGGCTTCTTGAGGGGGGTCATATTTATAGAGTGAGGTTGATAAGGAGGAGTAAGTGATCAATGAAATTAAAGCAAAATTAGCTGTTTATTAGAAATTTTAGTACCGCCTGATGGCGAAGTGGCTAGCGCATCGCTCACTTGTACCACAGGTTCGGGGTTCGATCTCCAGGCTGGGTAAGGTTGATTCTGCCTTTCATCCTTTAAGTGGGTCTGTAAAATGAGTACCAAGCTCACTTGGGGACAAAACACCGAGGGTCCTACGACAAGCTGACCACTTGTCCAGGGCATATACAGATGCACTCCGAGGCCAAAAAGGCCAAGAAAGCAGAAAAAGGGAGCTACAGGCCATGGCCCACTAGGGCTGTTGCGCCACTGAGTTTAGTTTTAGAAATTTTACTAAGTTTAAATTAAATTGCTTCAATTTTAGAGAGATAACAAAATAGTTCTGAACATATAGTAAAAACTAAAATTAAATTTTGGGAAGAATATGCAGTTTCTTAGAAGCGATAAGTTAATAATCAAGAAAATATGCATTCTAGCTAAATCTAGAGTCATATTTAATGTATTTATTTAAACTGCTGTGAAAAGTTCGGGCAAAATATTTCTTAATTTTGCCATTTTAATTTGAAAGACAATGCCATATATTATATTTCAACAATTTATCTACTACGTATAACCTACGTAACAATTTACACACCAAGAAACCTCTAATTCAAAGTCACATGTTACCGTTGCAGCTTCAAGGACTCAATTTTTTGCGTTATAAAACTCCTCCCCGTCTCTTCCTATAAATGACAGCAAAACATAAACTGCTTCCTTCACGTGGAAATAGGCTGACAAGTAAACAGGAAACCTGTTAGCAACGATTCCCAAAAGGCGGATGGCTACAAACTTCGAGGCGAAATAAAAATGCCTAACGAGAGTTTTATTGTAGCTATGGGAATTACCTAACCTTGGGTAATATAAATTGCGTGCGTGCAGTTGAGATAATCACGGAATGAACCATTTCGGAAGGGCTAAACCCTCATAAAACCATTACAAAGAGGAAAAAAATTAGTTTTAAAAAAGATTGACATCTAAGAATCAAAAGCGTCGTAGAGATACAGCCAAATCCTCTTTCTAATCTGTAAATCCTTACTAACTAAGAATTATCGGAGAGTTTTTTTTCTTCTACTCCTTAAAGTTCGCCACACCATCATTTCTTAAGCTAAATTTTTAACTCGCTCTAAAGACACTAGAAAATACTGTAGCTGCATTCCGGATTTAAGTTGCTAGTAAAGTGTGGCAATTGTGTTTCGAGTTTGAGACTAATAAACTCGAAACACAACTGCCACACTTTTCTAGTAACTTAAATTCATAATACACCCACAGTATATTCTAGTGTCTTTAAAGCGCGCTAAAAGTATGGCTTAACAACTGAACGCATTGTGTGTTGACAACAATATGTCTAAGGAAGGTAGTCCCACCAGAAAGTAATATTTCCAAATTGAAAAGCAGTATACAACACCCATCAAACTCATTTATTGATTTTTCTGTAGGATATCAACGAGTGCTTTCATATTCATTATCAGTGCTGCTAAATCGATGCTACTGAGAGTTTCACAATGTGTTCTGAACAGTGAATTTTTCCAAGTTTCCACAATCATAAAAAGCGAATTAAAATCACGTGTTTCCAGCCTCACGATTACCTTGGTGAGTAAACATTCGCACTGCAGTTGCAACTTACCGCTGTAATTTGCCATTGACTTTTACAATATATATAAGTACTATTCTAGTGCACCCTGGAGATGGCTTCTATCCACCGAGGTAAACAAAAGGAACTGTGGCATACCAGCGGAGATTTCCTACTGACCAGTCTGAATTTATTATTTCAAAATGTCAAATCAAATTATTTTTATAAAGAAGGTGGTCTTTTACAGGCAATAAAAACACCGTGCCAAAACGAGTATTTCAGTGCCATTTCCGACTCATAGTGTAGTATTCATAGATTGCAAATTAAGCAGAAAATAGAAAACAGGTTTAGTTTCGTTTACTTAGTTAATCCAAAGCACTCGACGGCTATCTGCTTAAAAGGAGGGATGCCTTTGGAGAATTTTCTAAGGAAAATTATCTTGTATACACGTTACTCATGGGTAAATAACGAAAATGCTCATGCAGCCAGCCCGTTCACCTGGATTCAAACCCCGGACCGAACTACTAGTTTTCAGTGACTTCATTGCTCGGTCGCTGGTGGGTCAGGGTAGAAGTCAGAATGAAAGACTGAGCACTAATTGAGAACACTTCCATCAGATATAATATGAAATGCTCATAAGATATTTGCTGAATAATAAATCAAAGTGTATTCGTGGCCCATAAAGGTTTCACGGACTGACACCATGCAGCTGCATTCAGCAACTTGAACAATTTTACAGGGCTTATTGCTTTCCTTATCACTAAACCTCTATAAAAGTGCAGTACTAGACAGAAACCATTAGCAACCTAACTAAGAATCTCATGCGGAGATGTGATTGGCCTATTCTTCATCACTGAAAAAAGAGTTTTATCAGACCACTATCTTGCTTGTCTGAGTTTATTTCATGCATTAATTCGGACATCTTTTAAATTCTATCATATTATTATAGCTACTAATCCTCTTGATGAGCCTCAGCAAGATCATCGTGGCCAAGTACCAAGGGATTACACCTATCGTTAGCCATTGATTTGGGCACCTTATAAATGATAGTACAAGCTTGCTCAACTCGTCCTATGGACTTTTTATGGACAACATCCCCAGGGAGATGGATTCGAGGGCCTCCCATTCTTGTTCCCCTACCATAAACAGGAAGCCTATCGGCTTGAAAATATTTTAAATGCCACTTCGTCGTAAAAACATTAGATATTTACAAACATTCATGCTTTCTACAGAATTCGAAACCAAACAACCCGAAGCAATGGACCCTGGCTCCTCTACCATCATATCACAAAAGCAGTGGCTTCTGATTTTAAGTTTATCAAATCTGGAACTATAATCATAGTTCAAGTAGAATTTGAGACAAGGCTACCCCTCTAGAGGGCTTTCAAGTCATTTCTGTTGCTAGGCCGAAAAAATATCGAAATTTCTTTCCAGCTGGCGACTTTCTGGAAGATTTCGGAAACTGTATTTTTGAAGCCTTACTAGCTATTTTTCTGAAATATTTTAGGAGTGTTTTCAAAAGAATATTTTTGCGTTCTATGGGTTCATGGACTTGGAGTGACTGATGATCAACAATTAATGAAGAATCAAAACACAATTTATTCGCCAGTATTATACAGGACGTTTCCAAAAGCACGTTTACAGTTGTCAAAAAACTACGATAAACAGGCTGAAACAATCAACAATACAACTTTCAGGTTATAATGGTGAAGACAGCTTCGCGATAAGCAGGGTATATACAGCTTTAACCTACTTTCGGGAACATTCTCGGAAAAACCGGTAAGAATTCATTCTAGAATGTTCTCTCTTCGTTTGTGGCATATTACCAATTTTGTCGCCAAATATCGCCAAATAGGGGATTTCACGACAAATGTGGCAACCCTGCCCTTTCCTGCCACTTTCTGGCAACCCTAAACCCGGCTTGTGGTGAAGCTATCTCACCGCAACTGGGCATTTCGCAGCAATGTACGAGTAAATATATAGTATGGCTGTAGAATTAGTTGGGTCAATATAACTGGCATTACTCCAGGTTTCAACAAAAGTTATTTTAATAGCTATAAACCTGGTGAAATAACTAGTATCCAAGTATCTAAATAGTAACGTGATAACTCTTAATTTATTCTGAAAAGCTGAGCTCTGTTTCCGCTGAGTTATTTGCTCTGGCAGTACCTTGGTAATCGGAGATACTCCTTGCATGTTAAGGAGAGATAAGGCTTTGCTCCGATTTCTTGAGCCATTGATATTTATCTTCTCTGTAAGAAATGTCATTCATCTTAAGTTGAAATAAAGCATTAAAACTCTCCTATTCTTCTGGTCTAGTTATTTAAGAATCCGTAGCATTCAACGATGCGCAAACTATATTTCACATTTATTTAAAAAAGCTATTTCATAATTTGGAATAAAATTAATAAAATTTAATGAATTTACAAAATCTGATTCTTCTTTGATCCTACAAACATCAATTTCATATTATCCATTTTAAGTTGGACATTGACATTTTCATCCAGCATAAAGATTTTGCTGGAAAAATTTCACTGGAAATCCATTCATTTCAGAAATATCATTGGAAAATGTAAATTGACATCATTTAGTTAGACTAACGCATCAGATGAAATAAATTACGCCATAACTGAACGATGCGAAAGTTCTTTGATAACATTGAATGAATTTCTACCACACTATTTCAACTCAGCAACTAAATTTGAAAATTACTAGCATTCAGAGATCCTCTTTCAGTGACAAGAAAAAGAGACGAGTTACGCTCACTTCTCCCAATTATTCAACAGAATAAATAGTAGGGATGGTTTATTTTTAAGTAACCAACATTTAAGATATTCCTAAAAAGCTTAAAATGAAAATTAATGGCGCAATAGAAAAGCTTATTTAGTTTAAATACGAATGAAATGAAACATAATGTGAGAATGTATACAGTGACGGCTTTTCTTAATATAGACGACAAATATAACAAATATACTATTTAACTAGATGTTTTTGCAATACAAAAATAGCTTCAGTGGCTGATTTCGTTTTATAAATCTCTCAGATAACTGCCAAAAATAATTTAAAAATTAGAGAAGAATTTATTTTTCTTTTAAATTCTAATTGTTTAATAAAATTTAAATTGAATTCAGGCATTAAATCCTCAAATTAGGTATGCACTTCTACCATCAATTTTAACGACTTTCAGACAAGACGGCGAGGAAACAAATTCTTCACTGTAATATGATGATCATAAAAAAATTATCATTTTCTACATAGTATGTAATGTTCATTTAAAGTTTCTAACCGCCGCTCAGCCAGGATAGTGTTAGCGATATTGACTAAAGACCTGGGATCGAATCCTAGAGAGCGCATGTATGTTTGTAAATGTATAGTGTCTGTGCAGCATGGTGGCACTCTAAAGTTTTACGTTAATGATTAATTAAACTCTAAATTAAAACTTTAACGAATTTTTGATTAATAAACTCAAGGATTTCAAAGCGACGATGACAACACTACACACACACACACAAAAAAAAAAAAAAAAAAAAAAAAAAAAACTGTTCTATCTTCAGCGCGCAAGTTTGTGTATCGGCAATTCTGAAGATATACTCTTTTAAAATTATTTTGCGATATTGCTGTTGAAGTGAATTTTATGATTTAAGTGAGAAGAACATGATATTATATAAATAAAGGTAACACCTAAAACGTTAAATAAAGCCCCTTTAGACGTAATACAAAATTTGAAATCTTTCAGATATTTTTATTTATTTTTTTGCATTTTATTTTATTTTAATTATTGATTGTTATTAGTCCAAAGGGGCTTTATCCCTAAAGTACTATTGTTTCCGTGTTGGCATTTTACGTTGATTCACTATAAATGTCAGATTCGCTTTTCAAATTGTTGCCACAAAATATCGCGGCTCTGTATTATATTTAAAGAAAATAAATAATGAAGAATGTGCATAAATGTAGGTATATTTCTTCAAATGTGATAAGACAACGGTACCTAGAGCCTACAACCATCCAATTTTGAATAACGTACGTTTCTACCCGAATATGCGAATTCGAATTTGGAATTTGTTTTATTATCTACTAGCCGCTGCGCGGCCAGCCTTCGTCTGGCTTTTAAGTGTACCGGAAAAATGCCTAAAGAGAACACCAAACATTAAATTTGAAAACTGCACAGAATTTTACTCTGCAGAACAATTTTATCGAAAAAGAAACAAACAACAACGGAAAAAAAATTCAGTTAAAAATGCATTACATATAAAAAGCATACGATGAAATAAGCAATATCCCTTAATACAAATATTAATTATCCTAATAAATAAATTAACCAACTTCCTGCTGCCTTCTCTAGACAAACGTCCAGTATCCAAGAGAAACATTAAGTTTAAAAACTGCACAGAATTATCGCCCTCATTTTTCCGGGTGGCAATAGTGCTGATATCAGCTACAATGGCTGCGTGCCATTGCTGTTCATATTTTGAGAGAAAGTCATCAATTTGATACTATTTCATTCAAAAAAAAAAAAAATCTGAAATGTTTCAGATTTTAAATTACGTCCAAAGGGACGTTTATTTAACATTTTGTGTGTTACCTTTATTTGTTAAATACCATGTTCTTCGCAATTATTAGCTTACGCGCAGTACGAATGAAAGGGCACCTACACACACAGAAAGACTGGTCCTTTTAAATATACATATATACATTAATTAAACAATTTACCTTTGCAAAAAGAAACAATCTTTCAATTTCTTAAACTGTTCAATAGAGTGAAATCTCGTTTTGCTATAGCCCATTATGTCTCAAAATGACGCCTTTTCGTCAGAAAACATAAATAATAAAAAAAAAATTATTCGAATTTCGAACTCGCTTCGAGGTGCACTGGCTCATGCAAAAAAATAATGCAAAACTTTTCAATATCTTACAAACAGTGAAATAAGCAAAAAATAACATGAAAGAAACTCAAAAAACAAAACATTTCGCGCAGAATTTTACTCTGCAGAACAACTTTATCAAAAAAGAAATCAATAAAAATGAATTATATATATAAAAAATGACAATGAAATATGCAGCATCCCTTAATACAAATATTACTTATCCTAATAAATAAATTAACCAACTTCCCTTTGCAAAATCTTAAGAACTCAAATGGTATAAACAGATTAAGAACTTAAACAGATTAAAAAATATCATGCAAAACTTTTTTATAATTAAAATTATATATAATTAAAACATAATATTACAATGAAATAAGCAATATCCCTTGATACAAATGTTAATTATCCTAATAAAGTAATTAAACAATTTACCGTTGCAAAAAGAAACAACTTTTTAATTTCTTAAACTTTTCAGTCTCTTAAAAACAGTAACATAAGAAATACGATGAAAAATTGTTGCCAAACCGAAATTTTTAAAAGAATGAAACTATTCAAAATGATGCAATTTCATCAAAAATCTATCAACAACAATAAGAAAGGAAAATTGTTGCCAAAACTACATTTTAAAATATCTGAGATGTGAGAAGTGTATTCGGAAGCTTCATTTAAAAAATTTTAAAAAAATACAAAATATTATTATTTTTCCAAAATTCTTTTTTTAAAAGGAGTCGAAAGGATTAAAGTTCAACGTGTCCAAAAATCAAAGGAAAATAAACAGCACATTTTTTAAAATAAGTTTTTTTAAAAAAAAATCCGCTGAAAAGGTGTTAAGCTCACCTTCCTAAATAAATTCGTATTTAATCGATTTATTGAAATACGAAATTTATTTTAAGTTCGTAAAATAGCTAAGTGTCTACGCTTCACGACGATGTAAAAATGAAATCTATAGAATGAAATCTCGCTTTCCTGTAGCCCATTATGTCTCAAAATGACGCCATTTGGTCACAAAACATAAAATAAAAGATATTCTAATTCGAATTTCAAAAAAATCGCTTCGAGGTGCACTGGCTCTTGTGTAGATACACCTATGTACCAAATTTCGTGGCCCTGGGTCTATTAGCTTACTCGCAACACGAACGAAAGACACACTCACCCCCCCCACACACACAGACTCTTTGTTTTATTATATGTAGAGATTACATATTTTGTAAAACTTTAGCAAATTCTTGATGTACAAACTCAAACGATTTAAAAGCGAGCAATGGCAACACTTTACGGGGCAAAAAAAAACTTTTTATCTAAAGCGCGCGGAACTTTGTATCAGAAATTCTAAAGATCGACTCATATTAAAATTATTTTGCGATATTGCTGTTGAACTGAATTTTATGGTTTAAGTGCGAAAAACATGATATTTAATGAATAAAGGTAACACACAAAACGTTAAAAAACGCCCCTTTGGACTTAATTTAAAATCTGAAACCTTTCAGAATTTTGTTTTAAAATTATTTTATTTTAATTAGTATTTTTGATTCACCTTATAACGTACTTCTGCCGCCTTTTTCGCATGCCTTCGTGTTGTAGTGGTCAGCACGCTGGGCGCGTATCCAGAAATCCCTGATTCGAGTCCCGGCTGAGACATTGCTCATTTTTCACGTCTTCTGCTTCCAAATGAAACTCAATGTCTCTACAAGTGGCGCCCGAACAAAAAAAAAAAGTTGTGGCTGATGATTCTCTACTACAGGAATTTGGCGATTGGGTCTCCTAATGCCCAGTCGCCCTTTTAAAGGAGGGAAGTATATAACGTATTTCTCCCGCTTTTGTCGCATGCCTTCGTGGTGTAGTGGTCAGCACACTAGAGGCGTATTCAGAGGTTCGTAGTTCGAGTCCCAGCGAATGCGTGGCTTGTTTTTTACGTCTCCTGTTTCAAAAAATGCCTAATGTCTCTACGACGTTTCCGGAACAACCTCCCACGGGGACACCACACTTCTAATTTTAAATGTAAAATTTTGGCTAAGTATTGCAGTTATATACACACCCCTTTCTGTCTACCTCTTTATGTACGTATAGTATTTTTTTCCTTGATCAAGCCTTCTAATTAAGATTTTAGGAATGTTTGAAAATGGTATAAGCATCGATTAAAATTTATAGTTCTTCCCTGTATTTCTGATCAGTTTCTACAAAGAATGAAATTAGGCTGTTTCTAATAACTACCATAAATTTCTTTTTATTTAGAATAATTTTTAAACATTGTTTTTTCATGCAGTATTCACGAGAGGTATAAAAGCGTCTCACAAGGCAATTAAAGTTCTTGAAATTAGGTCTATGCCATTAGCATAAGCTAAACCTCTGACTTTTACAAAAATAAGATCTTTAGAATTTCACGAATTTTCTTTTCGGGGTAAAATCATAAAGTAAACAGAACGGACGTAGAAGAAAACAATCAAGAAGCCGATGAGTGAAGGACTTAGGGTGAGCTAAGTATAAGACGTTAAAATCGTTGGCGTTAAGCTCATAAATATTCAAAATTGGAAAACCCTAGAAAAAAAGGAGAATGGACTCGAAGAATGCGCTAATTTTTTAAATGCGCTAAGCTTTAATCCAGCGCTTCTTAAACTATTTTCACTCATGACTTCTTTTTACCGTCGAAAGTTTTTGGTTAGCCCAAATATTAAATCAAGAATAAAGCTAAATAAAAATAAATATTTTCCTATAAATAACTTATTTTTTGGTAATAATATGCATACGAAAAGAATTTGTTTCAAGAGTACAAAAATTAACGAAAGAAAACTAAGCAGACGAATGGGGCTTGTTTCTTGATACATAACAAATGAAATCCTCATGCACTATTTTACCCTCCTGGACATAAAGTATCTTTAGAATTTTTCGTTGTTTAAAGACATACAGATGGTATTAATAAGCGTCAAAGCTTGCCATAAAAATGTGACGCTGAATGTGCAAGAAAATTGAATCCCATTTAAAAAATATCTGATGTGTACACTTGTACTTACTTGTATTGAATATTAAATTATACGCAATTTTTGCTGCATTTCATTTAAACTTATTTTCTCGAATTTTATTAGATATCTTTCTCATTCAATTCACTCAGTTCTCACTTCGCGACAAGGCAAAAATACATAAAATCTCAAAATATCTTTATTAAAAATTCAAAAATATAGAAAAATATGAAACATAAATATAGATAAAACTATTTAAAGAACAATTTTACAATTAAAATTAGAGTTTCTACACAAAATGAAACAACAAGCAATACATACGTACAGACGCCACGAGAAAAATCTCTTCTGAATCCATTTTATATGAGTTTTATAATTCGTTTGGGAAAAGAGTCCTTTATTCTGTCCTTACGTACAGATGTCACGCAAAAATATGATTAATTTGCACTCGATAGCGGTCATAGTTGAAATATGGTACCCGGAATTCTTCGTGATTACAATACTTCCTCTACGTCGTACAAGGAAGTAATTATGGGAAATACAATTCTAGCTCTGATCCAGAATTCAGTCAAGGATTTTTAATAAAAGTTGAGTTTTAAGTTAAAGTCAATCGCTAGCTCAACAAATTCCTTCTCGGCTTAATTTCAAATACTTTATCTGATGAATGTCAGTTAATGTAATTTCTTTAAATTCAAGCATCTAAATTAAATTTTCGTGACTCCATTTGGGATCGCGACCCACTATGGACCGTTAAGCGTTGATTGACTGGACTGGGTTTGTTAGATTGCGGAAAAGTATACTAGGATTATTGAAGAAAAGGACATTCCAAACAAATCTGGCTTGTACCCATACTGCCAACCGATTTGCCAGGATCTAGATCCGGATCGAGGTACCAGTGTACAACAACTTTTTCGCTCGGTCATTGGCGGGCGAAGCCATTCATAAGAATTTCAAATTCAGGACTCAAAAGAAAATAGTGAGACAGAAAATAAGCAAACGCGATTTAAAAATCAAAGCATTCATAAGAGGTTTTGATTCTAATGATTTATTCACTTGTTAATTCTAATTTAAATCGAAAATACTTTGATGGAAAATTAATTGTGGTATCAAAACTACAGTTGAAGAATGAAGTAGATACTAGAATGCTTAGTAATTATTGTTTCGTACGGCGATTAAAGCTTCGGTAGATTCCAGAAGATTACAGTGTTAAATGATGAATTTGTGTTATTTTACAAAAGCACTAATAAACAGATGAAGACATGATTTTTTAAGAACTTTTAAGCAGCTAAATTGATTAAAGAGAATAAATGGATGCTACATGCATAAAGATATTATTTTTCTTTAACTTAAAATTTAAGTAATGAAGCAATACACTAGCTAAAATAAACCTGTTTGATGTTTTGAAATTTTGCAGTTTTTTTCAAAATATTTTTTGGGTTTTGGAATGTTATATTTAAGTATTCTTCCATTTATTTTATAAATTAAATTGATGAAAACAATTTTATATATACAATCGATTTTCATGTTCCTCAATTACAGTTTTATAAAACGAATATATAAAATTCCTTTTGCCTATAAGATTATGTCATGATTTCGATTATAAAACTATGTGATCGTAACAGACATTATTCCGTTTCTTTCATTTATTTATTCATATGGAAAAACATCTGAGATCTATAAATAATCATTGCAAAAGTATTTATAAAACTTCTGGTGTGGCTACCATATGATCTCCTTATGGAGTCTAATAATTACACACGCTTTTCCTTGCATTTCATTTCAACTTTTTTCCTCGAATTATTATAACTTAACTAACCAATTTTTCACAGCAAAATGAAAGTGACATCAAAAAATTTAAATTTTTGGATTAAATAACCAGGTAATTTTGGTCGTACAGAAGTCAAACTTTTTATAATTTTATTTTTTCAAATCGAGTGTAAAATTTTTCCAAATATAAGAACCGCCAGATCGCAGTAAAAAGTTAGATTTCCTTGTTTGTCCAAGTAAGTTCTTTTTTTTTATTTCGTATTTCAAAACATGAATATTTTCCTTTTTTAATTACTGTACACTTCTGTAACTGGAAGCACATGACTACGATCAACGACTGCGAAAATAAACGGCGGCTAACGCGGAGTGGGCTTATGTTTTGATATATATGCATATAAATATACATATACTCGTTCGGGAAAAATATTTCGAAAAATTTATAAAAATTACTAAAAAGTACAAATTTAAAAAATAAATTAGAAAATATCTGCGAATTTTATTTGGACTGAGCCTAAATTTTGAACTATGACTAAAAAAAGAGATATTAATAAATATAACCCAAATTCAATTAAAATTCGAGAGGCAATTTTTTAAAAACCGCTCGTGCTGTTTTTGCAAAATTAGGCACTTTGATTTGAAGCGTAGAATACAAATATGGATTCAGAGAAAGTCTGATTTTGTGTCAGAATACTTACGTTATGACAACGCTAGATATAAATCTAATATATATCCTAAGTTGCGCTTTCGGAACATGAAAAACGGAAGTTAAATTTCGTCAAGTAGGCCCCGTAGAACGAGATTGTCGTAGTTTACACTTTACTAGCCCAAAAGGCGTTAGCCCAGAAGGGCTATTAATTTCATTTTGGCATTTTGCGTTGGTTCACGATAAATGTCGGTTCACTTTTCATATTTTTGCCATCAAATATTAGAGCCCTGCGTTATATTTAAAGAAATTAAATAATGAGGAATCTGCATAAATGTACGTATGTTTCTCACATTGTCATAAACAACGGTTCCTAGAGCCCTCAAATTTTGTGTAACGTACGTTTCCACCCCAATATGGGCATCCGGAAGCCCAAATTTGGAATTTGTTTTATTATCTGTTTCATATTTTGTAAAACTTTAACTAATTTTTGATTTACAAACTCAACAATTTCAAAGCGAGCAATGGCAACACTGTAGGGCAATGGCACACTTTTATCTCCAGCGTGCGCGACTCTGTATCGGAAACTCTAAAGTTACGCTCATTTTAAAATTATTTTGCAATATTGCTGTATTTATTTTGCGATATTACTGAATTTTATGGTTTAAGTGTGAAGAACATGATATTTAATAGGTAAAGTTAACATGCAAAACGTTAAAAAAACGTCGCTTTGGGCGTAATGTAAAATCTGAAAGCTTTCAGATTTTTAATTTATTTTTTTTATTTTATTTTGCGAAAGATGTTCGCACATACGTCACGAAAAATTGCCTTTTGAACCCCCGGAAATCTATTATATAATCCGTTTCGGGAAAACAGTCCTTTATTGTGTCCATACGTATAAACGTCACGCAAAAAGTTCGCAAACGGCTTCGGGAACGGTAAAAATGGATATTTCTGTTGAAATATGATATCCGAAACTTTTCACGATGTAGAAACTGCTACTGCATTATAAACTGAAAAATGTGTGCTATTATAATGAAGCACATTCCAAACAATTATTGCACCCCAAAATTGACAAAAGCATATTGTTATAAAATTGCGTGTGCAAAAACAGCTATTGTACTTATGTTATGGAATTTTTAATATCGAGTGTACTGAATGGAAGTGATACTTCTGCCTGAAGTACTCCCGTTTTTTTCCTCTTTCTTCTGTGAAGGAAAAAAAGTTTAATCTTGATAATGCTAAGATCGCTTTTATCGTCTAAAAATGCGCGAATCGACTCTGTATTAAAGGGCAAAGAACATCCTATTATACAATGAAATATTTTAATATTGCTTAAAATAATATTAATTAAAAATCTTTGTTTGGCAATATCATTAAATTTAGTTAATATATTACACTAAAACGCTTTTCATCGTAGCAAAATACGCCTAAGCACAATTTTTTAGAAATCCATGACAATTTATTCAAGACTATACGTTTGAAAAATAGAATAAAATAAATACCAGAAAATTATATTTCTCTACGTCTCTGTTAGTCTGAAGTAAAGAATTCAATCGGAAGCTTTTTTTATTAAGTTTTTCACAAAAATTTACGACATTTGATATTCTATTTTACATTACAACTTTCGTATTACCTATGACTGCTCGGTTAATAGCTTGCTCGAGAAATATAATGCAATAATAATGGCATCCCGGAAACTAAGGAATACAATTGTGGTTTTGGCAGTTAATCGATATTAGCATTACGGCTGAAACCTTTTAAGTTCCGTTGCCAGTTTATGGGATATATGGATCGGCTCCGAAAATAAAATATTGAGTCCCCTAGGGAGTACACGTATTATATTGGCAGGACATGCTGTCATTGGAGTCTGTTCTTGGAGGTATTTCCGATATTTCCTTCGCCAAAAATAATTTATATCCGGCTGCGGTTAATTTTTTTTTTCTTTCAGAATGGATTTTTCATCACGTTTCCTTTTCTTTTTCGCAATTTTTTTTAAAGATAAAAGACCATATTCTGACTCTGAAATTTTAAAAGAAATATATGTATATATATATATTTATATATAGTACTCCAAATATCCGAATCAACTGGGACCGGACCTCATTCGGATAATCAAAAATTCAGATAACTGGATATTATTCGAAGAAAGGGTCTACGTACACTTTAATTAATTACTGTATGTACTGCATGTTGAAAATGAGAGAACAAAAATCATTTCTAAAGAAAAAGAGGTTTTAATTAATTAAAATGAAAAGGCAATACTTTTGCGAATATGTTATATAGCACACCGCTCAGTACTTACAAGCGCTGAAAGTCATTGCTTGCTGAACATCTCGGTCAAAGTAAGCTGTTTGATTGTCTTCACCCGTTTTCGGGCAGCCAAGTGGCGCATCCGCTTGGCAATGAAAAGTTGCATGAGGTCACGCTCGGGCTGACACTCCATTCACTTCAGTGCAGTTTCAAGGTCGGCGAACGGTTCACTAGCTGATGGTCCTGTGTCTGCTTCAACTTCTTCCTCGATACTTTCTTCTGTCATACTTTCAATAAGTTCATCATCATTTAGAATTTGAAACCCAGGGTCTGTCGAATCACACACCACCCATTCTGCTGTGTCCTCAGCACTAACTTCTGAACTTCCAGGAATTTTCTAAAGAATATTTCTTAATGCATCAAGTGACACGTCATCCTCATCTTCTCTTTTCTCTTCACTCGAGCTTCTCCCTTTTTCTCCTTTTCCTTCTTTCTCCAATTGATTCTGAAAGATCTCAGATTCAGAAGATTCTGAAATCGATTCCGATAATCAACGATTCGGATAGTCGGAGTTCGGATAATTGGAGTTATACTGTATATATAATTCATATTTTTGCCCCTCCGGTAAAGTTGATTACAAATGAATGAGCATTTTTTATTTTTTTACTTTTTACTTCCTCGTACTATGTAAATAAAGTATTGTAATTATAAAAATTTCGGGAAGAAACATATATTCAACAAAATTAAGTTTATTTGAGCACATTTTACTTACATAGGTATATACAGTGGTGGCCAAAATTGTGGACACTTTTGGAAATTTTTATGTTTTTGAACTTTGTATGCTTATAGAAAATGTTACGTTTCGCAAAATGCAAATTTATATATATCATTTTAAAGAGAATTTATTACTGAATTCAATACAAAACACAAAATTCAATTATTTGCAATACAAAAAAAGTTAAACGATAATAGTTATCGATATACATTAGATAGTGATGATTGCAGTGAGTTATCAGTACTTAGTAGGGCACCCTTTATTTTTGATTACAGCTTCACATCGACGTTTCATTGAGCTGACAAGAGTTTTAAGCTCTTCTTTCGTTATTACATGATGCCAGGAAACAATTATAGCCTCAATTAGTTCCCTTTTATTTGATGGGCGCCTCATTCGGACAAGAGTTTTCAAACGGTGCCGCAAATTTTCGATAGGATTGAGGTCAGGACTGTTTCCTGGCCATGACAACAATTTAATGCTCTTTATACGAAACCACTCTTTCGATATTTTGGCCGTGTGGCAAGGAGCAGAATCCCGCTGAAAAATAAACGAAGCATTGTTGGGAAAGAGATCTCTGATGGAAAGTAGAAGTTTTGGTTCTAGAATAGTGTCAATGTATTTTCTGGCATTCAGTGTCCCATCGATGACATGAAGGCGACCAATACCATCTACTGACATGCATGACCAAATCATAACACAAACTGGGTTCTTCACAGTTGCTTGAATGCAGTCAAGATGTAGCTCTTCTCCTATTCTACGTCTTACATATTTTCGCCCATCACTACCGAATAACGATATCTTAGTTTCATCACTCCATATAACTTGTGACCACTGATCATCTGTCCAATTAATGTGTTCCTTTGCCCACTGTAGTCTTTTTTTTTTCGTTGCTGAAAATTAAGATACGGCTTTTTTCGAGGAATTCTACCTCTCAGTCCAACATCTGTTAATCTTCTCCTGATTGTTCTTGAACTGACAGAAACACCAGCATCATTCAGATCACTTCTGATGGCCGCTGATGACATTTTTCTATCTTGGAGACATAGTCTTTTTATTCTTCTGTCATCAATAGATGCGGTGCACCTTTTTCGGCCTTTTCCTTCTTTGTTTTTTATTGAATTTGTCACCTGATATCGTAAACAAAACTTTCGGACTCCAGATGTAGTCACTGAACCACCCACCTGTCTTGCAATTTCAGCATAGGAAAGACCACTTTCTCGTAACACAATAATATTACATCTCTTTCTAGGTGTCCAATCTACTCTTTTATTTGATTTCATTGTTTCTTGACTAAATATTAAAATTTTTTACAAAAATTCCCACTTGTAATTGCAGTGTATAAGAAACAGGTCCTTTTCTACAGAACAAAGCAAAATAATGAATTGTTTCAAGTGTAAACATGATGTCATCTTCTACTGGCAGTTTCTAACATTTGATTGGTTCTCAGAACAAGAACAGTGATTGGCCAGGAAAGCTAGACATTACAAACCACTTCATAACTGTTTTTTTATTTATATTAAAGTACATATAACTTTTTTTGTATTGCAAATAATTGAATTTTGTGTTTTGTATTGAATTCAGTAATAAATTCTCTTTAAAATGATATATACAAGTTTGCATTTTGCGAAACGTAGCATTTTCTATAAGCATACAAAGTTCAAAAACATAAAAATTTCCAAAAGTGTCTACAATTTTGGCCACCACTGTATATGCATGTATTTAATAAAAATCAATGAGACAAAAACTTAATTTGAGACAAAATTTCAAGTTTTTTGAAAAACGAAACGTTTATTTGTTTTTGGAAAATAATGTGATATTTTTCTTTGCATTATCTTTTTTAGCATCAAATTGGCAACAAATTGTTCGATGTCGTCCATTTTGTTATTCATTTCACTATTGGAATTGTGCGTCTAAATAACTGCGCATACTTTTCACCATGTTCCTCATTTCGGATGATGTGGGAACAGAAGCTGCATTTATTCATTCCATATTCGTCGTCGGAATCTACATCAGTGACATATTCTCCCGATGATACAGTAGGACAGTCCAAGAATGCAGAAACTATCTCAAACCTTTCATTAAGTGTCGACGCAGTTTCAATATCCCCCTTCTTCATTTCTTTGGGCGCGAAGCAAACTCACTGATTTTTACACACATTGCGCTGTACTCGTCACCGAATTCCAAAGCCAACTGACGAGAGATGTTTTTGTGTAGCGTTTGTAGGGATGGAGGGTGAAAGTAGCTTAGATAGACAAAATTGGCTCTGTCACAGGAATTGGCTATTCCGCGGGTATTTCAAAGCCAAGTTAGCCTCTTTTCTACGACACACGTGAAATCACCTTTCATTTCACAGCCCTCTTAAATCTCGCCTGCGCGGCTGGTGTTTTCCGTATTTTTCGAAGGGAAATCTTTCGTCTTAAGTGATTTCGTGTTAGAAGAAACAAAATGCATGAAAATACATAGCAGTTTGTTGGGATCGTTGTATTATTTCTTGCTAACCGATATTTCGCCTTAAGCGATTTCGCGTTAAACGTATTTCACTGTATCCATTTTAATCGATCTGGAATCTGCTTGAACGATATTTTTGCGTGCCATCTCTACGTACGGACAGAATAAAAGACTACTTTCCAAAACGGATTGTAAAATGGATTCAGAAGAGAATTTTTTCTTGGCGTCCGTATGTATGCACCTCCTATAACTCAAAAACGAGTAACCTCAGAATGTTGAAATTTTGTGTACGGAACTGTTATAACTTGCTCTAGAAATGATGGACTTGTTGTTCTCAAGTTCCGGTTAACGTTTTTATGCCTTTAGTTAATCTGCAGGCAAAAGTTGTAAAATTACAAACAGTTTCAAAGTTGCTTAAGTAGAACTAAGCCCAGCAAAGCCGCCATTTGTTTACATTGAAATTCTTCATGGAACAAAGAATTAAGTCAGTTTGTACACCAACTTCGGTGTCTTTTTGCCGAGTGGGATCAAAAGTAAATTTTCAGTTTTGTGCACCAAAATATCTGTCTTCCTGCGCGCTGGCCGAATTGCTTGTTTTTGCTTAATAGCTCTAATTTTAATTGTAAAAATTGGTTTTTTAAAACCGTTTTTACTGTATTTGATATTTTAGGTTTTTCTGTATTTTAGATGAAGATATTTTAAATTTTTATGTATTTTTGCCTTGCCGCGAAGTGAGAATTGAATTAATTGAATCGGAAATCTATCCCTAATGAAATTCTAGGAAATATGTTTAAACGAAATGCATCAAAAAATGGGTACAATAGTCGGTAATTTAACAGGTCGTGCAAGGAAGTTTTTTTTGGCTACAATTGGCTACAATTCTTATGTTTATGCCTCATCTATCAATGTAGGATGATAGTTTCCTTTATTATCACAGAATACTTAACGCGGTCATCTATCCAACAACAAAATTCTTTTAAGAAAATTTGTCTGTCTTAGACAAATATCTACTTTCAATTCATATTGCATGCATTAATAAATGTGACAGCATCACAAAATTATCTTTCCAAATAAATCTTACCAGAATCCATATATACAAATGCTAAGTACACTGTAAATAGATGTTATAGAAAATAAATTATGTGAAACCTATGCATTTTATAGCTTAATCTTTAAAAAAAATGAACTTGAGGGAGGGGGAAGAATTTGCACTGAATAAAACTGGAACACTGGTGCTAAAGAAATACACATGCAAGTGTGGGTTACAGATAAAAGATTTCTCTATGACTAAAATGTCTATACGAAAAAAGTTTATATTCTACAATCATGAATATCCGAAGAAAAAACGATGGAAACATTGCATACGCAGAAATAATATTCATAAGATAAGTACCCTCGGACACAATCCATATGACTAACACCGCGCACGAATAGTTGCTCGTAGAAAATTGTCACAGACAATCACATAAATTAGTTAACGCTATATTTGTTTAACTCAGTGTCATACATAAAAATGGGCACGAGTGAGCACAGTAGTTAAAATGTTCTGTTCACTCTAAATATGTGTGTTAGCAATTTAATTAATCGTGGAATGCTGTTGTTTTGAATAACTCATCAATAATTATGGAATGTAATTTATGTGCTTTTCATGTAGGCTTTCTATCCGCGTCTAAACCAGTACTTATCACCAATCAAAAGAACAAAAATATTTCACTACTATCTATGAGGGATACCTCAAGGCAATAAGGGCTCTAGCAGATTTCGCACTACCCAGGGTGCACCACTAGATGGCCTGCTACGTTACACTCTTCTTTCAGGTTGTTGCCCTCTGTGTCATCAGGGTAATATGGATGGTGACCACCACACTTATCATTACTTCACATTCTTATCAACACTTCACACTCTTATCATTTCATTGGGCTGTTCGTCCACTAATGGCAGAAATTCCGAAGACGGGCGTAGGATTTAAAAAAAAATCCGTATATTTACAGATGTAGTGTGTAGTTTCTACCATGTGACTGAGTCGTGATAAGCTAGATGTAATGTAACCACGTGACTGAGCTTAATTTAAGTGTGAGTACGCATTTGTTGAATTAGATTTTAGTTTTTTGAAATACTAGATTTTATTCAATTTGTACATAGTCAATAATGTTTGTAAAATTTTTATAGCTCTCTGATGTCCGCAAATAGCTTTTTGACTTCTGGAGGCAGAGGAAATACTTCAGCTGTCTCGAATTATGTGATTGCAAAGATTTGCCTGACGGAGGTAACAGGCTGGTGTGACAAACTGTAACAGCAAATGGATCATTAGGAAAACAAACAGCTGGTTATTATTAGAGACTTCCTCTTTCGGACTAAGTTAAAGAAACTCATTTTTAGGGCCAAGCTGGAAACGATGGGCGATGAGATTGTCCTGAAGGCAAATGGGTCTCTATCCACTAATGCTTTTATGATGCCGACTTGTTTACGCGTGTTCGCTGGTCTTTTGTGAGAAGAGACGAAGCAGTGGAGTTGAATGGACATGTAGTCAGAGAAAAGGCTGGCGGAAAGCTCGCTCTTTCCCTTCTGTAAGATATAACTATGTAATGATTTACGCTATTCATCCATTATTTAACCACGAATGAATTTGTTGTTAAGTTTTAAATAAATTTAAAAATACAAAAAGCTCGGAAACGTTACACTGGTAAGTGACAGAAATGAAGGAGCAAAGTTAAGGAGTGGTTTACGAAAGATTAGTATTAGAACCGGTATGAGCTATGAAAATTTTAAAAAGGATTTGTACTTTATACTATATCAAGAAAGGGTCAAATTTTAACAAGATGTTTTATGTTTTACAAAACAGAAAATGCAAATAATTGTGCATAAGCAAGAAAAAGATTATTAAAATAATTTTAAAAAAATCTGAAAGGGTTCACGATCGCCCAAAATGATTTTTTAATGTATTTTTACGCTCTCGCTGAGCTCGCAGTCTACGACACAGTTTTAGCATTTACTCCTGCTAATCCACTTCTTTTCATCTCATTAGCTTTACTATTAAGCATAATTTTCTTCGTACTTATGCAAAATACAACTCAGCAAGAAAATTGCAAAAATTTAAAAGCGGCATAGCAGCATAAGTGCTGGTGCATAAGTATTAAGTGCTGGCATAGATTTTTCAATCTTTTCTCAATTCATCTCATCAATGCTCAGTTTTCTTTAAAAGATGACTTGCAAATTTTGTTTAGTTTTTTATTATTAAAGTTTTATGCGTTAAATTTATTTATTAAATCTCATGTTCTTCGCACTTAAACCACATAAAATTCAATTCAACATCAAAATCACAAAATATTTAAAAAGAGCATACATTAAGAATTTTCACTTGCGATAAAAATGTTTCATTCAGTACAGTGCTACCACTGCTCGCTTTCAAATCGCTGAGTATGTTAATAAAAAATTCCTTAAAAGTTTTAGAAAATGTCAAATACAAAATTCGAGCTTCCATGTGTTGGTGGAGAACGCTATTCAAAATCAGATGACCCTAGGTACCGTCACTTTTTCATATTGCGAGGAGCATACATACATTCATGCAGATTATTCGTTATTTAGTTTTTTATTTAGTCGCTCTCTCGACACTTAACTCCCCACCGTTCAGGAGGAGATGATATCAAAAACAAACAAACAGACAGATGCACACAAATTGTTAGAAATTTCGAAAAATTGCGATATCAGTATTTAATACCAACTCACACTTCATATTTCCCTAAATATGCTATTAAATAAATATTTCTTTGCGAAACGTTTCAGCAAGCTCTAGAACTACTGTATTCGTAAATTTGAGAAAAATTACTGGAAATAAGAATCCGTAAGTTTAATCATATTTTATTATAAAGAAAGTATATAGAACAGATAGAATTCTGCTCATAATCTTTGCTATTTTTAATTAAATGTCCTAATGGAGTAAATATTTATAAAGTAACTTATTTGCGTCATAATATTTTTAACCCAAAATAGCTTTTAGTCCCCAAACACGATTTTGCATTGATTCACTTTAATTGTCTTCCATTGTTACACTTGTCATCAAGGAGATTAAAATCTCTTCTGAGCTTCTTTCTTTTCATTCCAGTCTTTTGTCATTCGACAAAATGAAAGATATTTATCTTTTAATTTGTCTGTGATTAATTAGATGACTAAGCTATTTAAAAGCAATAGATGTATATCTGAAGAATATTATTTCTTAATTTTTAATCTTCCTGATTTGAATAAAAATGCATTTAATTCATGACAAAATTTGACCCTTTCTTGATATAGTATAAAGTACAAATCCTTTTTAAAATTTTCATAGCTCATACCGGTTCTAATACTAATTAAAAATATTAAATATTTTTATAGATTATACTTCTCAAATATTTTTAATTGAAAAATATTTCTTTAAATTTGTTAAATTTATTCAATTTATATTCTATAGTTTATTTACAAAATTCTACATATTTTTAACTCAAATAGCGTATAGCATCCCAGTTTTGTTGAATAATTTATTTAAAAGAATTCTTTTATACTGTATTTATAATTATAGGTATGAGAAGGCGAAAAAAAAATAAATTAAATAAATTAAAAAAATCTGAAATGTTTCAGATTTTAAATTACGTCCAAAGGGACGTTTATTTAACATTTTGTGTGTTACCTTTATTTGTTAAATACCATGTTCTTCGCACTTAAACCCTAAAATTCAGTTCAACAGCAATATCGCAAAATAATTTTAAATTGAGCATATCTTTAGAAATTTCGGTACACGCTCTCACGCGCTGGAGATAAAAATGTTTTTCTGTACAACGTTGGTATTGCTGGCTTTGAAATCTTTGAGTTTGTTAATGAAAAATTCGTTAAAGTTTTAGAGAATATTGTTACGAATTTCACATTTATTTGGCTATTTATTTAGAACTGTAATTAAAATTCCTTTTTATTTTCCCGTGCAACGCACGCAGACGATTTTTGAAGAGAAAGCTACGTCAAAAAAAAAAAAAAAAAACATGCATACATTTATGCAGATTTTTCATTTTTTAAAATTTAATGCAGAGCGCTAACATTTAGTGGCAACAATTTGAAAAGTGATACGCCGTTTTTGTCTTCCCGACGCAAAATCGCAAAACGAATGTAATAGTCCTTCGGGACTAAATCCCTTTGGACTAAAAAAAAAAAAGAAATGTGTTAGCTGGAGTGAATGCAACATCCGTGTGGCAAACTTGTGAGCTAAGTGAGAGTGTAAAAACTTTAGCAAACTCTTTTGCAACCGACCGTTAAAGTCTGAGCCATTTTAGGTTTTCTTTAATGTTATTTTAAATATGTGACCTTGTTTTTCAATTCATACAAGCACCTTATGATTTACGTATCATATCATAGTTAAATACGGAGAATGAAATATGAATCAGCTTATTTCCTTCCATCAGATTTTGCTATAATTATATATATTTATCATTTTTGGCAATATATTCTATTTTTCAATATATATCGGCTGTAGCTTAAATATATTGATTGCTTCTTTTCTTCTGCTTCCTTCTTTTCCCTCCATTTTGCTCTTATTAAAAAATTCGATAATAGCCGATAAAATAGTCATGCTGTAGCAGCCATGACGTATGTTATTTCTGTTGTGAAATTTTATTTGCGTCTCTACTTATGCAAACAATACTGGGAGAATCATTCTCAAAGAACATGGGAAAAGGACCAGAATGTGGTTAACTATAATATGATAAAAAGATCGATAATATCACAAAAAGTGAAACAGACCGGGTGAATTAAATACAGTGAATGTTGAAAAATTTCCGCACGAATTATTATCACGTTTCCACTTAGCTATTGTAAAAGCCTAAATTCTCTACAATAAATTGTTCAGTTATTTAATGGTGTAGGATCTCAATACAGATTGTAAGAATTTGTAGAATTATTCATATTTGCGCAATAGCAGTATACTAGTAAAACAGGCGTATAAAAAAGTGCACGTTGTAATGTAAGTTATTTTAAGAATCATGTTAGTCTTAAGTAAAATGGTCTTCGGATGGGAAAATCGATGCGTGTCAGGCCTCACTCATAGTGTAAGCAGCAGGAGGCCTCCATCCAAGATCATTAGTGGATTTCCACGTGTGCCAGCAAGATGAATGCTCTGCACCGATCGAAAAGGGGGATTTGTTAGAAACTACTCTTTATATACTAAGCGGTCGTTAAAACCTTACAATGTCGATTCGATACTTATCTTCGACGCACAAAGCATAAAATATCGAAATTTGTACTTGTTTTGTGCAAATACTTGATTGTTTTATGCCTGACTGGTTTCTAACCGATATACAAACACATCCCCCTAATACATTTCTCATAAATCGAAAACTGTAGAAGAATATGAAATTCAAAACTATAACAGAATATACGTTAAATGATTTCATGCATGCTTAAAACTAATGAATTCCGAGTACTTTTGAACAAAACTGGTCACTTTTTTTGCCCCAAAAGGCCTATTAGTCTCGAAATGGGTTTTTGCATATAAACAACGGTTCACTTTTCATATTGTTGCCACCAAATACTATTACATTGCATTATTTTTAAAGAAATTAAATAATGAAGAATCTGAATATATGTATGAATGCTCCCCGCATAGTGAAAAAACGACGGTACATAAAGCTATCAAATTTTGAATAACGTAGTCCTCCATCCGAACATGTGGACCTGGAAGCCCGAATTTTTTATTTCGAATTTATTTTGTATTTAATTTCCTATTATGTACAACTTTAATGTTTTTTTGATTAACGAACTCAACGATTTGAAAGCGAGCAGTGGCAACACTGTATGGAACAAAACATTTTTTTCTCCAGGGCGCAAGATTCTCCATTGGAAATTATAAAGATACGCTGTTTTAAAATATTTTGTGATTTCGCTGTTGAATTAAATTTTAAGTCATGTAAGTCCGACGAACTAATGTTTAATAAATAATGTTAAAACATAAAAAGTTAGTAATAGAAAAACGAAAAAAATGTTGTTATCTACTAAGATTCTTACTAAGAAAACTGACTATTTGATAAGAAAAACTGAAAAAAGATTGAAAAAAATATAAAATGTATGCCAGCACTTAAAAATGCATTGGGAATTCTAAACAAATACTGCTGTGCATCTTTTAAAAATTGTGTCATTTTGTTGTTGAACGGTATGCGGCATAAGTGCGAAGTAAGGGAAGCTTAATAATAAAGAGACAAAGAAAAGGGAGAATAGCAGAGTGAACGCAACAGCAGCCTGGCAGACTGTGAGCTCAGCAAGAGAGTAAAAACATTAACAAACCCTTTTGGGTAACCATAAAAGTCTGAAACCTTTCAAAATATTTTTTTTATCGTTTTTATATAGAGAAATGTTTTATTATTAAGAAGCTGCTTTTGTACTGAAACATGGAAAGAATTCATTTTGAGTGAGAATTTAAATAAACTGACATAAAAATTTTCATCCTTGGAATCAAATCGAATGAAAATTCTAGAATATTTTCAAGAACGTGGTCTTATATAATTAATGAGATAAACATTCTTGACTTTTATGATAATGAATTAGAACGTATTAACACATTTTCAACAATAGAAAAACCAAAATAAATATTTTACAGTTTTAAAACAATACAGTTATACTTAAGAAGAATTCGAAACCATTATATAATATCATAATTTAATAAAATATTAAAATTATTTCATTAAATTACTTTACATACGTTATTATCATTTAAATATTTACCTGATATGAGAAAAATTATATACGAGAAACTTTACAAATATATAGCATTTTTTAAATATAATACTAATTACTTACGCAAAGCATAGGCCCCTGCTAACCCCCTTTTTTTTCTCTCTCTTTAGCTTAATTATATTTTTTTCGCACTTAGCCATATACAATTCTACAAAATAGCGATAAGTTTAATAAAAATATTGTTAAAGTTTATTATTACTGTGTACGTTATTTAATTGTAGTCATAACTCTAATATGTTGTCATTTTCATATAATTGCTTAACACAAGCAATACCATCGTATTCATTAGGTCAGAGTGCGTTTAGATACTTTAGTATCGTTGAAAAAAATGACAAAATGTCAAAATTACATATTACAAAAGCATTAGAAATTTTAGAAGATTTTATAATAATTATAAATGGTTATATCCACCAAAATGAGTATAAGCAATTTTTAATTCAGGAAAAAGAAGTAAAATGCAAGGAAAACGACCCACTTTGATTAAACTGAAATAAAATCATTAAAAAAGTATAATCTGGTATCTTACCTTATGAGTTTTCGTTTCTTCTTTTTCTCCAAGTCATCTGTAAAATCCTTCAATAATCCGGGCAAGGAAAAATGCAAATATTGGTCCCATTTTCATGGAAAAGTAGTAGAAAATTTTCTTAATAAAATTCTTCTTTGGAAAGAATGTTAGTCTTTCATGCACTGAGAAAGAGAGAAAAAGCTTTAGATATAATATTTAGTTTTATGATTAACTTTAAATAGCAATGTCGTTGCTATCAAACCAGTTTTATTCTACGTTGCTAACTTTGAAAATAAAGTTGCTTTTAGTATTTCTAAAAGCTGACATGAAATACTTCAGCTCATTTTAAATCTTCATTCTTAAAATCGCTATTTTTCTTATTAAATTCCGATTTTAAAAATCAGTAACTTCATTTTCTTGGCAGAAAGGTTTAGAATTTTTAAGCATTCCTTGAAATTAGAAGAAATTTCAGATCATTTTAAAAATATGATTAGTTTACAAGTTTTGGATATAACTTCCGAAAGTTTCAAAAGCATTTTGATAATAAATATTTACACTGATATTCACTGTATGATATTTCCTTAAAGCATTTGTCCACAGTCAGAATAATAGAAGATCTTGAAAAAAATTAGCAGGATGAAACAATTCAGGAATTTTCAGTTTTCATAGGCTTCTGTTAAAAAAAAATAGTTCCTTATTACAAATGTTGAAGTGGATTGGAATTCTTGAAGCTGATTAAAGCTTTCTAATATTCTTATATCATTTGCAATTTTAAAAAAAGACTTAACTAAAGAATACAACTGTATGGTTTTAAATACATTTTCTATTTCTCTGCTCTCCAGTTTGCATAATTGTTAGAGAAGTTTTTCAGAAATTTATTTATTACTCAAAACAAATTTTCATGTACCTTTAAATATTTTCAGGAAAGCTTCGTTTATTTTTTTTGACAATGAAATTATGCAAATTGCTTTTTCAGGGAATTTCAGAATATTTCAATGCAATATGACTGTGATTTCATTCAACTTTTTTTCAGAAGTTTCAACCTGAGTAACCTATAATTGTCAAAAATCACAAAGAAAATTATAAATATAAATCTTTACAAATACTCTTCCTTTTCTGAAAAGAATTTTCGATAAGATAAAATGCACGTGAAAGATATTAAATAATATTTTAACGAACCCCGTAATGGAGTGAAACTGTAAAGTAACGTTCTAGTTCTAATTATTAAGAGGATTTTAAGAGAACTCAGTTAAAGCTTACGATCGTCTGAAGTACGAAATGTTGCCATTAAAACAACTGTTTTTATCCATCAACAGCAGCAATTGTTTATTGCTTTACATTCACTGAAAAACTTAAAAGATTTTTGTGTTCCAAAAGCACATCCAACTTGGAAAAACACGCATTTCACAAAAGCAGTTCTTGTTAAAGACTCTTCTGTTTAATTAAAAGAACTTTTTTTAATCAAGATGACAAACCACGTGAATATTTTCAGTTATATTTCCTTGGATGTATCTATTTTTTGGACAGAAATTGAGCACTCGAAATTGTTTCGACTATATTTCCTTGGATATACCATCAAATGAACACTCGAAATATGTTAAACTTTTATGAAATGTTATTCATAATAACGCTATGTTCCATGAAAATAGATTTTTAACGCCCAGCAAAACACAGACAGAACACCTTTTAGAAGTCAACAAGAACAGCCTTATTTATTTGTTGCCTGCCATTAGCATCAAAACGTTACACATCTGCGGAGAGAACTGCCAGCGCGAAGGAGCGACGTCTGCGATTTTAATCAGTAAGGAAAGGAGAAGAAAGAAAAAAGAAATCAAATCTCCGAGAACTGGGCAGGCGTACTCGGTTGCCCAGAGCCGAATACAGAGAGCCGCATTGAGAGGGTGGTTTGGCAAGCAATCTCGGAAACTGCCGGCGAAACTGTGGAGATCGGATGTCGCTGGATTGTAGGGGCGGCTCGGATTTCCGAGGCCGCGCATGCGCCGATGCGCGATATTTAACAATCGTATACAGTCACGTGGTGACAGGCGGGGGTGGTTAATTTCGAAAGGGGAGATGTTTTGTGGGTTCTTTAACTCCCTCCTTCTTCGCCAAGAAATGTTTTCGTTGAAGCAAAGCACGCTGTGGAGTGTGAAGAAAATGACGATGCAAAGCTTTTATCAATTAGAAAAGAAGAGTAAATAATCTGCCGTGCTTACGAAAACTATGACACAATTCATGCCGATTCCTTTTAGTAAACACAAAAGCAATAAAAAGATATACTAGTTTTACTAGCAATTAAGTCAGAGCTTAAATTGCGCCGGAGGCCACCGGAGCTCGGCTCCGGTACTTCTCAGTTTTCGAGATTATTTATAATTTCAGTCGGAGCGCACCGGAGCCCTAAAGAAAAGGACCCCTGAGAAACTTATTTTATGTAAGTGAACCACAATTTTAGGGGATAAGTTTTGTTTTAATAGTAAGCATGCCTTACAAATCAGTTCTAACTTGCAGGCCTGTCTTTCCCTCGCACTCAAACCTTGCACAAAAGGTGAGACTTTTAAGGAAAGAAAAGCCTCCCAGTCATATGTTAAAAGCTTATTCTCCAGTACGTGCGATGAAGTTATGAGAGCGGCCAAATTTTGCATTCCTCAAAGTACTCAAAGCGATGCCCTAGTCGACCACGTTCCACTATAGTTACTGCAGAGCTTCTGTAGACTTTGTGAATGAGGTAACCAAACGGGGGGCCACTGCTGTCACTTGTACAGAGAAGTCTTACGTTTATTCTCACGTTGTTACCGAATCGTATTCAGGAAAAATTTCTGCTTGACGGTTAGAATTATACCGACAAAGCATCGCTATCTGAAAGTCTTGAACTCTTCTCTCTTTATTTTCCAAAGCTACACTTTTCTGTTACAATTTCCTCCCATATCCTCATACTGTTTCTAGAATCCTCACTATTCCCCTTAGTGGAGCTTTAATAATTTAATCTTTTTCCCTTGGTGTGCTGCAAAAAAAAAGAGTGGTATTTGTCATCTCTTGGAATAGTACATTATACGTATAATCAGGGCTTAAACTCAGACGGAGATCGGTTAAGCTGCTTCTTAGCTTCTAAGTGGAATTGCAATTCCAGCCGATGCCCCAAATAAGAGGATTTTTTTTATTTAACTATTTAAAATTAATGTAATAATTTATTAGATTTTTCTTTATCTTTTTAAATTTAACTTAATTTAAATTTAATTAGTTAATTATTTTCATTTTCAGCTATTTTATTTATTTATATTTTTCTTTCGTTCCTCACAGTCTTCCGTAGGGCTCCGGCACTTCTAATTATAGAAATTAAGTAAAACGAGATGTCAAGTAAAATTAACTTGGTGGAGAAAGATAACTTCCCGGAGGTCTAGTGAGTATAGACAGCGCATATTTCAGTAAATTTATTGTTATTCTTAAGACAGTTGATGTAGGTAAAGTTCTCAGAGCATTACAAAGGCCAAAGATTCATAATTTGTTGAGATAGCCTTGTAGACGGGAAAAAACGACGATATTTCGACTTAACCCTGGTAGTTTTATTTCCATCTAAGCTCGAAACAGAATATCCGTTTATAGTCATTCGAAATCTCGCCATCGTTTCTTGTTACCTCGTATAAAACTCAAAGAATGCGAGTTTGTGGCTTTTCAGCTGTGTTCTTGTTACGAAAACTGATCAGATGATTGGTGATCAGGTGACTCTTAGATGTTCTCACTTGCCCTTCCCTATGACTGAGTTCTGAATATTTTTCTCAGCAACTAGGTTTCAATAAAACTATATGTATTTACGTTTTTTACAAGCACACTGGGTTAGAAACGTTTTCATGTGACAAAAAGATGAAATTAAACGAAAGCTATTTTACAAATACGAATAACAAAAAAATAACATTTATGACAACAATTTTTGACAGACGATACCACGCTATCTCGCTGACACAACTCTTTGAAACTTACAGTAAAATAAATAACATATAAACAGAAGAGTTACGTAATGTAGATATAAAACATACAAGGCTGAATTAGGAACCAGCTGTAATGGCAAAAAAAGGAAAAGGGGTCTACATTTTTTTCCTTTAAAAAAAATCTGATACTGACACCACATGACTTCCTTGCCCGCCATATTAAATTATGCACATTTTTTGCTGCACTTCATTTTAACTTATTTCCTCGAATTATTTTAACTTCATTAACCGACCCTCAAGACAAGATGAAAATGGCATCAAAAATTGCAAATTTTGAGATTAAATATCGTGGTGAATATTTTTCGAACGGGAGTCAAACTTCTTACAGTTTTATTTTGCCACAACGAGTGTAACACTTTCCCAAATGCAAGTACAAGAACCGAGAGATCGCATTAAAAGTCAGGTTTCCTTATTTGTCAAAAATTAATTTTATTTTAAAATTGACAGTGCCAAACCATACAACCCAATGATTGCGAAAGTAAAGCCCGGATAAGGATTTTTAAGACACTAAGGGCGTTGGGTATACATAAGTATGTACTTCTGGAAATACGGATGGCAATAAAAAGGATGTGCAAATAGGCGTTATTAGAGTCTCTTATATATACAAATTTCAATGTTCTATGGTCAAAAGTGTTTAAGAGTTATACGGTATTTCTCTCGTCTTCTTACCATGCCTTCGTTGTGTAATGGTCAGCACACTCGGCGCGTATTCGAGAGGTCCAAGGTTCGAGTCCCGGTGAGGGCATTGCCCAATTTTCATCTCTCCTGTTTTAAAAAATACCTAATGTCTCTACAAAGGCGCCCGAACTAAAAAAGGTGGTGGAGGATGATTCTCCACCACCAGGATTTGACGACTGGCTTTCGTAATCCCAGTCGTCCATTAAAAGGGGGAGTATATAAGGTATTTCTCCCGCCTTCTTACCATGACTTCGTGGTGTAATGGTCAGCACACTCGGAGCGTATTATTTGTATTTATTAGAAAAGTCCGACTTTCGAGTTCCGACTAGCGCATTGCACGTTTTTCATGTGTCCTAATGTCTCTACAGAGTTATGTGAGATATATACGTACCTACATTTTTACGAGGTCGCGAAAAATTCCATTTTAAGAGCAATTTTGGAAAAGGAGCCTTTTACTCTGTCCGTACGTTCAGACGTCATGCAAAAGATAGCTAAAAAAAGACTGGATATGGACTGGATATCCATTAAGACAGCCATAAATGCACGATTCTCGAAATTGCAACCTGTCCTGATATAACGATCCATAACGAAGTCCCTATTAGCTTCATGTAATTTTTCATGCGATATAATGATGTACTGATTGGCCACAATCGCGCTATAACTAACCCCTTTAGAAAATAATCAAAGTAAAATGCGAGTTTTTTTCCTAACCGTTCTTTTCCTTCTTGAAAGCGCTTAACGAACAAACTGAAGTGTAATTACCCTCAGCTTCTTTCATCACGTTTGGGCATGTGTGTACACTTTAAAAGATCTTTGCGACAAACTGACATTCAGATTCTTGGAAGTTAAAGATAAGCAGAAGTGTCGTCTTTTGTCCCCTCTTGTGTGGAGTAATAGATCTGTGTTCAATATTTCGCAGTCCTGCAAACACACTGTGGGCCATCTGGAGTAACTAACCAAGAAGCAAACCGAGTTCGCAAGGCCTGCACCGCTGGAAGCCGCAGGCATAGAAAAGGATGCTTCTCGACGCTTCTCTAAACTGCATGAATTTGTATTAATAACTAAGCGTTCATAAAAAAATATTCGGACAATAATTAAAATAGAAAAATATATAATGGTAGGCATTGCTTCCAATATAAATATATAACGTAAAATATAATTAGAATGAAATTAAATAATAAAATTTGGGTATATTGAGGGCGGATATACAGAACTCTTGCTACGGCATCGGGCGGTAGAGATCAATAGTTCTTGGACGCTAGTCCTGCGTTTGGTCTCAATATCTGTTTGTAAAAAGCCAGTTATATTCCTTTCTTCAAAATAACATCTTTAAATCAATTCAGCAGCTCTATGCAAAGCTATGATGGCATTAATTTCAAGCTCAGTTTACTTATCCATGTAGTTTAAGAAGTTATATAAAAATTTTAGTACCTCGTCACGACCATGCTTCTTATTTCCGTTTTATTTCAGTTTTGTCTTCATGTCTTCTGTTGTCTTCTATCGAGGCTCTGCCACTGGACTGCGTCGATTTTATAAAATCCTACAGACTTCATCTTCTGAATTTTTGTTTCCTTCATTTGTATTTTGAAACACTTGAGCATCAGAAGTAACTTCTAAGGCTCGATATATTTGCCTCAGTGTCGGCAGGACATTCCTCTTTTATGACAGCAAATATCCATAAATTAGCATTAAACTCTATTCATCGCAAGCTTAACGTGACATTCGCTTAGCTGTGAGTTTAGCTAGTAAAATGAAATGTATTCCATTGCATGAAATAAAAGAAAAATCGTAATCACGAAAAATTTCGGGTATCATATTTCATCGGAAATATTTATTTTGACCGTTCCCGAATCCATTTGGATAATTTAATTTTTTTTGCCTGACGTTTGTACCCTACGGACAGAATAAAGAATGTTTTTTTTCCCAAAATGGATTTAAAATGAATTCACAAGAGGTTTTTTGCATCACGTACGTATGTATCTCACATAACTTGTAAACAATTAGTCGTAGACGTTTGAAATTTTGTAGAAGGGAGTGCTATAACATCTAGTTGTGCACCTCTCTTTTTCTATTGCAGTCGGCAGTATCCACCCTCTGATGCGGCTTAAAATTCCTTACTCGGACTTTATTTTTTCCAATCAATCGTCGCAGTCGTATACTTTCAATTATAAAAGTGTTTTAAATAGCGAAAATATTAATGTTTGGCAATGCCAAATTTAAAAAATATAAATAAAAAGAAATCTGAAAGCTTTCAGATTTTACATTACTCGCAAAGAGACTTTTTTAACGTTTTGTGTGTTACCTTAATTTATTAAATATTATGTTCTTCGCACTTAAACCACAAAATTCAATTCAACAGCCATATCGCAAAATAATTTTAAAACGAGCATATCTTTAGAATTTCCGATACACAATCTCGCGTGTTGAAGATAAAAATGTTTTTTTTTTCGTACACTGTTGCCATTCCTCGCCGAAGACCATAATCTTTGCTTTGCTGAATCATGAATTGTGAAATTCTAACACTTCCTCATAATCATCTGGTAACCGCTATGCAATCATTAGTATTCTCCTCAAACTAATTCCGCTTCTTCTCAAGAAACGAGAGATCTATCTTTTGTTGAGCTGCAATATCACGTTTTCTTCACTACATTCCTCGTTTTCATATGTATCCTTTTATGCGACCCAGCTGTGCCATTGCTCCATTGCTCCGTTACGTAATTCAGCACTTCATTATCAATTTCCGGAAATTTTCTGGTTTTCAGACCCCGAAACGCTCTTCGCACTGAATTTATTTTCCTAAATGCATCTTTATGTTTTCCCGCTGTTGAATCATAGTAGGTTGAATGCCAAACTGTCTGCTATCAAGTTAAACACGTTTAAATTCAAAGAATTTTAGAAAACGTTTGATTTATATTTTGCGGTGTTGCTATAATTGTTTCCTTTCCTCATGGTCCAAGAATTCGTGGCACACTGAGTTCGTAGTACACACACGCTAAAAGAAACTTTTATAACTGCAAAATATGGACACTAAATAAATAGTGGAATCGAATCAATGATGTTCAAGCCACAAATATTGCGCAGGGCCTGACGTGTCCAGTTCAGTTACGTTGTAAAGCCCCAAAAGTACCTCAAGTGAATAAGCCTTCATAGCAATTCCAAAAGGGACATCGGAAGGAAGAAGAGGAAGAGGGGACAAAATGTCTGAATTTCGAAAGATTGTAAATGTCAGGAGCAGATAAACCTACAATGAGCTGGAAAGTAAATAATAGAAGTAAGGTGAAATCATATATTTCGAAAGTTTCTTAAGTGTGAGAACATTTGCCACGACCAGGCAGCTAAACGAAGAATTTACACATAATACGTTTCAAATAATAAATGCTATAGAGAATAAAGTACTAATTGAAATGCTACTACAAAAATGCAAATATAAATTTAATATACAGAAAAATAAAAATAATCAAGAGAATACAATTAACTAATACAATAGCCGTCAGAAGGAAAAACTACGTACGACCGAGGAAGAGGAAAATTGCGAATATATATATTTTTTTAATTTTTAGAACTTAACGCTAAAATGCTAAGGGGGAAAATATGCAAGAAAATGCGGTATACATAATCAGGAACTCAGTGTATTGTTGGCTACCCACTGGCAAATTTCCTTAGAGAATAGAATACGCTTACGATGCTATATTAAATATTTTTAAATATAATTAAATGAGAGATTTTGAGGTTTCTGATTTAGTACCGTAGCAACTTTTGGCGTGTTTAATACGAAGCAAATTCGAACTGACATAATTGTCAAAGACATTTAAAAGTGTTTCCAGAAACGATTTATTTTACAGCTTATTGTTTAAGTGCATAACTAAGGATTGCAGGGAAAAAAAAAGTTTTGACACGATTGTGAGTCAATTCTATTTTTTCCCAATATCTCTGCTAAGATGAGGCCCATCAGCGGCCGAGCGGTAAAGTCGTTGAACACTGGTACTTCGGTCCGGGGTTCGAATCGCGGCGAAAGAGACGGCTGCATGGGCCTTTTCGCTGTTTTCCTCATGTTAAAACGCGTATGCGAGCCAGTTCCCCTTAGAAAGTCCTCCACGAAGGCATCCCTCCGTTAAGCAGATAGTCTCTAGCTCTTTACCATAATCAAATAAACCAAACCCAAAACTGTTAAGGCGGGCTTCGATTATGCGGAATTTTACTGCAGTTCCTGATTTACAATAAGTGACTGTCTATAACGAGTGATTATAATTCAGATTATTCATGACAGGATTTATTTATGAATATTGCATTCACTTAATCTATGCATGATTATAAGGTATTTCTCCCGCCTTCTTAGCATGCCTTGGTGGTGTAGTGGTCAGCACGCTCGGTTCGTATTCCAGAGGTCGGCGGTTCGAGTCCCGATGAGGGCAGTCCGCATTTTTCACGTCTCTCAGCATCCGAAAAACCTAATGACTCTACAGTGGCACCCGAACTAAAAAAGGTGGTGGATGATGATTCTTCAACACTAGGATTTGGCGATTGGGTCCTCTAATCCCCAGTCGCCCTTTAAAAGGGGGAGTATATAAGGCATTTCTCGCACCTTCGTGGAGTAGTGGTCAGCGCGGTCTCAGTATATGGCCTCAGTTGTTTAGTTAGCTCTTGTTCTTATTGTTGCGAGTTAGCGTGATATCGGATTAGCTTTCTTTTTAGATGCGCCTTGTATTGCGTTGTCTTTAACGTTCTTAGTACTTTGTAGTGCAACTACTGATTATACTGTGAACAATACGAATATTTCTGTAGAAAGTTCCAGAGTTTTGAAATATTTCTCTCGAAAAAAATTAATTTTTATTACCCTATAAGAGAATTTTTGTTGATAGCTCGGAAAAATGTCCGGACTTACCTAAAACGCTGCCTAACCATTACTCAAAAAAAAGTTTCAAGGAAGGCTCAGCCGAACTGTAATCATAAATAGGCTCTTTTCACATTTGCTCCATTACAGTTATGAGTGCAAAATATTATTCTATTCCAACAATGTAAGATATCTTCACTTTTTAAGGTTTTGTTAGATATTTCAGATTTTTCAGGATTTTGTTCGTAATAATGATTTGACTCTTTAACCATATATAAGTTAATAAATTATGACTTTTAATAAGTTAATACTGTCACCAGTATTACTTGTGAATTTGGTCATAACCTTGTTCCCGAGTAACTTAAAATGAGTTTCAGTTTGTACACAGCAGCATCAAGTAATCAAACTTGGAGTTTCGTCGCGTCTTCATCGTCATCTTCTGACTCGTATAACTCGTGAAGAATTTCTATGTCGGACAAAGCGCATAATTTCTTTGTTACCATTATTATTGTTATGATTAACAAGATTATCATTCTTAGAATAAAGGTAAAAAAGGCTTACCTTTTCTGACGATCTTCTTTCTCGTTCTTCTCCAAAGGTATATCCAAGAATATTTATATTAATTGCACACATCAAAGGCACCACTCATCTCAAAAAAGAGAGGCTTCTAAGATAATAAGATACGTTTAATTTACATTACTAACTAATTACATACGTGACACAGAGAGAAGATACTGGTTACATACTAAACTGAAACTTCCATTACGAGTTCTTAAGTTCAGTTATAGTTCTCTTTCATTTTGGCTGCGCGCATATGCAAATCACGTGGTGTTTGGTAACAGTTTTAAGGGCGAGAGTTTCAACAATTATAATAGTTAAAATTTGATTAGTAACTTTTAGTGTCACTCATTGATAAGTTCGATAAGTTATCTGTGCATATTTCTTAGATATATCTTTCATTTTATGCAAGTTTGACACTTTTTAGAAAAATATTAGAATAGTTAATAATCTTTTATGTAAAACAATTTTTCCCCATTCTCTACGACGAAATAATTTCCCCAACAGTACTGTTTTAATACTATATTGTAAAATCACATTCGTTACAGCTTTGTTTAATTTAGCGTTAATTTCAGCGAGAGAATCACTGCATAAGTATATATAATCCTTGGTAGAAAAATATGTTTTATTATTGTATGATAGCAGATAAATGTACAAATTTTAAAAGAAATTGTTGATTGTTACAAACGCTTCAATCTTAACTCTAAACGGCTACGAACCCAATTTGCTTGTTAAGAATTTCAGAACTTTTTAATAATAAATCTTAAGTTGTTGCTTTATAAAGCCTGTGTAAATTTTTATATAATAATTTTATGACATTTTCTACTAAGTTCTCTTTCGCAGATTTATATTTTTGTATTCTTAAATGAAGTTTGTTTTTTTATCTATGTTATTCGTTTTGCAGAAATAGAATGTGCAAGTACAATAGAAATACAGCAAATGGTACTTTACAAAATATACAATACATAATTTTAGGAACATTCTTTAGTAATTCCAGTGACACTGCAAAGATTCATAAAAATTCAAAAATAATATATGTTAAATGTGTTTTAATATGTATCGATTTGACATATTTTAATATACATCAGTTTTTATTAAAAATAAAATGAAGATCTCTGTTAAGAAGGGTGCTTTTTGTTTTTGATTCACTAAATGGCTCAATTTGTTGAGGAATTGCAAACAGACCAAGTTTAATAGAAACACTAAGAATAGTATTTTCTGTATGTCAAAATTGATCAGAACTGATTATACGTGAAACCATACGGAAGATAAAGATCTTACGTTTCGAGCCGCAGCGGGATTTTATAATATTATCGTCTTATTATTATTGAAAGACTCATAAAAATGCTAAAATAATATAAATTCAACGATAATATAAGGGTAAAAGAAGCTTACCTTATAAGGTATTTCTCCCGCTTTCTTAGCATGCCTTCTTGGTGTAATGGCCAGCACACTCGGCGCGTATTCAAGAAGTCCGAGGTTCAAGTCCCGGCGAGGGTAATGATCATTTTTTTATGATTTCTGTTTAAAAAAAATTTTAATATCTCTACTGTAGGGCCCGAACTAAAAAAGGTGGTGAATGAAAAGTGAAGTAAGCATTTGAAAATATTCTTCACCACCAGGATTTGGCGATTGAGTTCTCTAATCCTCTGTCGCCCTTTAATAGGGGGAGTATAAAAGATATTTCTTCTGCCTCCTTAGCATGCTTTCGTGGTGTAATGGTCAGCACACTCGGCGCATATTCCAGAGGTCCGAGTTTCGAGTCCGGGCGAGGGCATTGCGCATTTTCCACGTCTCTCAGCATAAAAAAAACCTAATGTCTGTACAATCTGATTTAGAAAACAGAAAGATTACCTGAAGACGTATCTCACTTTAAACGTCTATGGAGAGGTACATTTTTAGCTATGAGTATTTAGTTTTTCTATCTACATATTTAGACATTTTAGTATTTATTTCCTGTGCCATCTAGATATAAATAGTTTTATAAAGATGACATTCAATCTCAAGTTCAAGTTATTTTTTGAATATCTGCTAGTAAAAGTTATTTGGGATTACATATTAATTATTATAAATATTTTTCATAATAAAGAAATAACGATATCTGAGTATTTAAAGAATTTCTGAAAAGCTTCAACAGTCGTAATGCCTTTCAAAATCTGAATACAAAAGAAGCCAATCAAACTCCCTTACTTTAAAATACGATTACGTACACTGTACGAAATTACTACAGAATGTTCTGTTTCGTGTTAAGATAATAGAAATTTTATAAAAATTATCAACTTGCTAAACTTAAATGAGGCGATATAAAAATGAACTAAGCGCATGAAGAGTACCTAATAAAACGGTCAAAAGATTGATTTTTCATTGGCTTAAATTTTAGCTGCAAAGAATAACTAAAGATGTCGAGTCATTAGGTTTCATGAAGGGAGACATGAGAAATACTCTCGCCGCGACTCGAACCTGAACCTCTCGAATACTATTTTAAAGTGTACTACTGTTATACCACGAAGGCATGCGGATAAGAAGGATAGTACCTTATATACACCCCCTTTTTAAAGGGGAACTGGGGCTTAGGAGCCTAAACCCCAAATGCTGGTGGTCACAATTATTGTTCCCCACCTTTTAGTTCGGGCGTCATTTGTGGAGTCATTTAGAAGTTTTTCAACGTCAGGAAAAATGATAAAAATGAGCAATGAACTCTCCTGGACTCGAACTTCTCGATTGCGCATCGAGTGTGCTACCGTTACACCACGAAGGTATAATGGAAGGAGGGAGAAAACAACTGATAAAGAAAGAAAAAATGTTGAAAAAGCTTTCAATGGAAAACCTCAAAGCTGAACGCTGCTGGGGAAAAAAAAGGGAGGGGGACAGTTTTATATCTTTCGTTCTACTGGGCCTCTTGACAAAATTCAAACTGCGTTTTCCAAGTGGAGAAGGCGCGATTTAGAATGTGTTTTAAATTCATGTACAGCTTTGTTCTAATATAGGTATTTTGACACAAAATCGGACTTTTTCTGAAATGGCATGCCAGTTTTTTCCGTATTTCGATTATACGACTCAAATTATGCCAAAGTACCAAATTTTGTAAAAATCGCACAAGTAGTTTTTAAAAAAAATAACTCTCAAAATTTAGGAACTCCATGTTAATTGTATTTGATGTATATTTATTAATATCTCTTTTTTTATTAAACTTGATTCCTCCTTCCAGAATTCGAAATATAGGCTTTATTCGAACATACTTCTCATAATGTTTATGATTTCCTTTTTAAATTTGTATTTTTAAATATTTTTTATAAATTTTTCGAAAACATTTTTGTATTATAACCTATAAAAGTTATACCATCATCTTAAATGAGATGTATTTCTAAGCGTACGTGCAAACAATTAGAGTTTTTTATTCAAAATTTCTTAAGATATACGTGAATTTATATATTTTCGCTCTTTGAAATTTAGAATATTTCTTAAAAGCGATAATAGCACAAATGTGGTTTACGCACTCTGTTAAAATTATTTGAAAGTATGAACGATAACTTTTTTCTTCCGCTCGTCTGCAATGAAAAAAAGAAAAGAAAAATAGATTGCTATAAATTAAGAAGTTCGCCAACTAAATTTTACTTGGTGAAAAGTGAGACAGACACCCCAAGATAAATTTTCGAATTTCTCCGTAAATTTCGCACCAAAGTTTACAAAGTTTAATATTTTGGTGTAATTTGAGTCGTAGAATAGAAATATGGAAAAAATTGGCATGTCATTTCAGAAAAAATAAGATTTTGTGTCAAAATACCTATATTAGAATGATACTATACATAAACCTAATATATATCCTAAGCCGAGCTTTCGAGACACGAAAAACGCAATTTGAATTTCGTCAATTGGCCCAGTAGAACGGGAGCTATAGAACTGTCCACTTTTTTTTCCCTAACTGTACTTTTAGTAATTCAAAAAGTTATTAAGGTTTTTATACTCGGTAGCAGATATTTAAAGAGACAGTCTCTTTAAATGGCTACTATTTGCTACTCTGATTCCCTAATGGAATATCAAATTATTTTATTTCCATCTGCTGAAAAACGCGAGGGAACTTGAATAGCTCTAAACAGCTGCATTAAAATGTGCAATGAATTTAAAATACATTCTAAACGAATAGAAATATCTGAAACTTTAAAATAGGAGTTCTGTAGTAAAAATATTGAATTTGTGGTATGTATACATAGTACTTTTTTGTTTCCCTCATACAAAATGACTCTTCGGAGAAATAAATCTTCTGATTATGAAATGTTAGATAAAAATGAAATACGACGTTTTCTTTATAGAATGGTCGGAAAACGAAATTGAGCAAGTAAAAGAAGTCCTGATGACTGTAGAATCCATCAAAAACTGCGTTTCTGGATTTTATTCCTCTGGAGTTCAATATATTTTGGAATGATGCTCGGAAAGATTTCAATTTATGTAGAAAGAGGAAGAGGAAACTTTCAAAATATGCGTTTTTTTTTTCCCGAAATATTATGTGCCAAAGAAATAAATGACATTTGCCGAAAATCTGTTCATTTAACGGCAAAATGAACGGAGCAAAAAGTAGTATCAATTAAATGGAGAAATATGAACGGAAACTTTAAAGTTTGCAGAAGAGTTCCAAATATTATACATATATATATATATAGCAAACATATTTTCATATTATATGTCTTATATTTTTCTTCTAAGATTTATATATCTTACATTTTTTCTTTCTTATCTTAGACTTTTTCTCGTACGTTTCTTTTTTTTACTTTCTCTATTTACCTTATATTTTTTCTTATATCTATATATATCTATATATATTTATATATATATATTATAATTTTTCTTCTTAAGAATCATTCCAACGATAAATACTTTCAATGATGAATACTCCGCAAGGAAGCACATTATAGTCCCCGTATGTTGAAATAATAATGTTGCGCATTTCATATTTATTTAGCTATTTATTTAGAATTGAAATTGTTTTATTTTCCCTTGCAAAGCAGACGATTTTTGAAGAAAAAGCTACGTCGGTAAAGTAAAAATAAAAAAAGAGCGTGCATTTAATATTTAATAAATAAATATCTCGTAATTGCTGTTGCCAGTCAGAAAAACCGAGAAAAGTCGAGAAAATAGGTTTAGAATGTTCTAGTGAATATTTAAAAAGCTTATAAAAGCCGAATTAAAACACCTCAGCGCAGTTGTAGGTGTTTTAAGCAAATTGTTTGTTTACTTAATGCTGGTACTGATTGCAGTGAATTCGCTGTGAGATAGAATTAGTTTCTCTGTTTTGAGTTGAGTTCTGTTTAACGTTTGAGATATTGTGATATTGTACGAATATCTCTGAGGAAATTTTTCAGTATTTTGTTTTATTTATTGTGACACGAATAAATTTCATTAACATTTTAATGACTTGTGTATTAAATCCAATACGAACCCGTACGCAAGCAACAATAGTATGTTCCTAGAACTACCGGGTATTTACTTTTCGGGTATCATATTTCAACGAAATATCCATTTTAGCTGCTATCGAATGCAAATTAACGATGTTTCTGCTTGACATCTGTACGTAAAAATAGAATAAAGGACCCTTTTTCCCCAAACGAATTATTACAAAATTGATTTAAAACGGATTGACAAGAGACTTTTTGTGGCGTACGTTTTTGTCGCATAAATCAAAAACGAGTAGACTCAGAACGTCGAAATTTTGTATGTAGGACTACTACAACATGTAGATGTGCACTTTCTATTTTGGTTCCAGTTGGCCACACCAAAACTGTATAAATATATATGTACTATAAATTATAAAAAGAAAACTCTTCATATTACATCTCCAAGCAACGGAAATTCAATTTAAAAACATTATTGAAAAGGTATTTTTCAGAATTAAAAAAAAAATTATAGAATTTTCAATCCTCATTGCTTTAAACACAGTTAAGGAAAAACGAAATCGCAAAAATGCCAAAATCAAAAGTAAACTTCTCTAAGTATTGAAAAACCAGTTATTGTTATTGATAGAAGATTAATCAACTTATCAAGGGGATAAACCAATCTACCATCAATTAACAGCAACTAAAATAAGAGAGAGTGTTTCATCTTACTTCCAAGTAAGCGTCAAATTATTTGCTAGATTCAAATCACTAATTGATACTCAATCAAAATAAAGATATTAGTCACTAAACCAAAAGAATCCTGTTGCTATCCCCTACACTCTCTTTTCATTTCAAATACCAAAGTAAAAACAAAAGTAGATTCAAGAACAAATTTAAAAAATCATAAGAAGATTGAAAGTAACAATCCATAAAATAAAAGTTAAAAACTGTAGTAAAAAAGAAATTTAAAAATCAAACTAGTAAGCAAAAATTAACCAACTTGCCTTAAAATTTTAAAAACCAAATGACTGGAATGCAAGTACGTATTAAGAGATGGAAGCAAAAGGGTTGTCGTAATAAGTAGTTCTATTGAAGAAAGTTTAGCCTAAATTGGCGACAAAACTACAAAGTTTCTTGGAGATATAATACACAGAGAGCAGGCTGTTATTAAAATAGCGCTAAAGCTGCTATTAGTTTGAATTTATATTCATAATGAAAGTAATTAAAAGTAAATTAATAAGCCCAAGACTTGCGCTAAAGCTGCAAAGTAATAAAGCAATAATTCACTATAAATTATAAAAAGAAAACTCTTCATATTACATCTCCAAGCAACGGAAATTTAATTTAAAAACATTATTGAAAAGATATTTTTCAGATTTAAAAAAAAAAAAAAATTAGAATTTTCAGTCCTTATTGCTTTAATTTTTTTTCATGCTTATATGTTAGAAAATTGTGCATTTTGTGCTTGTGATTAAAGTGATTAAATTATGTTCTTCTTATGTTCCGGTTAAGATTTTTATGTCTTTAGTTAATTTGAGCGCGATAGTTCTAGAATCATCAACAATTTGAAAGTTTTTTATGTGCGGCTAAGCCTAAAGACGCAGCTACATTTGCTTACATTTAAAACTTAGCAGAACACTGAATTAAGTCAATTTCTGCAAATTCAGTGTGTTTTTGTCGAGTGGGACCAAAAGTAAACTTTCAGTTTTGTGCACCGAAAGATCTGCCTTCTTGCCCGCTGGACGAATTGCTTGTTTTTACATAGAAGCTCTAATTTTAATTGTTTTAATTTCATTTCGTGTTTTAAGTTTTCGCATATTTTTCAATTTTTAGTAAAGGTATTTTGAGTTTTTATGTAGTTTTCCCTTGCCGCAAAGTGAGAAAGAAACTAATAGAATGAGAAATACGTCTCCAATAAAATTCGAAGAAATAAGTTTAACTTAAATGCAGGAAAAAATGTGTATAATTTAATAGACCATTCAAAGAAGTCATGTGATGTCTACGTCAGATTTTTAAGGTACCTTAAATGTCATATATACAAAAATAAAACGGCAATAATAAGCCAAATGAAACAAAATCTTTGTGACGAAACAGCCTCTAATCCCCAGACCATGTTTTAGCTTATTCCAATCTGTATGCTCGGCTGCAACCGCTTAGACAACAAGGTAGACATCTCGACGATATTATTATTAGAAAGCAAATTTTCGAATATATTTATCTTATGAAATAAAAACTCGATAAATTGAATACATTTTTATACTTTCCAAACATCTCATTTTTTGTGGCTTGCCCTGTATTTGTACCGAAAATAAAGTGCAGAAAAGTTAGTTTTGTATTAAAATCAAAATATATGCCAAAATAATTCTTGTAAGAACTACAACTGTTTTTCCCTCTCAAGAATGACGTTTGAAATACTTTGTATTGGGCTGTTTGTAGGAAGTCAATGTGTTCAGACTCAATCGTAAAATCGAACGATTTTATTCCTTCTTTCAACGTCTGTCCTCCCAGAATCAATGGCTTCGAAGAGAAATAAAGTCGAATAATCTATTGTTGATAGCATCGGTTTTCCTGACTTCTGTTCTTTAACAATGGCTGAAAATGTAGACAATACTGAAACTCAACAATCTTTGTATTAGAAGCATAGAAGGAGAATTTATAGAAAAGTTTGAACAGTCCTTTCTTTTGCTATAAGCTCTACGCAGAGATTTAGAACCTTTTGAAAAAGGCCAGTATTCCAGAATAAAGGTTAAAAAGTGTCAAAATATGATTTTATGAAAGTTTATTGTTATGGAAACATTACACTTCGTATCTAAAAAATTATACCTACTCGTATAAATTTCAACTACTGGTCACCACTGAATTTAATTTCTAAAATTAGAAGTGCCGGAGCCCTATGCAAGACCGTCAGGAATGAGGAACTAAAGTAAATAAATAAATAAAATGGCTATTAAAATCATTAATAATTTAAAAATTAAATAGTTAATTATTACCAGATTAGTATAACAATTATTAAATTAATATTAATAATATGTGTATTGTTATTTACTTAATAATTGTCGTTCAATTAATTTATAATTAATTTATTATTATTCTTAAAGTAATTAAATAATTAAAGCAATTAAATAATTAAATTCAATGTACAAACCAAAGCAATCTTTGATATAATTTCATTGCTAAAAATAAAATTTCCGAGAACAGATTTCTACTGAAATTGTTGTTCAGTTACAAAGAAGAAATGCCGGAGCCTTCTTATTTAGGACTCCGGTGTGTTCAGTCTAGAAATATAATTTATTCCAGAGCCAGGCTCCGTTATGCTCCGGCTCAATTTAATGTTTGGGTCACCAAGACACATATATGGATAAATTATAAATTCAAATACAAGTGTTGTTTTTAATCAAACTGATTTAAGTATTTTACCATTTGATCAAAAGAAACATTTTAGAGGAATTTAATTAGTTCCTTCATTTAAAAGTTTATTTTTTAAATATAGCTCAAGATAAAAGACTTTTCAATTAATTTTTACTTCCTTGTCCGAAGTAAAAAAGAAGTATTGTAATCGCGAAAAATCTCGGGCATCATATCTCAACGAAAATATCTATTTTGACCTTTATCGAATGCAACTCAACGATGTTTTTGTGTGAAATCTGTATGTAAGAACAGAATAAAGGACTCTTCTTTCCCCCAAAATTTTATAAAAATGATTTGAAATGGATTCTGAAGAGATTTTTTTCGTGAAGTCTGTACGTACGTACGTACGTATGTATCTCGTATAACTCCAAAGTGCCTCAGAACGTTGAAATTTTGTATATAGGATTGCTATAACATGTAGATGTGCACCTCCTATTTTGGTTGCAATCGGCCGCACCAGAAGTATATATATATATATCCACTCTGTTACTCGGCTCAGTGAGCTCAGTTTTTTTATTCTTATATATTGATAAATTGTGCATTTTTTGCTTTAAAAATGATTGAATTTTGTTGTTCTTATCTTCCGGTTAAGGTTTTTACGCCCGTAATAAATCTGCGCGCAAGATTTATAGACTTATTAACAATTTAAAGTTGTTTAAGTGCTGGTAAACTTAATCATTTTTCCTATGGCAGCCCTATTTGTTTACATTTGAAACTTAGGAGAATAGTGGATTTGTTGCCAATTTAGAGAAACCAAGCTTCGCAGCAACCAAGAGAACGTCTTCTTTTATTATTGCGAATTAAATCACGATTAATCCATTCCGAAATTTATTCGAGGAAATAAGCGTTTAAGATTGACTTCGTAAGTTTTAATATAGATATTTTGAGTTTTTATGTATTTTTGCCTTGTCGAGAAGTGAGAACTGAACTAATTGAATGAGAAAGAGTGAATTGTCTGTGAAAAACTGTTCTTTTTTTTTCCTTTTTTTAAAAAAAAGTTCTTTTACAAATCATTTTAGATTTATTATAGTATTTGAATAGAACATTTGGCAACGATTAGGTAATTCTCCAGATGATATACATAATTTTTTTGCGTTCTGAGTTGTAAAATGAATGAGATGTGATGCTGTTTAAGTGAAGCTAGCGCCAGAGTGTCGCTATGATAAACAGTCTTGTATTAAAAGTGAATTTTAATACAATTTATTGGTGAATTTGAAAGAACGCATTTATTCTGTTGTGGTGTATGCGCTATAGAAGAAGTAGATTTAATTCAATCGAATAAGTTTAAATGAAATGCAAATGCGTATAATTTGTACAAGGAAGTCATGTGGTGTACACATCAGATGTTTTATTCTAGTGTTCCTGATTATGAACAATTTTTCATAAACAATAAAACAAGTTGTTTCATTTTTTATGAAATATTTATTTTTTATTGCTAATGAATTATTTTGCTTGAATTTTTTATTAAATTCCTTTATTAGTGAATTAAAAATTCGAACTTTGGAGAATCAGAACTGTTATTTCAGCAACAGACACAGTATAATTATGAATGCTAAATGATTAATTCTATTCAGCTGCTTAAGCAGCTAGGAATTAAGCCAAATGATTCACATATAAGAGAAATGCTAGCAGATATCGAATGTATTTTAACAAATGACATTAATTGAGAAGTAATTCATGCATTTCGAATTACAGTAGCAGGTTTATAAGAAATACTAGCCGCTTGCAGGGTAACAGAAAAAATAATAAGGTATAATGACTTTAATGAGTATTATAGCGAGGAGTAATATATAATGATTTTAATGAGTCTGGATAGTGTCATTTAATGAAAATGCTTAACATTTCTAATTAGAAATCTCCCGGTTTAAATGCATTTTTATCTCCTTGTACGAAGTAAAGCAAGCATTGTAATCGCGAAAAAATATCGGGTATCATATTTCAACGGATATATCCTCTAATTCTCTCAAATCCATTTGAACGAAATTTTTGGGTAACATCTGCACTTACGAACACAATAAAGAACTCTTTTTTTTCCAAAACCGAGTGTAAAATAGATTTAAAATGAATTCAGAAGAGATTTTATTCACGATGTTTGTACGTACATACATATCTCATACAACTAAAAAATGAGTAGAATAAGAAGGCTGAAATTTTGTATATGGGACTGCTAGATTTGCGCTTCGCTTTTTGGTTGTAAACAGCCTCACCAAACTTATATACAGGATATATACCCATTCTGTTACCCGAGTCGTTGGGCTCAAGTTTATTTTTTTCTTATACGCTCGTGAATTGTGCATCTTTTGCTTTAAAGGTCATCTGATAATGTTTTTCTTATGTTTCGGGTAACTTTTTAGACCTTTAGTTAATCTGCATGTAATAGTTGTAGAATTATAAACAATTTATAGTTGTTTAAGAGGTATTAAAAGGCTATTGCAGCCGCCACATATTTACATTTGACACTTTTAGCAGAGTAGAGAATTAAATCAGTTGGTAGACCAACTTCAGTGTCTTTTTACGAGTAAGACCAAAAGTAAACTTTCAGTTTTGTGCACCGAAAAATCTGTCTTCCTGCCCGCTGACCGAATTGCTTATTTCCGAACAGAAAGATTAATTTTAATTGCAAATTTTTTTTTAAATCTGTTTTTAATGCGTTTGGTGATTTATGTTTTTCTGTACTTTAGAATTTTTAATGAAGCTGTTTTGAGTTTGCTGATTGTGAGTGAAATACAAAGTATGTTTCATTTTACAGAATGGCAACAGTTTGGCGTGGGGAAAATACAAATGTTTTGTTTCGAACATGAATTTAGCTTATGAATGAAACTTCAAACTGCGGAATTAAAGAAATAAATTATTAGACTATAAAAAAAATTAAAAATTCTGATTAAAATTGTTAGTCCAAAGGGATTTAGTCCCGAAGGACTATTACTTTCGTTTTGCGATTTTGCGTTGATTCACTCTGAATGCCCGATTCACTTTTCAAATTGTTGCCACTAAATGTTATCGCTCTGCATTAAAGTTTAAAAAATTAAAAATCTGCATAAATGTATGCATGTCATTATTATTATTTTTTTTTTGACGTAGCTTTCTCTTCAAAAATCGTCTGCGTGCGTTGTACGGGAAAATAAAAAGGAATTTTAATTACAGTTCTAAATAAATAGCCAAATAAATGTGAAATTCGTAACAATATTCTCTAAAACTTTAACGAATTTTTCATTAACAAACTCAAAGATTTCAAATCCAGCAATACCAACGTTGTACAGAAAAACATTTTTATCTCCAGCGCGTGAGAGCGTAGATATGCTCATTTATATGTTTGAGTTTGAGATATGCTCAATTATTATGCGATGTTGTTCTTTAACTGATTTTGTGGTTTAAGTGCGAAGAACATGGTATTTAACAAATAAAGGTAACACACAAAATGTTAAATAAACGTCCCTTTGGACGTAATTTAAAATCTGAAACATTTCAGATTTTTTTTTATTTTATTTTATTTTATAAATAGAATTATTATTATTATTTGAAGTCTAAAAGTCAAGGTCAAGGTTTGTTTGAACATGTAGAATTTCTTAGCATCTATCTTAATTTAACGCGAAACATTTAATTAATAAACGCTTTTCATACGATCTGAAAGAATTCACTCTTTGTTTAAAGATAACTACCTATTTTCACTACTTTTAACTCTATTTTTCTTGTTTTTTTACAGAACTTAATTATAATTAGAAATTATCGTACAGTCTATTTGGGATATCGTGCTTTTTTCTAACATATTTTTTGGTGGAATTTAAAATTAATTTTACCTGTTTTTTACTTAGCTTTATTTTCTTCCGATTTTTTTTCAATATTGAAGCGTTCAAACTCTTAAATTAAAATGTATATCATTAAAAGCAAATTGCTAAAAAAATCGCATTAATCAAAATCTGTGAGTCGTGCATAAAATGACATCAGACATTTTTATTTAATTGAATTAGATTAAAAATTGATTTAAATAAAAATATTCTTAAGAAATGCATTTATTAGTCTTAAATCGCTTGGTTTGTTAATGAGTAGCAGACAGAATAAATTTGAAAGTTAAATATCCTGTCCTTTACTGAATGGCAACTCGTTGGCTTATGGAAGATAAAAATATTTTACTTCGGCGATGATACAATACATTGCTTTTGAATAACTGAGTTTGTTGATTATCAGTGAAATATAAGGTATCTTTCATTTTACCAAATGGCAACAGTCTATTTAGAACAGTGTTGCCACTGCTCTTTCAGATCGTTAAGTTTCTTAATCAAAAATTCATTAAATTTCGTGCGTAATAGTAAATAAAAAAATGAATTAGAAATTCAAAATTCGGGATTCGTGACGTCCATGCTCGGGTGGAGAATTACATGTATTCAAATTTGGTGGCTTTAGGTGCCGTCGTTTCTCCGCGCAGCTCGGAAAATTCAAACAGATTCTTAAATATTTAATTGCAAATATCATAAATGAAGTTTATCTAAAATTGTGGGATCTTTGGAAAAATATTTTACATCATAAGCTCATGAATGTAAGTTAAGTTACTTCCGTTAAATTTTCTTTTTGATCGTTCTTCGTCACTCTTATTGATATAATAAGCTTCTTTCACTGCGTAAAAATAATTGAGACTGTTATTTTGTTTAATATATGTTGCATTATCCAGCGTTCAAATCGAAGTCTTCAGTGATTTCATAAGTAGTTGTAGAATTTAGAATATTAACATGAATATTGATGTATTTATTCGTAAATGGGTAATAAAAGTTAATCCCAAAAAATTCTATTATAGGCTTATCTAACTATCCTTCGAAAATCTGTAAAATCTTTAACTATCGCCAAAAGGGCTGCTTTAAAATTTAATACGGTTTGCCAGTACAGATTATCGTTAGAGATGTTTCAGATGAAATAGAGAAACATATTCCAAGATATTAGATGAATATGCATTTAAAATAATATGAGAAGCTTATGTATCTTATATGTATTTAAAAAGTGAAAAAATAAGTAATGTAATTCTATAAAAATACTTAATTTTTTAATCCGATATATCACGATTTAACTACTTTATATTTAAATTAATCAGATTAAAAAGTAAAAAAAATGTTTTTAAGATCTGCATCTGCAATTAAATAATTTAGTTCGTTAATAACAGGCATATTAAATACGAAAGGGTAATATCTTACTTTTCCCGAATGGCAACAGACTCTAGTTAAAAATGAGATAATACAAATATTCTTAAGATATGCATCTCATTTTAAATAGTTTAGTTTAATAATATATAACAGACAGATTAAACATGAAAGAATAATATCGTACATTTTTCCGAATGGCAACCGATTTGAATGAAAAGTGAAACAACTCAAAATCGTGTTTTGAAATTAATATCTCTTTTGCTCTAATAATTTTGATACATAATTTACGTGTGCTGAAGAAGAACTAAACTGGATACCTTCTATTTCTTCAGTATGATGAAAGTATTTATCGAAAGTATTTATTTCTTATATAGTACTACCGCAGTGGTTAGGGCAATGAGACGCCAAGTATAAACAAAGTTCACTCTTCATCTATAATTGCTAAAACTTTCTTTTTTCCAAAAGCATTGTGCCAGGGAATTTAGTTTCCAAACATTAAAATCTGAATTGAAAGAGCCATGAGATTTACTACAAAGTTAGCTGTACTTAATTTTGTGCCAATTTCCTTTGGTTAAAATTTCCTTTGGCTTAAAGAGTGCTTCGAGGTCAAGAATTTCCTTTCACCTTTCAAAATCGGAAAACAAAGTCTCCTTCCTTCCGACATGAAGTTCTGATATTGTTCCTTTTTTTATTAAAAAGCGGTCAGAATATTTTTCAAGAAAGGTAAATTTAACAAATAAATTGCAGTCAATTAAATTTTTAAGAAACATTCTACAGAGGAAATTCCGCGACATTTAGAGAAACAAGGAAGTAAAGAAAGGTCAAATGAGCAGTTTTTGGTGCTTTTATGTACTATTTATAATACAGAAGAAAAAATTCTGTTATTTTATTTTTTAAATAAAACCCAATGTTGACAAATGATTTATTTCCTTATAATGAGAATAAAAGAGTTTGAACGTAGATGTTTTTTGTATTCTTTGATAAAAAAATAAAGACAATATTTATACTCTTCAAACTTACGAAATCCGTTAATTTTAAATAATGAGTCAGAATTCTGTCGTATAACCAAGTTTCAACCAAATACGTCAACAAAAACGGTCTCTGCACTGGTATAGGGCCGCTTTAAATGCAGTCTCCCTGCATTTCAATAATATAATTATTCTTTTACATGAAATGATTATTAAATTCCTTCCTCTCACCCTTCCACGGCCTACCAGTAGCGTCGCTGAGCACAGGTAGCTCGCTTTGTCCCGGGTTTGATTCTACACGGACGGCTTGGCTGTATGGGCATTTTCATGGTTTTCCTCATGTGCAAAGCGGATACTAGCAAATTTCGCTTAAGTAGTTCTTAATGAAGGCATCATTTGATTTAAATAGTCATATGCGCCTATCATTGGCGCCATATAGGCGACATCCTGACTAGTTGTAAGGGGTTGTTTTAAGTTTCAAACAGTTATTTTAATTTTTAAACGTCTTTACTCTCTATTCTCGCTTCCCATCTACTATATCCTGCCAGAAAACGTTTTCAGTTGTTATGTTGTTGTAGCAAAGGAAGAAACTCCCGGACCGAAACAATTTCAGCAATCTGGCCATAACAGGAGCCAACCTGTCAAACAATAAAGGAGAACAGCGAGTCATATTCCGTCAAATTATCCAATCGAATCAAAATCCCTATCTCTTCTCTATTCTGATTAATTCTCATCATAATTTCTTCAGCTACTTGTTTAAATTCTTCATAATTTGCAAAATCCTCATTTACATCAAACTGGCATCTCTGAACTATATTTTCGGTAAAACTACAAGGTTCTAAGAAGTGGCAATTATTACCTTTACAAAATTGACAGTTTTCATTTTCTTGAAGACCAGATGCTGGGGAATCGTCCGTGATCAGTAATAATTTGATTCGTATCTATACTATTAAATATCTTTTTCCTTTTATCAAGTCTCAAAAATCTGATATAACCATTATTTTTCCCAATTTTCTTTCCATTCCACAAATATTTCCTTTTTCATAATATTTAATAACTTTCTTTTCGAATACAATACTTCAATATATTTTTTTCCTAGGCCCTGAGCGGCTTCCTTTGCCAGCGTGTCCTCCCTCTTATGACCAATGTACCCAAAATGGGCCTTGATCCCGTGTTAATTTATATCATGCATTTTAGCCAAAAATTTGAAATAATATATTTTTAATTTCGCGTCGCATGTAAATGAGGTAGAAAGAGTATTTAAATGAAGGTTTCGTTTACTTCAAGAGAACTTAGGAGTCCTTCGGGGCGCGTGTGAGTCTGCTTCGTTGTTTAAAGCTAACTACGCTAGGCCATATTTAACATGCGTGATGATATTCGCCGGTTAACTTAATTAACGGCCAACTACGTTAGATAATACTGTACAGCGTCAGATAATTTCAGTTTAGTTCAACATTAGCTTACTTTCTTATCTTGAGTTAAAGCCCAAGTGGAGGCTCTTCTGTAAGCTCCAGAAAGGGGTCATCTGTATTTTTGGTTTGAGATAATAAAAGGTGAATTTAACCCTTCTCTGCCGTTTACACACTTGGACTCAACGATAAGTCGCTACTTAGTTCAACTAGGTTTATGCCAAGTCAAGTATAGATAAAGTAGATAGAAAAGTAATGTTTCTACAACAATTACAAGGTCATTACAAGAAATTTCAAGGTCAATATAGTCCCCAATTTTGAGAGAGAGCAGCCCGGGTGGACGGGTCCGAGGATTTTCTCTCACCCTACTTACCCTATCAGAAACCTTTCGAGAAGACTTTCGGTTGGCCGCATATATAGTGCCCCCATTCTGCGCAGGCACTATACATTTACAAACATCCGTGCCTTCTCCAGGATTCGAACCCGGGCCCTTTGATACGGCAGTCGGAGACACTATCTCGGGTGGGAGACAATTTTACAAGTGATATAGGTGAATCGACAAGATAAAACAATTTATTAACAGCAAACGAATGGAAAATAGCTGTAAAATAAATAAAAAATAATAAAATCTGAAAAGTTTCAGATTTTAAATTATGTCCAAAGAGCCGTTTTTGTAACATTTTGTGTGTTATTTTTATTTATTGAATATCATGATCTTCGCACTTAAACCATAAAATTCAGTTAAAGAGCAATATCGCAAAATAATTTTAAATTCAGTATATGTTTAGAACTTCCGATACACAGACACAAGCGCTGGAGATAAAAGTGTTTTTTCTGTACAACGTTGCCACTGCTCGCTTTTCAAATCTTTGAGTTTGTTAATCAAAAATTCGTTAAAGTTTTGCAAAATATGAAGTCGATAATAAAACAAACTCCAAATTTCAAGTTTGGACTCCCAGATGGCCACATTCGCAACAGAATTACGTCATTCAAAATTCGATGGCTCTAGGTACCGTCTTTTCATCACAATGCGAGAAACATACATATATTTATGCACATTCTTCATTATTTAATTTCTTTAAATATAATACAGGGCTGCAATATTTGATGGCAACAGTTTGAAAAGTGAACCGACATTTAATGTTTCCGAAGCAAAATGGCAAAACGAAAACAATAGTGCTTCAGGGACAAAGCCTCTTTGGACTAAAAATAATATGAAAGCTTTCAGATTTTACATTGTGCCCAAAGGGGCGTTTTTTTAACGTTTGGTGGGTTTCCTTTATTTATTAAATACCATGTTCTTCGCACTTCAACCATACTATTCAGGTCAACAGTAATATCGCCAAATAATTTTAAAATTGGCATATCTTTGGAATTTCCGATACACAGTCTCGCGCGCTGAAGATATATATTTTTTTCTTTTTTGGTAATCTGTTGCCATTGCTCGCTATGATATCGTTGAGTTTGTTAATCAAAAATTTGTTAAAGGTCTACAAAATATGAAATCGCTAATAAAACAAATTCCAGATTTGGGTTTCCAGATGCCCATATTCGGTGGAAAGGTACATTATTCAAAATTGGATGGCTCTAGGTACCGTTGTTTTACTACGGATGGCTCTAGGTACCGTTGTTTTAGTACAAGGAGAGAAACATACATACATCTATGCAAATTCTTCATTATTTAATTTCTTTAAATATAACACAAGGCTATAATATTTTGTGGCAACAATTTGAAAAGTGAATCGACATTTATAGTGAACCGACGCAAAATGTCAAAACGAAATTAATAGTCCTTCAGGGCAAATTGCCCCGTTTACTAGTAAATGATCTTATGAAAAGTAGGGGAGCAGCAACAGACAACTAAGCGTGACAAGACAATAATGATTTTGAACATGCTCCCAAAAATACCTCTTATAATTTGGACAATTGCGAAGAATGCACTGAAACGAAGATTAAAATAATGAAAGTAAAACAAATCACTGTTTACAAGATTTACTGAAAAAAGCTACAAAGAACAAATTAGCTAATTCAAAAATAAAACAGTGGCTAAAAACGCACATATTATCCAGTACAAACGTTTTTCACATAAATACACCCTCCTGAAGATTATTAAACTTTATTACTTAGCATAATCTCTTAAAATTTTTAAACACTGGCTGTAAAAACTGGGCGACTAAAAAACTTCATTTCAAGAGTGATTCTTTCCACATTTTAAGGATTACTTCGGAATTAATGACTGTCAACATTCCAGGAACCGGCTCACTCTAGTTCCCTTAATTAGCGGACAGACGTCTTTGACTGTAACTGCACGATAGAACCCCATTAATAGCGGTAATGTCGGTCAGCTCGTTCTAATTGAAGGGACAGAATCAACATTCGGGATTTCTCCACTAATTACACCCCTAAGCGAGGAACCGGTGACGTTACCGGCGATGAAAAGACGTCTTGTTCCAGACAGCTAAGCAATAAAGCGATTTGGTGACGACAGAGCCGCTCTCGATAGAGAGAAAGCCAGGAATACTGCAAAAGGAGAACGGTTCAGTTAATTAAATTTTGCGCACTCATTAAATATTTATGGGGGATATTTTTTCCCTCTTATATCCTGTGGGATTTTTTTAAGGAGAGACAAGTTCTGAAGGAAGACTGGCATATTTTTCGGTCAATATTTAGGAATGACTTTTAATTAATTAATTTTTTATCGAATGAAAAAATTCGTTTTAAAATTGAGTAAAGGTACAACTTCGTTAGAGAAACTTAACGTTAGTCATTGATTAATTAATCATTTCAAGTTCTGTATTGACTAAATCACAGTTATATGTGAACTCGACTTTTACTCAGTTTTACCACAGAAATTCAAAAAACAGGAAATTCGCAATCAGAAACTTTAGATTTAATGTTAACTAAATATGCTGGACGGACAAAAAATAATCGTAGTCTTAGAATTAATAATCCTAAGTCTCAAATTAAAAAAGGCTCTCATTTTAATAATTCAAACAACAAACAGAACTTCTCTAAGAATAATACTATTAGCACTGCAGAATTGGAACTCTTTGAACACTATATAGTCTATACGACTTCAGTAATATTGATATTCGAATTCTCGATATTTTTACTAATACGCAAGACAGATTATTTACAGAATTATTTACACATGCTTGAAAATGAAGGTAATTTACTCCTATGGGCTCAACAAGTATATTCAGCATCACAAAGAATTTACAAATTTCTCAACTTGCAACCAGTTTCAAATTTTTAGTAAAAAACCAAATAGAGGAAAAAAGTGTAAAAAAAAAATATTTACCTATCACAGACCTTAAGAGACGCCAAGATTGTGTAAGTAAATTTCTCACTTCAGTAAATTTCACTAAAAATCTAGTTAATTGATTACACACTTGTAATGGGGGAAAAATGCGGGAGTTCCTTTCACACCTGCGAGATAGGATCTAAGCCTTAGTCAATTAGAGAGGCTAAATTTGCGCATGCGTGGATGTGTCTACAGCTTTCCCGCTCAGTAGGTTTCGCACGTTCACTCTGATTGGATGACTCTTATACCATGTTGACATAAAGTTGGAAACCTCGAGCTTTATGCCAAAAACCAAAGAATATGTACTGTTAAGAAGGAAAACTTCGCAGAAGCAGAAGTGGCTCCCTTCCAACGAAAAGGGAAACAACTGCGCATGCGTGAAATATCTGTCGCCAAAAAGCGCCAAAGCTCGAAGCGCCAAAAAGCGCTCGAAGCTGAATGTCGAAGTTGGTTTTAACAGGTTCGACCGTTACGTTTAGCAAGAGTTTAAACAAAGAATAGGTTATTTGGTTTCAAGTAGCAATATGGACAATGGAAGTTCAACAGCCAGTGAAAGTGAAAGTGAAACTTCACCTAATATTTCATCATTTCCGAGTTTAAATTATCGCGACAAGTCAAAGAACGATTCATCTTAACCCGTGTTCCTCAATTTCCTATACACGTCGCGGGGGGAGGGGAATGTCGGCTAGGTACCAAAGAACCGGCACATCACAGAGGGGAAATTCTCGCCAACAGATTCCGTCGCCAAATCCCTTGGCGAATGTTCCCTTTTCTTTGTAGCGGCGTTGCAGACAAAGTGATTTACATTACGTCTATGGAGCCTTTCCTTCTTTACACAGAGGTACTTTGCCAAAAACTCCTAAACCAGTTTTGGTGATTTAGCAATGTCTGGTTACTTAAGAGCAAAGCTCAGCTTAAACCAGTTATGACATTTATAGCACCAGCTGAACGCAACCTTAATGTTCATTAAACACTTTTATTTTATTGTACGAAGTAAAAAGGAAGTACTGTAATCGCGAAATATTTTGGGTATCATATTTCAACGGAAATATCCATTTTGACTGCTATCAAATGCAATTTAACGATGTTTTCGAGTGACATCCCTACGTAAGGAGAGAATAAAGAACTCCCCCCCCAAATAATTATAAAACTGGTTTAAAATGGATTCTGAAGAGATTTTTTTCGTGGCATCTGTGCTTACGTACATACTTACGTATGTATCAATGTATCTCACATAACTCAAAAACTAGTAACCTCAGAATGTTGAAATTTTGTATACAGGACTGCTATAATATGTAGATGTACACCTCCTATTTTGGTTGCAATCAGCCGCACCAAAACTATATATAAAATTTTCTTTAGTAAGTTAAAACTTGAACGATAGTATTTCAAGGTTTTAAAACCTGCGCATCTAGCTGCAAATTTTTTTTATTACACTTGCTAATTAAAAGTATATATATATTCACTCTGTTACTCGGTTCAGTGAGCTCAATTTCTTCATTCTTATATGTTGGTAAATTGTGCATTTTTTGCTTTAAAAATGATTGAATTGTTGTTTGTATCTTCCGGTTAAGGTTTTTATGCCTTAATTAACCTGGATGTTATAGTTGTACAATTACCAACAATTTTAGAGTTGTTTAAGTGCTCCTTAAGCCTATTGGGGGGCCCTAGCAGCCATATTTGTTTACGTATGAAACTTAGCAGAATGGTGGATTTGTTGGCAGTTGAGAGAAACTAAGCTTCGCAACAACAAAGATAATGCCTTTTTTATTATTGTGAATTAAATTACGCTGAATCCATTCTGGAGTTTGTTTCAGGAACGAAGTGTTTAAGATTTACTTCGTAATTTTTAATATAGATATTTTGAGTTTTTATGTATTTTTTGCCTTATTGCGAAGTGAGGACTGAATTAATTGAATGAGAAATACTCAATCGTCTATGAAAAACAGGTTTTTGTTTTCTTTGTTTGTTTAATTTCTTTTACAAACCATTTTAGGTTTATTATAGTATTTGAATAGAGCACTGAACAACAACTAGATAATTCCTCAGATGGTATAATTTTTGTACATTCTGAGTTATAAAATGAATGAGATGTAACGCTGTTAAGTGAACCTAGCGCCACAGTATCGCTATGGTAAACAAATATAGTGAGTTTTAAAGAAAGAATTTATTCTATTGTGGTTTATAGACTAGCGACGAAGTAGATTTAATTGAATCTAATATGTTTAAATGAAATACAAAATGCGTATAATTTGATATACCGTATAATGAAGCAAAATATTATTAAGGACCTGATTATAGATTTTTATAAATACAAACTTGCATTTAAAGAAATTCACATAGTTCAATCGTACTGTATAATCAATTTCCTTCACCCTGAGCATGACCAAATTATTTCCCACAAAATATTTAAAATCATTAAAAGCACTTCTAGCAGTTATAGCTTGCATCATCTTTCTTTCAAATATCCAAAAACGTTAAGCCAATGGCTCAGTAGCCGCCATGATCTAAATCCTACTACTTACTGTAATATATGCTAGAGTATCTTCGGTTTCTCAATGGACACCATAAGCACATCATCGCAGGTAATTAGGCATTGTACAAGAACAGCAATTAAGAGAATGGAGGAAATTAGGTATTAAATATAGGTCTGTATACAGCATTAAAAACTTAAGACTGTCTTAAAATTATTGAAAATGCTCTCAATGAAACATTTATTATCAAAACAGCTCCATCCTGTAAGTAATACATTCTTAAAGTGAAAAGAAAAAGTTCTTAAACACCGAACAACAGATTAAAAAGTCCAGTTTTTCAGGCAATTTAAATAGAAATAGGTTTCAGAATAAAATTCAAGCTCTAAAGCAAAAATTTACTATCACTAAAATATACAAAGCAAGTAATAACTTCAGTATTCTTTGAAAAATAAAATTACCACTATTTAATAGATGCTGCACTCAAGCAACACATTACTTACCCCCAAAACACTGAAAAACAAATCTCCAGTATTAACAGGATTTAACCTTTTCATCGCAAACTTAAAATTTCATTTCCCAATGAAAAGAATAAGTTTTCTAACATTTATGTTCTTAATAAATTCCTTAACACAGCACTTAAATTCAGATTTATTGCCAATGATAGTAAAAATTATAAAAAGGACATTCACTTCTTATTTGTACAACTTGAAAACGTTTTATTATCATTATTTACGTGTTCCACCCTAAGGCAGTATACGGAAGGTAGGAATGCTTTCGTGGAGAACTTTCAAAGGATCGTATTAACGTATCGTATCTTTGGACCGTATTAACGCGTTACACACGGGGAAAATCACGAAAGCGCCCATGCAGTGAGTGCGTTCGGGGGATTTGAACCTCGGATAGAACTAGCAGTGGTTGGATAATTTACCGCTCGGCCGCTAGTGTGGCCTCCTTGAAAAGGTTAAGGAGTTGGTTTTAAAAGACTGCAATTTTTGTTGGAGCATTAATGGTAATTTAACAATCATTCCTACTATTAAAGCACTAGAAATTAAAAAAAATTAACTGTTATGATTCTGAGAATTTGTATACTACACTAATCTTGCAATAAATTTACAATAGTCTCTTACAGCTTCTTAACTTGTTTCCAGAAGTGCTTTCAAGAATTACAATAGTTAAATGAAAAACTATTTGATGGTTCTCTGTTTAGTAGAGAAATAAGTTTGGCTTCCAGATCGGCAGTCGGACGCAGTCGACGGAAAAACAAAATAATTGAAATGCCTTTGTTATGCCCATATCGTGATTCACATTGAATAAAAATTATGCTTATGACTGGTACTTACTCTTGCAGAAAAGGGCGAGAAATGCAGGATTTTGACATTTTTGGTTTATCAGGACCTCGATAATGGATGAGGATCATTCATGGATCATTCTTACCATACAACAGAGCCTTCCACAATATTAACTTTTTATGCTTTTCCACTCCTGTTGGTTTGCAACGAAGGAAACTTGAACTTGTGATAAAACAACGGCGTCTAGAGCCATCAAAGTTTGAATAATTTACGTCTCCACCCGAGTATGGGTATTTAGAAGTCCAAATTTGAAATCTGGAATTTTGAATTTGGTGTAAAATAAAATCTGAAAGCTTTCAGTTTTTTTTAGCCCGTTAGGGCGTTAGTCCAGAAGGGATATTAATTTCGTTTTGGCATTTTGCGTTGAATCACTATAAACGGCTTATCACTTTTCAAATTGTTACCACCAAATATTATCGCCTGTGTTATATTTAAAGAAATTAAATAATGAAGAATTTCCATAAATGTATGTTTGTTTCTCGCATCGTGATAAAACAATACCTAGCGCCATCAAATTTTGAATAGAGTAATCTTCCGCCGAGTATGGGCATCTGGAACCCTTTGGAATTTGAAATTTGTTACATTACCGATTTCATATTTTGTAACACTTTAACAAGTTCTTCTGATTAACAAACGATTTCAAAGAGAGCGCTGGCAACACTGTGCAAAAAAAAATATCTCTAACTCGCGAGGCTGTCTATCAGAAATTCTAAAGACATGCTCATTTTAAAATTATTTTGCGATATTGCTGTTGAATTGAATTTTATGGCTGAAGGGCAAAGAACATGATATTTAATAAATAAGTTTAACACAGAAGACGTTAAAAAACACCTCCCTTTGGGCGTAATGTAAAGTTTAAAAGCTTTGAGACTTTTTTTTTATATTTGCACTGTTTTTCTAAATAAATTGAAGCTATAATCTAAGGTGCAAATTGTTTCGTATCCCTCATTTGAGTTAGTAATTAACAAAATAAATTTATCTTACAATGAAAAATAAGTCTTGGCACAAAGAACTACACTGGTGTGCAAAAATTAAGGACGAAGTCGAAAAATTAGCATATCAGCTGAACGAAGAGGCAGAGCGGACAGAAAGACCAATCAGGAGATTAAGTAAGGTGATGTACGGTAGCACATGCGCAGATATGCAGGTAGACGCAATGGGGGAGTGTCTGAGTAGTATAAAACATGTTGTCCGTGTAAGATCAGTATTTCTGGCAAAGAGATTGCATGCCGTATAGCAGTTAAAATCACACAGAGTTGCTGCCTTAGCGAGGAATGGCGAATAATCAATCTGTTAGACGACATCTGGATGCTTTTACCCGAGGTCGAGTCATTGGGAAGTTGGAAGACGGCCGCAGCGTGACAAGTGTGGCTGCAGAGTTCAGAATTGCTCACAGCATCGTTTCACGACTTTGGAGACAATTTCAAACTACAGGAACAGCTGTCCGGGGGTTTAGTAGTGGTCGTCCACGAGGAACCACACCCGCAGATGACAGGTATATTGCCTTACAGGCCAGAAGAAACAGGCGTAAGACAGCGGGAGAAATCGCTAGATACACGACACAGGCGACTGGACGACCGATATCGCGTTTTACCGTGGCCAGAAGACTGCACGGTGGTGGTCTGTTTGCACGACGCCCTGTACGGTGTGTACCTCTAACGCCTGCTCATCGGAGAAGGCGTTCTCTGTGGTTCCGGGAACACCAGAATTGGAGAGACAATGAATGAGGACGAGTACTCTTTACAGATGAGAGCAGATTTAGTCTGAGTTGCGATTCTAGACACATACACATCTGGACAGAGCGGGGAACACGCAATAATCCCTTCAACATCATCAAAAGGGACTGTTTTGGAGGTCGCGGAGTTCTCGTTCGAGCAGACATAATGCTTGGTAGCCGGACCGACCTTCATATCTCCCAAGGAGGTTCGTCACCTGGGACTGCTATTGTAGCGAGGTTCTTCTTCCTTACATGCGTCTTTTCACAAGGGCTATGGGTCCTCAGTTCCTCTTCATGGACGACAACGCTCCACCTCATCGAACAGTTACTGTCGAAGAGCTGTTGGAGAGTGAAGATATTGAACACATGGATTGGTCGGCAAGGTCTCTGGATCTAAATCCCTTCAAGCATGTACGGAACTTACTAGGGAGACCTGTGGCACCACCTAACTTATCGCCAGTAACGATTCCGAAACTGCGATTGGTGCTACAAGAGGAACGAGCAGCAGTGTTTCAACAGCTCATTAACAACCACATATCCAGCATGCACAAATGATGTGAAACCTGCCTAGCAGTCAGGGGAGATCATATCCCCTATTAAAGACCGGATGTTTCTTGCTGGACACCCATCACAGGGATGTTTCGGCCTTCAGTCGCATTGCGCTCCATGCTACGTTTTCAATAAACTTCTTTTTATCCCTCTGATTTCTCTTTTAGTAAGTGTTGCTTACATTACTCATGTCCTTACGTATTGGGGATCTTACGGTATTAAATGTGTTGATTTGGAAAGCTTTCGTACAAAGTTATATTGAAAAAACTGTCTCGTCCTTAATTTTTGCACACCAGTGTAAGTATGCTTGCTAATCTAATATATAAGTGTAGAAATTTTGTACAGATAAATCCTGAAGCCTTTTAATAAATTCCATATAAATGCATTATATTTTTCAAATAACTTGTATTAATCTCTGAAAGATAATAAATGCCCTAAAGCCTCGAAGCAAGAAACCTGAAAAATGTGCAATGCCCCTCACCGGGACTCGACCTTCCGCTTGGTGGCTTGATGTTACACCACAAAAGCATGTGGTAAGGAAGGAGAAAATATCTTACATTTTCCCTTATTTTTTACGAAATTGTCCACCACATTTCAGTTCGAGTGCCACTTGTAGACTAATTAAGTTTCCTGGAAATAGGAAAAAAAGATGTAGAGACATTAGGTTATTTCGAAGCAGGAGAGATGAAAAATGAGCAACGCCTTCGTCAGGACTCGAACCGCGAACCTCTGGAATACGCGCCCAGCGTGCAGACCACTACACCATGAAGGCATGCAAAGAAGGTGGGAGAAATACCTTACAAAGAAAAACGGCAGTACCTTACCTGGGATACGAACTCCGAGTCATCCGATTTCTAGCCAGACTTGCTGTCCTATCACACCATGGAGGCACGCCATAAGGAAAGAGAACGTATCTTACAAAGATCTTCATTCGAAAATAAGAATGATTCAGAAGGGTTTAAACGATAACATGCACATGCACATGTAGTTTGTAGTATATATATATATATATATATATATATATATATAAACAAGGTAAGCAAAAGGAAGGAAGGACTATTAAGAAT
>KK121536.1:499760-513841 GCA_000611955.2 Stegodyphus mimosarum
GCTTTGGCTATGCAAATTAAAAATATAAATAAAAGTTATACTTAAATATTTCATTCCCCAAATTTCGTCAACGCATATGCATAATAAGAATTCCCTTACACGATGTAAATCAGTTTAAAAATTATTTGGAGCATCATATAAAATGAAAAGCTTTATTTAAATGCTAAAAAAACCGTATCGAATAATTGATGCAATCAAAATATGTAAAAATATGTAAATAAAACATGGTAATGCAAATGTAAGCAAGAAGAGTACACGTTATATGATAAAACATACGTATACATATATGTATATGTAAAATATAAAAAATACAATGGCTTTACTCTACGCGAACAGGCAACCTCTAATTAACTTTCCGGAAAACTAATTTCAGGATCTCACCCATAGACTAGTACTTTCGAGAATACTTTGACATATTATGTAACCACCACTATAAATAGCTCTAAGCGCCATTTTTCGTCTGACCGCTAATGCTGCTATTAAAATCTGCGTTGCTCTTCTTTCCTCTGTGTTATGTAATACATACTTATCTTAATTAAAGTTACACTTATTGTAATGCTTATCTTAATTCAGTTATCAGTAATGGCGATTATTAATTTGATCTGTTGAAAAGTAATTGTTGTTAATTTTTTAAACAGCAGTTTTGGTTAACTCTGAATTTAAGTTGCCTGTGTTAGTTTTTCTTTTATCCTTTAAGTGCTGTTTGGTTAACCATTTTGTTTTTAAATTCAAAATCTTAACTTGGTTTTTATACCGATTGTTTAATTTTCGGTTAGGTTGACCCTTAAGGTCATTGTTACTTTAATTTTAAAGTTCTCCGTTTATTAGACTAGTTAGTGTATAAAGTTTAATAAGTTTTTTTTAACATACCCCTCTTTCTGGTAAAGTTTTGAATCCATATTTTCTGAATCTGGTGGTAAAGTCGTTTATGATGTTGAAGAAACTTAAATTTAGCTGTGTAATTATTATATTTCAACTGTAGAAACATTCTTCTGTGTTTAATTTAAGTTAGTTAGTCAAATACCAGATTTTTGCGATTCATTTTCACAAGCCAATTTTTTATAGACTTGTTTTCGAAATTCCCTGGAGAAAATTCCTTCCGATTCTCAGAATACTTATCTCAGGCAGACAGTTGTCTGGGAATTCCTTAGACAAAAGCTCATTTTTGCACCCTTTTTCTAAAGGTTTTTTTTTTGTATGCATTTGTGCTGCGCAGGGGTTTTGTCGCGAGGGTGACTTGGAGTTCGTTAGGCTTCCACCCATGTAAGAGTGACACCCTTCACGAGGCTACTGTCTGAAATGTGCTTATTTCATTGTGGAGAATAGTTGATTGACCCCATGCTCTGTACAAAAAATTTTCGAGTTACATGTTCGCCAACCGCGGTTTTCCTCTGAAGACTTGTACCTTCTGCCATGGTTACTTCTCTTAGGGTTGCCTAACATTTGGCGACTTTTGGAAGTCAAGCATTGCCAAGCCGGGGGCTGGCGAGAAGAAGAAAAAGAGCCTGCAGCGGTGTTCGAGAAGGGGGAATCGGAAACAGACGAGAAGCAAGACATCGAGCATTTACTTGACTGAGAAAAATTGGCTTCCTGATTTTTTTTTCGAAGAGGAAACAACAGAGGGTTGGAAGCGTATGGAGGGACCGTGTCTAAATTTTGAAAGGGTGGAAGTCTCAGTTTTCCGTTCCTATAATATTCACTAAAATGTATTTGTTTTTCTCTTTATAGATATCATACCCTGGTTTCAAAGCGTAGACCTAAGCTCATAATTGTAACCACGAAATTGAGCAGCTTTGTATCAAGTAAATTTCTGCCCACTTATTTAGATGAACTTCTATAGAAAAGGTATGTAAAGTTTAATACCAGTTTCTCTGTAAAGCACCTGAAACTCACCTGTCACACCACCTCTAGAATGTACAAAAATGTTGTAGAAATTTATTGTTCACTTCCAAATAAATGTTAAGCTTTAATTTTCCTAAACTTGTTTATTTTACTCGTAATTTAGAACACTGGACCAATTTTAAAATAAGAATTTTTTTTGAACGGGTTTTGCCTAAATCATGTAACACAACGGGAAATGAAATAAATCCAATACCTGTAAATGCTGCACTTGTTGCATTATTGATATGGATTTGATAAGTATACTTGTTTGATACATATTTATCTTACCAATATTTTGTTTTCAATGTATGTCACACCTTTCACCTTTCTGCAGTGTATTAGTTAGTGTTGGTGTGATTACAGCGAATGTTAGTAGTACGTTTGTACGATCATGGCACCCATGAGTAAATTGTTGACGTTAAATTTTAAAGTAATACAACACTAGTTTGCATACCCTGAATCTTAAATTTAATACTATTTAATTCGTAGATATGTAAACTGGAGTTCTCCATTTAAAAGAGAGAATGATCGGCCATTTGAATTGAATAAATATATAGAGTTTTAAAGTGAAATTCTTCTGTACCTTATTTTGCTGCCTTCTGCTTCGCAACTACCACATCCGGACTCTGATGTGACCTGATTGCTAAGCTTCATCATTTCCAATGCCCACCTACTGCAAATATCATATATATAAGATAAAAATATGTAAATATACACTCAAGAGCCAAAACATTATGACCACCTGTCAATAATGAGTTGGGCCACCTTTGGCGCGCAACAAAGCTTCAACCCGCCTTGACATGGATGCCACAAGTCCTTGATAGATGGCCGGAGACAAATTGTACTAGATGTTGTAGCAACGGTCACTCAAATCCGAGATATTGCGAATTGGTGGTCTTTGACCTCTGAGCTGCCGTCCCATGACATCAAAAATGTGTTCTATCGGATTGAGATCTGGTGAGTTAGGCGGCCAGGACATTAACTGGAAATCAGCATCATGTTCCTGGAACCACTCCAACACAATTGTAGCCTTGTGACACGGGGCGTTGTCCTGTTGGAACATTCCATTTCCAGCTGGAAAACCAGAGGCCATGTAAGGGTGCAACTGGTCCGCAATGATGTTCAGATACCTTGTAGCATTCATGGTCTGCTCTACCACAACCCCGGGTCCCAGAGACGCCCAAGAGAACGTCCCCCAGAGCATAATACCGCCACCACCGGCCTGTGTATGACCTACTGTGCATTGAGAGAGCAGCTGTTCGCCTGAAAGACGGCGTATCCTGACACAGCCATCGGCGTGATGAATGACAAACCGTGATTCGTCTGACCAGGCAACTCTCTCCCACTGATCCATGGACCAGTCGCGATGTTCCCGGGCCCAGCGCAGGCGCAGTTGGCGATGACGCTTGGTCAGCAAAGGCACACGAGTGGGACGTTTGCTGCGTAGCCCCATATTCAACAGTATCCACTGAACAGTGTGCCCCGATACTTTTCTACCTGGCCCTGCATTGCATTCCGCTGTCAGCTGAGCCACTGTCTGGCTCCGGTTTTGCTTCACCATGCGAGACAGTCCCCGACGATTTTTTTCTTTGATAGCGTGTGGACGTCCAACATCATGTCGTCTACTGCTGGTTTCACCGTCATTCATCCACTTTTCATACGTACTAACAACTGTAAATCGCGAACAACCCACGAGTCGTGCAGTTTCGGAAACACTTGTTCCGAGCCTTCGAGCCATTACAATCTGCCCTCTATCAAAGTCGCTTAGATCCGCAGCCTTTCCCATCACACACAGAAGTAAGTGAAAGAATGATTCTTTAGACTCTCCAGCAGCAGTTAAATACCACTTCCACCTGATCACGTGCCTTCCACGTCATCCAGGCGCGTTCATCGCAAAATGTAGGGCTGGTCATAATGTTTTGGCTCTTGAGTGTAAATTATAATTTAAGTTAGCAAAAACTCCCTAATGTTTTATTTTAATTTTGATACTTCTCTATTTTAAAAACAGTAATAACTTTTTCTGGACTATTTCTGGACTCATTTCTAGATTAGTCCATAGGTATGACTGACATAATGCTGATGACTTAGCTAAATCGGAACTTAACTCAAAATTTCTAGAGACGAACATTTTAATTAAAATGTGATGATTTCGGAATGGTGCAGAGAGACATTGAAGAATACATAGTATATCCGGAATGAAGAAAAATCTTGGAAATCACACAGATGCAATAAGACGCAAATGTAGCAGGTTTAAATCATATTTCTTTCACTGTAATTAAGCATTTTGTAGTTAAACACAAATACTTGGCACTTTAATCATGCTTTTAACTTTTGATTTTGTTGCGATAGGAAGAAAAGCAGGAAGCAGCGCCTTGGCGAGAACAGAGGTAGCAAAGTACGCAGTTATTGAATGTGGCAGCTTATTAAGAGAAAGTTTCAGTTCTTGAAATTTTGAGTTAATCTCCGAATTAGCTACGTCAGTAGCGTTAGTCATATGTATGGATTGATTTAGAAATAGTTATCATTATTTTTAGACTGAAAAATAGAAATACTTAAATTAAGGATTAAGGGGCTATTGTTAATTCAAATTATAATTTATTTTTACATATTTTTTAGCTTGCATATTTATTTACATGTTTTTACTTCCTTATGAAAATTAAATGAAGTACTGTAATCGCAAAACATTTCGGATATCGTAATTCAACGAAAATATCCATTTTGACCGCTCTCAATTCCATTTGAACGAGGTTTTTGCGTTACATCAGTACGTACGGCAGAATAAAGGACTCTTTTTCCCAAAACGGATTGTGATATAGATTCAGAAGAGAATTTTTTGTGACGTTTTACGTACGTACGTACGTATGATTGTATCTCTCATAACTCAAAAAACGAGTAGCCTCAGAAATCTGAAATTTTGTGCCCGGGTCTGCTATAACATGTAAATGTGAACCTCCCTTTTTGGTTGCAGTCAGACTAAAAGTATATAAATGTATGTATATATACACCTACTCTGTTACTCGACTCGGGGAGCTAAGTTTTTCTATTCTTACAGGTTAGTAACTTGTGCATTTTTTGCTTTAAAAGGGATTGAATTATATTGTTCTTATGCTCTGTTAAGGTTTTTATGCCTTTAGTTAATCTGCATGCAATAGTTGTAGAATTTTCAACAATTTAAAAGTTTTTTAAGTTCTACTGAGCCTAACGAAGCCACCTTTTGTTTACATTTGGAACTTGGTAGCATAGTGAATTAAGTCAATTTCTGCACCAACTTCAATACCTTTTTGCCTTTTTTTGTGCATTTATGTAAAGTTTTGTGCATCGAAAAGTCTATCTTTCTGTGTATTTTAATTAATTAAAAGTCTAATTTTAATTGTAAAAATGATTTTTTAACAGTTTATAGGCCGTATGCAAAAGTCATGTACTTCAGAGGTATATTTTTGTGCTGTTTGAGGATCATATCTATAACTTTTCAATTTTAAAATACTGCTAAGCATTCATTTCTGCATTTCAAATGAGAGCATGCAAAGTTGTATAGAAATCAAAATTTAAGCTGAAAGGCTTGATAAATTTATAATTATAAGAACATCACTCAAGCAGTTGCACAATCTTTCAGTTCTCTATTGTTATGGAAAAACAGTGAAAAGGTCTTAAAATATATGAAAGACATGTGGACAAAATATGTTTATTTTATTCATTTAACGCTTCTTTTCGCATATTCATTTCGAAGTTTTGTATATCTGTAAATAAACTATATAGCTACAGAACTTATTCCTGTAAGTTCTTTTCTCTTGAATTTTTAAGGATTTTAGAATTTGTACAGAAAAACGGTTATGGAATGTTTTGAAGAAGTAAACGGTCTTCAACCGTCGAGACGGTGTGCAAGTTTCAGTGCTAACTGACATATAAGATATGTATTCATAATGTACGTTTTCGTGAGTTAGATATAACTGAAGCTTTTAGCATTCTAAAAAAATTATGGAAAGAAATTTTTCTTTTCTGTAGTTAAAAGTTCTTTTCTTTCTTTGCTTAAGGAAATTAATATGTAGTTTCTAAATAGCTAACAAGACGTTTCACGAGTAGCTTAATTTTAATGGAACATCTTCTGAATTTTAACAATTAATAGTAATGGTTGTTGATGTAGGAACTCGTAAATTAGCCCCAGGTTTGAAAAAAATGGACCATTTTTAAAGATAAATCCATATCGAAAAGTGCATATCTTTTTTCATATTTGTAGTATGTTCAACTTCAGTTTACAATCTTTTTCAGAATTTCCTACGCAAACTTAACAGCGGATTAAAATTAAGTTTTCATTAATTCAGAGTTCAAGTAATTATTAAACATTTTGAAATATGCAAAACAGCGGTTAAAATGGAATGTGCCTTCTTTTTTACTCTTCGTTTGAAGCGCCATAAATGAAAATAAGACGAAATTCCCATTTTCAGATATTTATTGTTTAATAATTTATAACGAGTCAGATGCTAGAACTTTTCTTTTTAAAATGACTCCCTTAATGGAAGATTCAATAGAATGTCGGCCTTAATTAACAGCTCCGAGCGATCGATGGGGCGAATGCGTATAAAACCACTTCATTAAGTGAGTTTCGGATCCTTATTGATTATTCACGCTTAGAAAAATGAACATTTTTTCCTTAATTCGTTTCATTTCACTATAAAATTAAGTTCGATGTCTTCCAATATTTATAAGTCAGCATTTCGTAATGATGGTGATGAAAATTATTATTTTTTTTTATTTCCATTCATGCTAATTAACGCGTGCATATAAAAAACAGGGAAGAGTAGTTACTTTATTCAGCTTTTTAGTTAACAAAGAAAATTTCATTCTTCGTTGTACCTTTAACACAAATATGGATGAGGTATAAAATTTGCTGATTTCAAAGAAATCCATCGCTTCTAAGTGGTAATTTAAAGAAACATAAACCCTCGATTTAATGGACGTTGGAGGAGGGAGAATGTGTCCGTTAAACGAATGAGTTTTAGAAAATTGCGGGTATGACTGAAATTGTAAGTTAGAAAACTTAGTTTCGTTAGCAATAAAACTAAACATTGTAACTAATTATTTAAGTAACCTATACTATTGAAATCTGTGTGCATCTGTTTGTTTGTGGCATTATCTCCTGCCGCATGGAGAGGCCGCTGGCGATAAAAGTCTGCTTTATCTCGAAAAGTGTTGCCACTGCTCGCTTTCAACTCGTAAAATTTATGAATAAAAATTTGTAAGTTTAATAAAATATGAAATACAAAATTTGATGTGTACACCATATGACTTCCTTGTACGGAATATTAAATTATACACATTTTGCATTTCATTTAAATTTATTGGATTGAATTAAATCTACTTCATCGAAAGCGAATAAACCATAATAGAATAAATGCACTCTTAAAAATTCACTATATTAGTTTACTACAGCGACACTCTGGCGCTAGCCTCACTTAACAGCGTTACATCTCATTTATTTTATAACTCATCAAGAATGCAAAAAATTATGTATATCATCTGGAGAATTACCTAATCGTTGCTACATGTTCTATTCAAATACTATAACAAATCTAAAACAGTGGGTAAAAGAAATGAAAAAGAAAAAAAAACAGTTTTTCACAGACGATTCAGTATTTTTCATTCAATTAATTCAGTTCTCACTTCGCGACAAGACAAAAATACATTAAAACTCAAAATACCTATATTAAAATTACGAACTAAATCTTTAACACTTATTTCCTCGAATAAATTCCGGAGTGGATTAAGCATGATATAATTCGCAATAATAAAAGAAGGCGTTATCTCTGTTGTTGCGAAGCTTAGTTTCTCTAGATTGGCAACAAATCCAATACTCTCCTAGGTTTCAAATGTAAACAAATATATCCACCATGAAAAAAATTAATAGGCTTAGCCGCATTTAAACAACTTTTAAATTGTTGATAACTCTACAAATCTTGTACGCAGATTTACTAAAGGCATAAAAACCTTAACCGGAAGATAAGAACAATATAATTCAATCATTTTCAAAGCACAAAATGCACAATTTACCAACATACAAGATTAAAAAAACACTGAGCCAAGTAACAGAGTGGATATATATACACACAAATTTAAATACTTTTGGTACGGCCGATCGTAGCCAAAATAGAAGGTGCAGATCTACATGTTATAGCAGTCCTATATCCAAAATGTCAACGTTCTGAGGCTACTCGTTTTTGAGTTATAGAAGATACATACGTACATACGTACGTACGTACGAAAGTACGCACAGGAGCCACGAAAAAAATCTCTTCAGAATCCATTTTAAATATATATAGTTTTTTTGGGGGGAAAAGAGTCCTTTATTCTGTTTTAACGTACGAATGTCACTCAAAAACATCGTTAAATTGAATTCGATAGCGGTCAAAATGGATGTTTTCGTTGAAATGTGATACCTGAAACTTTTCGTGATTACAATACTTTCTTTTTACTTTGTACAAGGAAGTAAAAAGTATGATTGCCAAACAAACATTAAATATATTATTATTATATAAGGTCATGTTCTGACATTGAAGAAAGCGTGCAATTTCGTGTGACGCCATTGTATGTCGCAAAATTTTCGTTAATGTCAGCATTTTAAATAAATAACTGCTGTTGGCAACTTTTTTGTTTCACGTGAAGATAACTGGCCCGGTATGATATTACCACGTTAATTTTTTTTATTGATATTGAGAAAAAGTTGTTATTAGTCCAAAGGGATGTAGTCCCGAAGGACTATTACTTTCGTTTGGGCGTTTTGCGTCGTTTCACAAAAATGTCCGATTCACTTTTCAATTTAGTGCTAATGTTTCTTTGTTGGTAATTGAAGTTGCATTGGGTTGGCTATTAGAATTTTTGGAATTGTACTGTGTTGGTTATTGGGTCTGTACTGGATGGATTAATGGAAATTTTTGGAATGTGTTGGTTATTGGGTCTGTACTGGATGGATTAATGGAATTGTATTGGGTTGACTATTGGAATTATATTGGGTTGTTTTTTGTGTTCGTATTGGGTTTAGTTTAATGTTTGTTTCGTTCAGCAAGTTATTATATTATTAAGCAAGATCCCTTTGGACGTAATATAAAATCTGAATCCTTTCAGATTTTTTTAAAAATTTTTTTTATTAAATTTAATTTAAATCATGATGTCGTGCGTATACGTATTAACCTGAAGTGTCAAACTTTTCTTTGCTGGTTTGGCAACAAAAAATTGCTTACAAATTCGTTGTTGTTTGGAAAAAAGGAACTGTTTTCATTCATATTGAAATATTTTTATGCATTTTATTTTCAGACGTACATATAACTCATAAATTTTGCTTTGATTCCCAACTAGCAACTTTGCATAGATTACATTAAATTAATAGTTCATTTTATTTTCAGATATCAGTACAAAGAATTTATAAATAAGATTTGGCCATAGCTTTCTAGTTATCAATAAATCATGCAGAACTAAATGAAAAAAAAACTATTCTACCCATTACATAAGTTGCTGGCATTAAAATTGCTACACTATGAAAGAAAGCAGTTAAAAGATTTTTATTTATTTACAAATACATTATAAAGAAAGGAAGAAACGATTAAAATTTCTGGTGATTTAGGGGAACAGAATGTGTAGAAATCAATACTCCGAGTAGCCATTTCTGGAGATAAGAGCAGCTAATATACGGCTATCATGGAGCGGAAACAAACTTTGTTTGGTAATTATGGATATTGCAGTTCATGCGGCTTCACCTCTACGCCTTATCTATTGTACTGAAAGGGCAGTGTTATCGTACCAATCTTTCTGCAAACACTGATCAGACGTTTGCAGTTGGAGAGGTATCTGGAGAACGGGTAGATCTAGTACAAAACTACAAAGTCCATATCATATATTCAAGAGGACAAGGTACAAGCTGTATGATATTTGTGCAAATAGAAGCATCATTACTGTATTCACCCGAATGTAAAGATTAAATTATGTCAACACAGTGCTTCAGGCAGAGTTTGTAGCACTTTGGACAGAAGTTCACTGCTGCAGTGATTCTCAAAGTTCTTAAAATAGAAAAAGATTATCATCAACTCGCGTTCAACACCCAGTAGGTCGGAAGGCAGTTTCTGGCGGGTAGCAAAACATTTGAAACTTCTCCTTTTCTTATAGTATAATTACAGGCATTTATCTATAAATACGAACTAATTTATAATTATTAACTAATTGCCATTTATTGTGTATCCTAATTAATTATTTCTTCATTAATACTGTTGCGAAATGCCCAGCAGATACGCGATGAAATAGCTTCGTGAGAAGCAGGCAGACTTAGAGTGGCAGGGAAAGGGAGGATAGCCAGATTTGGAGCAAAATCGCCCATTTGGTGATATGCTATAGAAGGTGCGAGAGCATTGTAGAACGTATTCTTACCAGTTTTCTAGGAATATTCTCGAAAGTAGGTTAAAGCTATATATACCCTGCCTCTTCTGGGAGAACGCAGGGGTGTAGTAGATCGTCTTGAGTTCAGAGGTTACTATGAGAGCGATTGATCGAGTCGGAAGTTGTACTTTAGTGCTTTACCGTGAAGCTGTCTTCGCCATTATAGCCTCAAGGCTGTGTTGCTGATTGTTTCAGTGTGTTTATCGTCATTTTTCGACCACTGTAAACGTGTTTTGTTAACTATCATGTGTAATACTGGCGAATAAATTGTGTTTTGGCTCTTCATCAAGTGTTATCATCAAATACTCTAAACTCACGAACTCGTAGTACAATACTTTACTTTCTTCTAGAAGTCTCCCTTTTCTTCCTCTCTTTCTTCAGAACAAATATACACTGAAGTGACAAAAGTCATGGGATACCTCCTAAAATTTTGTCGGTCCTCCTTTTGCCCGGCGAAGTGCAGCAACTCGACGTGGCATGGACTCAACACGTCGTTGGAAGTTCCCTGCAGGAATATTGAGACATGCTGCCTCTATAGACGTCCATAGTTGTGAAAGTGTTGACGGTGCAGAGTTTTGGGCACGAACTGACCTCTCTATGATGTCCCATAAATGCTCGATGGGATTCATGTCGGGTGATCTAGGTGGGCAGATCATTCGCTGGAATTGTCCAGAATGTTCTTCTAACCAATCGCGAACATTTGTGGCCCGGTGACATGGCGCATTGTCATCCATAAAAATTCCATCGTTGTTTGAGTACGTGAAGTCCATGAATGGCTGTAAGTGATCTCCAAATAGCTGAAGGTATCCATTTCCAGTCAATGATCGGTCCAGTTGCACCAGAGGACAGAGTCCATGCCATGTAAAAACAGCCCAGACCATTATGGAACCACCACCAGCTTGAACAGCGCCTTGTTGACAACTTGGGTCCATGGCTTCGTGGGGTCTGCGCCACACTCGAACCCTACCATCAGCTCTTGCCAACTGAAATCGTGATTCATCTGACCAAGCCACGGTTTTCCATTCGTTTAGGGACCAACCGATATGCTCACGAGCCCACGAGAGTCGTTGCAGGCGATGTCGTGCTGTCAGTAAAGGCACTCGAGTCGGTCTTCTGCTGGTATAGCCCAAGGAAGACAAATTTCGCCACACTGTCCTATCGGACACATCCCTCGTACGTCCCACATTGATTTCTGCGGCTATTTGACGCAGTGTTGCTTGTCTGTGAATAATGACAACTCTACGCAGACGTCGCTGGTCTCGGTCGTTAAGTGCAGGTGGTCGGCCACTGCGCTGTCCATGGTGGGATGTTATGCCTGAAATTAGATACTCTTGGCACACTCTTGACAATGTGGATCTCGGAATGTTGAATTTCCTAACGATATCCGAAATGGAATGACCCATGCGTCTAGCTCCAACTACCATTCCGCGTTCAAAGTCTGTTAATTCTCGTCGTGCGGCCATAATCACGTCAAAGCCTCTTCACATGAATAACTTGAACACAAATGAAAGCCCTGCCAAAGCACTTCGCATTTATACATTTTCTACGCGATACTACTGTCATCTGTATATTTGCATATTGCTATCCCATGACTTTTGTCACTTCAGTGTATGTATATGGGTCTTGATAAATCACAATTATATGTATGCAGTTCGTGCTGAATGACGTTCTCTCCATTCGTGTCGCGATGTTAAAATGTTTGCGATATTAAAGTTGCACTACGATAAGATACATTACGATATTCAAGTCAATCATTGCGTCGTAACCGAGAGGTCGGTGATGCGATTCCCGGCGAAGGCGTTGCTCATTTTTCATCTCTCCTGCTTCGAAATAACCTAATGACTCTAAAAAGTCATATTAACACCTCTTTCGACATACTTCCTTCCTTCTCCTATACGCTTGCGAATATTGCCCTCTAGACGTCACCATTCGAATTTTCGAGCACAACTTCCTTCGTAAACCTTGTTTGTCATGCTATGTCGGACCAGCCTGTTAAGTTTGCCAGCGGCCTCTTGAGACATTTTGTAGATGAATCTAGCAATATAGCTTCGCTAAATGGCAACTAGAAAAGAATGAGTAATACCAGTAAAATAACTGTCTCCCATTGTTGGTTTGATTTTGTCATACCTAGTACATTTAAGGCTCTCCATTTTTGGAAGTTCGTATTAATCTCTTCTGGAAACGTAACGTAGAGTGCAGAAGTAAGATTAAAATCCTGAACATCTACAATTACAGAAAACACCAAAACTGATACTGATAAAGGAGATATCTGAAGAAGTTAATTAGGATTATTTAAAGATATTTTGGAAGTTTTAGAAGCATCAGCATATGTTATAAACAAAACAAACATTTTTTAACTTGTCAGCAAATGCTGATTTATTCTGCTTCTATCGTCTTGCGTAGTTTGGTTAGAAATCTCAAAATATTAATATTTTTTTAAAGCTAATTCTTGTGTTTTAGAAAGACTTAAAATATGAGAAATATATATCATTTAGCCAAGTACCTAAAAATGCCGCCCAGACGGTATAGTGGTTAGAGGAACCTGTTGCGATACCGAGGGGCCCGAGTTCGAATCCCGGAGAAGGCATGGATGTTTGTAAATGTATATAGTCTTTGTGGCATGGAGGTAGACTAAATATATGGCAAGTCGAAAGTCCTCTCGTGGTAGGGAAGAGGGGTGCGAGACCCTCGGCCCCACCCTTTTCCTCAAAACTGGGATGCAAATAGAAGTCCCATCTCCTTGGCAACCATTCTTCCATGAAATTCATGGACAAGACGACAACAGCAAGTGCATAAAAGAATATACGAAAGGATTATTAATGAGTACATAGATTGTAATATGCAAACCATGCAAATTTAATATTGTTGCGAAAAATTCGGCGGTTGCGACTGTATGTAAGCTTTCCGGCATAGCACTAGGGTTGTCATAAAATAGTGTATGGTAGGGTTGCCAGATTGGCGACTTTATCGCCCATTTGGCGACCAAATAGGCGATATCCCATGGTCCAATCGGGAAGCTTCTACAATAACTTCCTGTCGAGATATTTCTCGAAACGTGTGGAACCTAAGGAAAAGCTATATAAACCCCTGCGTTTCTGAGAGCCCGCATTGTGAGAATAGCTGCTTGCTGTGAGTGCTAAGCTACGCGAGAGTTTTGTGAACGGAAAGTGATCGAGATAGTGCTTTGCAGTGAAGCTACCTTTACAGTATAGCTTGACAGTGTATTGGTGATTGTTCCACGGTGTTTATTATAAGTTTACTGTTGCCATGAAGCTACCTTTACAGTTACAGCCTGTGTTGCTGATTGTTTCAGCGTATTTATTGTAGATTTTCGACGTTTTTAAAGGTAATTTTGGAACTGTGCTGTAATTAGTGATTCTTGTAAATAAATTGTGCTTTTTATTGTTCTGCATCGTGTTTTCATCGAATACTCTCAAATCCACGAACCCGTATAACGCAGCAATATTATAAATTACCGCTTTCAGCTACTGATTACTCTCATTAAATCGAGAAGCAGTATAATGAATGTTCATACTGATTTCTGTATTTTTTTATACTGAGTTCTTGTTTTTATCTCACACTGATGTTTCGCATTTTCAATACTCTTACTGATTTCTGCATATTTTAGAATGCGAGTAAGGGTATTTTTTTTAAGCGTAAGAGGAAAATAAAAGAAAAATAAAGAAAAGCTTTAGCAAATATCATTGCGGAGAAATTTGTAAGGTATCTACGTTAATTAACCAGTTACTATGATTTTGGTCTTTAGTATAACTTCTTCTTTC
>KK121536.1:513854-534884 GCA_000611955.2 Stegodyphus mimosarum
AATGTACCATAATGCAAATTAGCCCTGAGTATACGTATTTAAGCTGAGGTTTTGATTCTTTCGTAGAGAGAGCTTCTGGCACTCGCGTTTGCTGTTCGCATATCTTCGACAGATCTGCTTAGAATTCATATTCCGGCTTTAGCATTCAAGCTAGATGATCTTTCCGTTAATTGCTTTGAGCCAACTTATACTATTGAACGTGTAGTCTTAGACTGCTTTATCAGAGGTTGAATTTAGTTGTCTGTTATTGCTTAATAATAACCACTTGTGGTAGTTTTGTCTGTAGCACATATTGCAAATTTATATTCAATTGATACTAAAACAAAAAGCATATTTTAAACCTTCTTCTGTACTTAGTGAATTGTTTAAGATGTAGCAATAATTTCCTGTTCGTCTAGTACAGTTTGCACGACTTTAGCTATAGGTTCAGTAGCAAGAAACCCCCCTCCAAAATATTATGAATTTACGAACATATAGTGCATATGTCTGATTAAATTGAAACAATATTATTGGGTACAACACATACCTAGAAATCAGTTTGAGCATTTGGATGCAATTTTATCCCGATACAAGAATGCATAATTTTTATTATTTGATGCACAATGCATTAGAAACTGTGTGCCTTGGTAAATTAAACTGCAGTCTTTCTCATCATTCTAACTATAACCTTTATTATTCGTTAAAATTGCGAGGCTCTTGAATTAACTGGAACGTACTTTGTATATATTCTTTCTTTCTAAGAGCGTTTCTTCAAAGCTACGTTAAAAATAGATTGCGAGAACAAAAGAAGAGAAAGATTTCGACCCCTAAAGAAATTTCATTTCGAAGCAGAATGACTTATCTAAAATTCCGTGACATTTCTTCTCCAAGTTGTGGCTGCAAATTCCCAACTATAAGACTTGAGATCTCGCAGAAGAAGTTGAGAGGAAAGGAGGATTTTAAATCTTAAAACGAAAGAAGGAGAAAGGGAAATGTTATAAGAAGTCAAGAGGAAAGGGGAAAATGAGAAGCAGGGAAATGCAATTTCTTATGTCAGAAAGCTAATTTATATCTGAATCTTGAAATTCAGATTCGCATGAAGCATTGCTAATACGACAGAAAAAAGTTATTAATACAAAAGTGTTCATTATGGAAAATTTCTCTTTGCTGTGAATCAAAAGAAACGTTAAATTCGAAAACTGAAATATAGATATAAAATGTCGAAATTGCTGCATGTAAAAGAAAATATACTAAATTTGAGTATGAAATATAAAATGAATAGAGTTATTATCTAAATTAAGCAATCACTATGGTTTGAATCTTTACTATAAGTTATCCTCCGTTTTCCTCACCAGAACCGGGCCAAAATCAAGTAAAGTCTCTGAACAGTGGTAATTTCGTCCGGGGTTCGAATCCCGTCGAACGGTTTGGCTGCATGGGTATTTTCGTGTTTTTCCATATGTAACGTGCATATGAGTCAGTTTCCCTTAGAAAGTCTTCCACGAAGGCATCCCTCCCCTTAGGCATATAGCCTTCGAGTGCTTTGCCATAATTAAAAATAACAGTAACTCACCAGAATCTAAGGCGACAGCTAGTCTTTAACTGAGGTTTCTGGATTTTAAGGCGGAGCGTGTGTTCTGGCTTCAGGTGTAAGCTACGTGTTAGTTTCCTGTCAGCTCTGATAGTTGTAATAATTCCATTTTGCATCATATCGCTGCTGACACTTTGATTTTGACGTTCCGATAGAATTACTGAGTTCTAACATAAATACTTTGACAAAAATGGGACTTTTATGAAAAGACATGCTAATTTTTTCCATATTTCGATTCTACGACTCAAATTATGCCTAAATATTAAATTTTGTAAAATTTGATGCGAAATTTACAGAGAAATTCAAAAATTTATCTTGGCGCATTTTTTCAGTTTGCGCCAAGAATAATTCACTTGGGGAAATTCTTAATTTATAGCAACCTATTTTCCTTTCTCTTTTTTTCATTGTACAGGAGCAAAAAAAAGTCATCGTTCATACTTTCAAATAATATTAACGAAGTGCATAAACTACATTTGGCGTTGTTATCGCTTATAACATAATATGCCAAATTTCAAGACTCGCCAACATGTGAATTCATGTACATCTTAGGAAATTTTGTATAAAAAACTCAAATTTTTGCAGGTGTGCTGTGCCTAGAAACAGATCTACTTTAAGATGATGTTAAAAGTTTTATAGGTTATATTACAAAACTTAATTCGAAAAATTTATAAAAAATATTTATAAATACAAATTTTAAAAATAAATCATAAAAATGCTAGAATTTTATTTGGGATGAACCTAAATGTCGAAATATGAAGAGAAGAATCAAATAATTTTAATAAAAAAAGAGAAATATATATCAAATTGAATTAACATTGCCGAGCTAAAACTTCGAGAGCTAATTTTTTAGAAACTACTCGTTCGATTTTTACAAAACTTGGCAATTTGGCATAATTTGAGTCGTACAATCGAAATATGGAACAAAAATGGCATGGTATTTCAGAAAAGGTCGGATTTTGTTTCAAAATTCCTGTATTAGAACAATGCTGTACATAAATCTAATACATATCCTAAGTCCCGCTCTCGAGACATGAAAAACGCAAGTTGAATTTCGTCAATCGGACTGGTAGAACGAGAAGTATAGAACTGTCCTTTTTTTTTCTTTTTTTTTGGGGGGGGGCAGTGTACCTTACAAGGCATAGTGATAATTCACTTTTACTCTTTTCAAACGTTTCGTACATTTTATGTTTCCAAAGAATACGAAGCGTTGTAATGTTATTATTTAAATCATCTCAAGACATTGTAGTTATTTTAGGCATTGCGATAAGTGGCTTTACGTTTGTTGGGGTTATTGGAATAATAACCAGCTTCAGGTTAAATAAAACCCCACAAATGTTACATCAAAATTTTATTCAGTAAATTATAACTCAGAAGCCTGAAACTTACTGAAAGTGAATAAGTGAATACTTAACCTTACAGCTAAACACATAGATTTACCTAAAACTATTGAAAAGTTCACTCTGTTAGCAATTTTTTAACTGTCAACGTATTATACGAGTCAACTAAAACTGAAATTAAAAGCTTATTTAGCCATTCTTTGTGGTCTACAAATCAAACTATAATACAAACTAAAACCACAACTTATCGCACTAATATAGTTAGTTACTTTTACACTGTTACAGCGTTACGAAGATGAAGGTGCTTTCTTTGTAGTTAACATTAGGTAGCTGCTCAAAGAATTGGAAAATAAAATTATATTTCATAGCTAAACACTTGGTCGGTTTACCTTATTTTTAAACGCGTAAATCACTTAGCAACAGCGGGCTATAGTTTAGCTTTCGGGCCTACCACAGATGCAGCAAGCACTAGTTCTCAGCGAGATGGAGAAATGTGGCAAATGCCCTAATAAGTTACAGTTAAGGTAAAATTCCTGGTTTAACATTATACGCCATGCCTTTCATTTTCCATAACTTTTTAGGTTGAGCAAAAATTGCCAATCAAGAAAAGGACTTAACCAATACCAAAGTATAACTGTCGGTAAAAGTAAAAAATAATTATTCTAAGCAGCATAAATCAAGTAAAAGAATAAGTTTAGGTATCATAAAATGCTGAAAAATTTAGGTATAAAAAATTCTAGCAAATTTAGGTATCATTAAATTTTGACATTGCAACGCAATCCAGAAGTCTTTATGGGCTGTCAGCCGAGATGGTGAGTTAGTGACTCGGATTGCCGTATTAAAAGGCTCGTGTTCGAACCCCAGAGAAGGCATGGATGTTTATAAATATATAGCATTTGTGCGGCATACGGCATTTAAATATGTGGCTGGCCGAAAGGAGCAAAGTTGTAATGTCACTTATATGGTGCCCAAAGCTCTTGCCAACTATAGGCGCAATCTTGCACCCCTATTACAATGAATTTTGTGGGCTTGCTCCGATATCAGACAAGGTCCAATTAAGAAAGTTTAAAGTTGTGTCAAGTAAATATTTTTTATACATTATAAGGAAAAAATATACGGATAACATTAACTTAGTGGTACTTCCTTAGGGCATTTTATAGCATTATATGGGTTACTATGGTAAAGCGCATGGAAACTACCCGCTTAAGGGATGAGACGCCTTCTTGGAGGACTTTCCGAGGAGTTCTCTTTCATGGACAACTAGCTGGTATTCACTTAGGGAAAATAACTGAAGCTTCCATGCACTAGTCCCTTCCTGGGAATTTGAAGTAAAGTCGAATTATTATGTTACCATTCGGCCATTAGTGGACTCATTATTAGCTTAGGGACAACGGAGTAAGATATCATTTCTCTTAAGGATTAAATTTCTTTTAAGGAATAAATTATAATTTCTTTTAAGGATTACCATTCCTTTTAAGGATTTCTTTTAAGGTGTAAAGACATTAAGTTTTCTTTTTAAGCAGGAGAGATGAAAAATGAGCAAAGTCTTCGCCGGGACTCGAACCATTTCATTAATCATTTCTTTTAAGGATTCTATTCTAAATTTAAAAGAATTATCAGCTTTAGATTGGGCGACATTATGTATAGTGTAAATAGTTTCGGAACTGAATCTCTATTAAGGCCGAAGCTAAGCCCTTTTGCCGCTAGCTGCAGTCATTATTGTTCCGAAATTCTCTCTCTTGGTCTTCTAAAATTTTGTAGCCCATGAAATAGAGTGCCCGACTCGAAGAGAACGGTTGAATCGCCTTATTTTCATTCACATGCAAAATGCAAACATAAGCAATAATTTTATTGCTTTCCTTACCTGATAGACGGTTACAATTCGCAATATTCTTAATGAAAGATAACGCAGCGCAGATTATATTAAGAGTGTTGAGTTTGACAATGGAACATTAATTTAAAAATGTATTTATTGTTGGTTTTATTTATCATGTTATTTTTGAAATTCTGAATTCTTAGAATTAAATTTAGACAAAGTGTACTGGATCATGCATTATTGTTTTTGGTATTAAATATACGCTGGAGCCACTATTGGTTTCGACATGCTTCATTTACAATTCATGTCCCGATTTGAATAAAGAAGTAGGTAATTAATTTATATGTGTAATAAATAACATACATCATATTTTCTTTCTTCCGAAAATATTATTCACTACATTTAGCTAAATCATTGATCAGATGCCTTTCTAATGCTAAAGTCAGCTATATATTAGAATACACTATCAAATGAACTCGTTGTTCTATGCTTACTGTTCATAAAATTAACTATACTCGTAGGTCGAAGTTAATACATATAACTTTGTTCTTCCAAATGCATTTGGAACTTCGAAGCTGTATTGGGAAAGTGCGAAAAAGAAAAGTATGGGCCATGGTTATCCTACTAATTGCTTTGGAGAAGACAGAACATGTTCATAGAGAAAGTTTTAAGGGAAACTGAAGAATTTACTCTATACTCGGAGAAGTCTTGAAATCTTCTACTGATTTGTAATCAATGACAGAAACGTTTAATGTCTAGTGGTGTTTACCCATACAGTTTTTGGATTTTAAAAGTGCCCAAATTTAATGCCAAAATTACATAACGAGGGCAAAAAAGGTTGGAATTTCTGGGCTGCATAATCCGATAAAGATGAGCTGAAAGAAGCTACGTCAAACCAAAAGTATGCCAAGTATGTCACAAACATACGCAATTCAATATCTATAAACGAACTCACTGTAACTGAGTATATTACGAGAGTTTCTGATAAAACTGTATTTGCATTTTAATTCAAAAGTTACGTATTAATAAAAGGAATATGAGCTTAGTTTTAAAGTTAACTGTGTTTCGAATAACAATAGATCTGTACATAATATGATGGACGCCAGAGCCATTAGAGTACTTTGAACTTTCGTCTGAAACTTTTTGTTTCTGTTTTTGGTTCTGTCTGAAATGTTTTGTTTGTTTTTGTTTTGTTTTTAAAAAATATTGTTTCCAAATATGCCTAGTTTAAAAATCAGATGTTATGAACAAGGAATGTTAATTAAGTGTTTGAAACCTTTCTGTAGGTGAGTACAGTTTATAGATTCCCTCGTGTTTTGGTAACATACACTAAGTCAAAACTTTTACTTGCTTCGAGTGATATCTTCTGTTTGCAACTATACTGACTCCACATGTGCTCGATGAGGCAGAGCATTGTCCTCCATTAGCGAAAATTCTGGGCCAACAGCACCCCTAAACTGCCTAACTTGAGGTTCCACTTCATCGTACACATACTCCGAGCGCCTGCAGAAGTTGTTGAAAAATATGCAGCTCGGTGCGGCTATTTGTTATGATTCCTCCCTCCCTAAACCATTAAACCGCGGTCGCAGAAATGGGATAATTCTCGGACAAGGGAAGCAAATTTTTCCTCTCTCCAGATCGAAACACGTTTAGAATCACTGTTCAGACTATATCTGGATTCCCCAGTAAGCAATACCAGAGCCCAATTTCTTGGCTTCGTTGAACATGACGATGGCACCAGATTAAACGTGCCCCTCTGAAGGCTGGAGAGTGAGTGGGATACAAATCATTGGTTTTCTTGCATGTAGTACAACCTCATTAAGCCTTTCCGCAGCAGTAGAACGGCTAGTTCAGGTTGTGGCAGCCCGAAGGTCTAAAAACAAATCTCTTCGAATCGCTTTGCCGTTTCTTCGAGCCGACAACAGAAAACGGTCTTCTCATGCGGTTGTTGCTTTTGATCGCCCTTGACCAGGCTACTAATCAAGTGATCCGGTGCTTAAAAAGCCCCTCCAAACTCTTGATATGACACTTTGAGGAATATTCAAATCTTGGGCGACCTCAACTTGTGTTCGACCTCCCTCGATTCTGTCAATTATTCGCCACTTTTGATCTTCACATAAATGATACTTTCGAGCCATCACTACTGAATACTGATCACTCTCCGAAACCACAAGCAGTACAGACCAGAATTCCAACATACGCTTATTGCGCATCATATTGTCAATCACCTAATTTGCATATTTCAGGCGCTAAGCATGCGCGGAAGTTCAGTTTTGTGTTCAATTGTATTTAATTAAGATAAAAACATTTAGGCGAAAAAGAAATCCAAAATCACTTGAAAATTTAGAGTCACAGCGCGAGTCTGTTACCAAATTATAGCAAAAGGTGCACTGATTCATGTTTGAAAAAATATTTTGCTTGTGAAGAAGAGGGATTTAAGTCTGATCGCTCTAAAAATCATCAGAGTTTATTTAAATCTACGCCAGTGAAAGTTTGCTTTTTTTTTATACTCTGCTGTAATCTGCAAATTAGCGTCATAAGCGTTTTAACTTTAATTCCTTTTTTTTATTCCATGACAAAGGCATTGCGCAAGTTCTGAGCACCTTATAAGACTTGCGGGTTAGGCACACTTTGCATACATGATTAACGAATTGCAATGTGCTCTGCACTTCACGATATATGAATCTCGAAAGCGCTGATTATGAAAAGCTCTTATTTGTACATTCGGCAGCGTTGCATTTTAATTAACCACAAGTATTTACATCTTTTAAGCCCCAATTTATCGGATTTCTAATTATTTTGAAAAGTGAGAGAAATTAATTTTTCGAAAATGACTGGGAAACTACTCGTCAGGAATTATTTAACACGGAAGAAATAAAACGTTCGAGTTCCTTTTTCCGATTTCCACGAAACTTACACAGTCGCTTTGTATTCATGCATTAAATCTGAGAGTAGTGACAGAAATCTTCAATGAAGCCATTTATATCCGAGGACGTGATATGCAATTGCGAATGTAATTTACTTTCCCTGCAGGAAATATACAATGGAGAAGTTTCAGAATACTAAGCCTAACAATATTATCTCCATGAATCAGCTCTCCTTCTCACAGAGACAGGAATTTAATCGATTTCACTCTGAATGTATCACCATTTCTCAAAGCACGTGTCTAAAAATACCAATAATATCTCATGCACAGAGGAGCTATGACGATAATGTAAGCCCTCAGGCGATTAACACGTTGGCAGAACATGCAAGAGATCTATCAGAGACCGCCACATTTGGGAGTAGATGGAAATTCATTCCAAAAGTGATGTTTGAAATTCATCAGCTAACGACAAAGGAATTCCAGACCCGTGTACGTTATTAGAAACCACCAGAGAGGAAAACATATCTTGATAATTACCCTGATAAAACAGCTTTCCTCATTTTCCAGGCGTAAGTTTGGATTAATATTTGATGAGTTCCACGGTTCAAAGAGTTAAGATAATGTCATAGGTATTGATACAATATTCAAGAATATTTAAATAAGGTGGTGAACTTAGCAGCCATTTGTTAAAATTAAGCTGTAAATCAGTAGGTAGGGGATAAATGCACTTTGTGAACGTGAGGGGAATCTTATGGTGAGGTATGTATAATGCCTACAAACATGCAAGTCTAGAAGGGATAAATGTTTCAAAGTTGCTTTAAAATATACATATTATGGATAAAGATTTAAAGTATGAATTGCAGCTTTTTCTAGACTAAATATAAATATATAAATCATAGAGCAGAAAACTACTTCGAAATATTTGTTGAAAATATATATATTATGAATAAAGATTTTAAAAATTGTTTCATAACTTATTCAAAATTAAATTATTTGTCATTAAAAGCAAAAGAGATATTCAGAGCAAAATATGCGTTTTACCTGAAAATTGTAATTCACATCTTATCTACGTTGCTGTATTAGTCACAGATTCTACTCAATATCCATTTTCGACATTGGATATACAGTCAGTTACTGATTAACTGGGAGCGAATTAATTGGGCTATTGATTAACTGGGCCTTTAAATTTGTTTATTGTCGCATGATGGAAAAAATATTTTCAAAAGCTATCAGAATAAAGGAAATTTCTACGAAAAGTACAAAAGGCAAAGAAAATGTCTGGTGTAATAGCGGTGAAAACAGAATGATATCACAATTTTCAGGAGTTGTTTTCATCCACAACAACACGTAATGTTATTGTACATAATATGGAATATATAAATGTTATTCAGTCATCTATTAACAGAAAATTTCTAAACCGTAAAAATAAATTAAGTCTACAGCCAACTGTACAATAATTAAATAAAGTCGATTCCTAAATCATAATTAAGTCTACAGCCAATTGTAGAATACTGTTGCGTTCTTCGGGTTCGTAGATTTGGAGTAATTGATGATAACACTTGATGAAAAAACAAAATACAATTTATTCGTCAGTAAGCACTATTACATTAAATTTCCAAAAACACGATTAGAGTCGTCAAAAAACTACAATAAACAAGCTGAAACAATCAGCAATAAAGCCTTCAGGCAATAACAGCATCATGGCAAAGCACTAAAGTAAGCTTTCGACTTGGTCGATCGCTTTCAAGCTAATCTCTGAATCCAAGGCACTACTACTACACTACTAAATTCGAGATACTACTCTTTCCGCGTACAGGCAGGGTATATATAGCTTTACCCTATCTCCGAGAATATTCCACACAAAACTGGTAAGAATGGATTCTAGAATGTGCTCGCTCTGTCTAAGGCATATAGCCAATTTTGTCGCCAAATGAGCAATTTCGCGCCAAATCTGGCAGCTTTGCCTTTCACTGCCACTTTCTGGCAACCCTATCACTGGTTTGAGAGGAAACCTTTCTAACCGTAGTTGGGTATCTCGGAACAATGCCTTGAATAAAATGTAAAGTAATGAAGAAAATTTATAAAACCTAAAAATAGATTATGTCTACAACCAACTCCACGAAACCTTCAACAAAATAAATTCCTAAATAATAAAAGCAAATTAAGTGTATAGGGAACTGTACAGTACTTTCAGTACAATAAATTCCTAAACTGAAAAATAGATTAAGTCAACAGTTAATTGTACAAAACTTAAAATAATAATAAAATAAATTCCTAAATCGTAAAAATAAATGAAGTCTACTTGCAATTGTACAATATGTTCAACAAAATAAAGTCAATTCCTAAATCATAAAATTGTAAAATACCTACAACATCTTTTGTTTCCAAATGACTCCTATCCAAATACAACTGTCGTATAAAAATGTGGTTTTTTGTGTTTTGAAGTATGTTATTGTATGCTGATTTAATTTACATTACCAAATGTACTTATTCTTCAGATTAAACGGTATGAAAATATAGGTAAATGTTTAACAGTATTTTACTTTTAAATATACTCTGGTTATCATAAATTAAGGAAAAATCACAAAAAATGGCGATAATTCCCTCAAAAATAAGATAAACCATGTAAAATTTGAATATGTTGCCAAGTAAGAGCAGCTGAGTAAATCTACAATATGCAAATTAGTGGCGCTCCACTCGGAATACGTCATCTGCGAGGAGCATAAAAGTCCATGTTTGCGAGCAAGTCCACATATTTCACTGTGATATTGACATCAGAAATTTAAGACAGCCAATTCATAACAATGACCTCCAGGCATCATTTGCCTGCAGAACTACCACGAAGAGCCATTGGGAGACTAGAGGCAGGACGAAGTCAAACAGAAGTGGCCAGATGGCTAAATGTGAGCCCTTCTGTGGTTCATAGACTTTGGAGGCAATTTCAAACCACAGATTCGGCATCCAGGAGGTTCCGCCAAGGATGGCCAACTGCTACGACGAGCGCCGACGACCGATATTTGACATTATGTGCACGCAGAAATAGAACAGCTACTACGACTCTTCTTAGATCCTCCCTTGCTGCCTCTAATAATTTATTGAAAGCTGTACTGGTGAAGCAGACGTATTGCGTTGCCACCCTGAGTGTCACCATTTTAAACAGAAAGGCAAGTTGTTTAATTATTTACAAAAGCTAAATTCTGTATAATTACTAGACAGATTGATAAAAAAGCTTAAGTTATGAAGAAAACGTCGTGAGGTTTCAAAAGAGATACCAAAACATAAAGATGTAGCTGAGAAGAGTACTAGAATGATAACATTTACCTCTGTAACAAATGGCAGTGAAGCACATTAAGCCAAAAACTAAGAAATCATTAAATACATGGGCAGATGACGTTGGTTTGATATAAAAATGATTAAAATATTTTTAAGAGTACATATTTAAAGAGTTTTTATGTCAAAACCAACAAAACAGCATCATAATAACAAACTCCTTCAGACATAAATAAATTAACAAAATGCATAGGAAATAACTTTCCTCATCTTGCAGCCGAGATTTTATATTTGAAATTACTAGTCTTTAATTCCGAACTCATTTTTGAACAAAGGAAAAGTACGGGGAATAAATATGAAACACTCATATATTAAGCAAAAGTTAAATAAGTTTTTTGCTAAAATCTTAAACTAGTATAGATCACACACTTTTTCCCAGTGCGATGTTTTAACTTCCTTTAAAATTACAAAATATTATATTTCCTGTTTGTGTAACTATTCGTGCATTGAAGCTTATTTATGAATTTTGTATGATATGGCATGAAATTCCTCAAGGGAAGAAGCTCTACCGGAAAAATAGACTTGCTCAGTAATATTTTACAGCAGCAAGTCTATTTAACATTGAGGTAAATGGCTATCTCGCTCAATTAGCAAGATATCGCCAAGCTGGCGATGTTTTTGGAGACTATTTGTTTTCCTAAATTTTGCAAGAAATCGACAAAGTCGCCAAATTCGGTGAACATTTGGCGACATTTTGGTCCGCTATTATAGGTTGGTATTGTAATATTGTAATTTAATTATTAGGGTGTAGTGGTACTGTAATTGATCCCTATATGTAACTGTAACCGTATTCAGCCCTTACATGAAATTTTAACTGTATATGCCGTCCTGTAATTTTGAGAAATGGAAAGTAGTGGAAATTTCCTGGCGGCTGGAGGAAAACTGTAAAAGACGGGAGAGAGCATAAGCTGTTAGTTTTTCAGTTCAGAATGGACTTCCGAGTATTGAGAGGTCTCTGTGCGATTTTCACGCTTTAGATGCACTTTACATTGCGTTGCGTTTAATATTCTTTATGTGTTTTACGTTTTGCGTTGTGTTTAACGAACTTCGCTTTCATGAGAAATGTACACTGCGCGAAAAAAAGGGGCGAAGGGGAAGTTCTATATCTTCCGTTCTATTGGGCCGATTGACAAAATTTAAATTGCATGTTTCATATCTCGAAAGCGCGACTTAGGATATATATTAGATTTATGTACAGCATTGTCCTAACATACACTCACGTTTGTGAAAATTGCAACACCATGAAGGACTTACGCGAGTGAGCTGAAATTTTCAGGAAATGCAAAGTAGCCCATGATATGCAAATGATTAGAATTGCAAATCCGTAGCGCATGCGTATGCTGAGCAGCGCCCTCTGAACGGCTGATGGATCCGAATAAATAGACGGCTGTAGCGAGGCGTGTATGGTTATCGGTGGTTATCTGCTAGTGGTAAACGTTAACTCAATCTGTACTTATGCCTCGTCGACGAAAGAGAGCGAGATTTGAACAACTTACAGAGTTTGAACGAGGGAGAATCATCGGCCTTCGTGAAGCTGGATTGTCGTATCGTGCAGTAGCCTCTCGTGTGCAGCGTAACAGCAGCACAGTGATGCGCGTTTGGAAGCAGTGGACGGACGAGTGTCGGACAACTCGGAAATCCGGGAGTGGACCCCGAAATGTGACGTCAGCTCGCGATGATAGACACCTGGTCCGCATGGCGCGGACGGACCGTACAGCTTCCTCTAGACAATTGGCAGCACTGTGGTCAATAGCTACAGGTGTTTCATTGTGTGCTTCATCAATTCGTAGACGTCTGCTGCAGTGTGGACTGCGCGCACGGACTCCTTTATACAGGATCCCCCTAACGCACGACCATCGCCGCCTGCGGCTACAATGGGCCAATCAGCATAGAGACTGGCGTGCTGATTGGCAGCATGTCGTGTTTTCTGACGAATCCCGCTTTAATTTGTGGTACCATGATGGCCGCATTCGTGTCAGACGCTATGCCGGTGAACGCCACCTTCCGGAGTGCATTATCGAACGCCACAGTGGACGAACACCCGGAGTTATGGTCTGGGGCGCCATAGCATATCATAGACGATCTCAATTGCTACGAATTGTGGGCAATCTGAACAGCAACCGGTATATCCGTGAAGTTCTACAGCCCGAAGCTGTTCCCTTCCTTCAAAGCTTGCCAGGCGCTGTATTTCAACAGGACAATGCCCGCCCTCATACTGCTCGGATTGTTAAATCCTTCTTTGCAGCGCAGCAGGTACAGCTTCTTCCTTGGCCTGCGTGTTCCCCGGATATGTCGCCAATTGAACATGTGTGGGATGTCATTGGTCGGCGTCTTGCTCGTGATCCTCGTCCTGTTGCGTCTGCAGACGAACTTTGGGTACGCGTACAAACGATATGGAATGCTCTTCCTCAGTCAGACATTCAAACTTTGTTTGACTCCATGCCACGTCGTGTAGCAGCACTTATTGCGGCGCGTGGTGGCCACACAAAATACTGATTCTGATCTCTTGTTCTTGTTTGTTTGCTTTGAACATTTAATCATTTATTTGTACCACTACCACTCAACTGTGTATTAAATTGCATTCAATTATGACGATTCCTTCTTGGTGTTGCAATTTTCACAAACGTGAGTGTAGATACTTTGACAAAAACTTTGACCTTTTCTGAAATGACATGGCAATTTTGTTTTCCATATTTCGATTCTACGGCTCAAATTATATCAAACTGCCAAGTTTTGTAAAAATCACAAGAGTATTTTTTAAAAAATTAGCTCCCAAAATATTAGCTCCTCAATGTTAATTAAATTTTGTATATATTTATTAATATCCCCTTTTTTATTAAACTTATTTCATTCTTCCTTTCATATTTCCAAGTGTAGGTACATTCCAAATAAAATTCGCCCATTTTAATGATTTATTTTTAAAATTTGTATTTAAAAATAATTTTTATAAATTTTTCGAAAAAAAATTCTAAATTATAACCCATAAAATTCTTGCTAGCATCTTACAGTACATGTATTCCTAAGCATACCTGCAAAAAAAAAAGAGCTTTTTATTCAAAATTTCCGAAGATACAGGTGAATTTATATATTGGCGCGTTTTGAAATTTGGCATATTTCTTGAAAGCGATAATAACAAAAATGTAGTTTACGCACTTTGTTAAAATTATTTGAAAGTAGAACGATATGACTTTTTTCCTCTGATCCTCAATGTAAAAAGGCAGAAATGATGTGACTTTTTTTCCTTCCCCTGCGCAATGGAAGGGAAGGAAAATAGGTTGCCACGTATTAAGAAGCTCGCCAAGTGAATTATTCTTGGCTGAAACAGAAAAAAAAAATTCGTCAAGTTAAATTTTTGAATTTCTCCGTAAATTTCGCACCAGATTTTATAAAACTTAATATTTAGGCATAATTTTAATCTTGGAATCGAAATATGAAAAACAATTGGTATGCTATTTCAGATAAAGTCCGATTTTGTGTCAAAATGCCTATGTTAGAGCAAAGCTATGTATAAATCTAATATACACTACTGGCCACCCAAATTGCAACACCAAGAAAGACAAGAGCTATCACAGCAAAATTTATTTAGTAGATAACATAGACTAGCCGCGATTATTGGAGAACACCGCTGCCACACGCGGTCGGCATTGATTCAAAGAGATTTTGGATGTGTTCTTGGGGTACAGCAGACCAAGCAGCTTCCACACTTTGCCAAAGTTGATCTGGTGTGGCAGCTTGGGATGTAACCTGGGTCAATCGTTCGGCAATCATGGACCACATTTTTTTATCGGCGAAAGATCCGGAGAGCGAGCCTGCCAGGGAAGCAGTTCAATTTGGCATTTGACGAAGAACCATTGGACAATGTGTGCCACGTGTGGTCGCGCATTATATCCTGTTGAAATATGGCTGTGGGCAAGCCCGGCAGTTAAGGAAGGACAATTGGCTCCAACACCTCGGAGATGTAGCGCTGGCTGTTTAAAGTACCGGCAATGCGTACTAGAGGAGTGCGAGAGTGATATCCAATACCGCCCCATACCATAATACCCGGTGCAGGACCAGTGTGGCGGTGCATAACGTTCAGCAGTTGTTCAGCATCCTCTCTCCACAGTGTCTCCAGACTCGAATCCGACCATCGTGGGGTTGCAGACAGAAGCGTGACTCGTCAGTAAAGACAATTTCATTCCATTCTGCCGCCCACATCCTTCTTTCATCGCACCATTGGCGCCGGAGACGTCTGTGGTTCTGCGTCAAGGGTAGACGAAGCAATGGACGTCTTGCGGACAGACCACTCTGCTGTAAACGGCGTCGAATTGTATACGCAGATACTGGATGATATGTTACAGACTGAATGTGCTGTGCTATAGTTCGTGATGTTGTAGAGACATTAGGTTATTACGAAGCAGGAGAGATGAAAAATATGCATCGCCCTCGCCGGGGATCGAACCACGGACCTCTGAATCACCGGCTCAGTGTGCTGACCATTACACCACGAAGGCAAGCTAAGAATGTGGGAGATATACCTTATATACTCCCCTTTTTAAAGGGCGACTAGGGTTTTAGGGGACCTAGTCGCCAAATCCTGGGTGTGGAGATTCATCATCCACAACCCTTTTTAGTTCGGGCGCCACTGTAGAGACATTAGGTTATTTAGTAGCAGGAGACATGAAAAATATGCAATTCCTTCGCCGGGAATCGAACCACGGACCCCTGAAATACCGGCTCAGTGTGCTGACCATTACACCACGAAGGCACGCTAAGAATGTGGGAGATATACCTTATAATGTGACTGAGCGATCCGTCAGTGTCATGCGCACAATGTTCCTGTCATCACGTGAAGTTGTGCACTGAGGTGGATGCGATCGAACACGTCGGTCCGTCGAACCCTCCTGCATCCAAAGGTGGCATATCCGCATTATAGTTGTTTGGTTTCGTTCAACACGACTACCGATTTTCCTGAAAGATAATCCACACTCTCGGTAGGCCACTATCCTTACTCTGTCGAACTCGGATACTTGATCAAACGATGATCGCTGTTTACTACGAGGCATAATTGCTCGTTTTTTTGAAAAAAAAAAAAAAAACACCAGAAAAACACAATTGCCGAACTTTGAAATCGTCGAAAACTCCAAACCTTAAATAGCGGTTTGAAGTGGTGCCGCAGGCGCGCGTGATGGGCGTCTGCGTTGAAATTCTAATCATTTGTATATCTTAGCTCCGCTAATGCATGTGGTAAATTTCATGTTATTTGCATGCTTCCTTCAGGGTGTTGCATTTACGGTGGCCAGCAGTGTATATCCTAAGTCCTGCTTTCGAGACATGGAAAACCTAATTTGAATTTCGTCAATAGGTCAAGTAGAACGGGAGATGTAAAACTATTCCCACTTTTTTTTTGCTCAGTGTACACACCATTCATCTCAATGACGATTTGCTGCAGAACTCTATCATTTTCCGCCCCATAGATACGGACAAGGCTTGATAAGTATCAACAAACTTTTTTTATTTCAGATACCAAGCTTTTGAAACACCATCTTTAAAGAACTTTAGCTCATGAATGATGTGATGATTGATCCAATAATAATGTTTAAAAGCAATGCCACTTTCTTGCTTGTGATGTGCCATTTTTCCTTATCATTTTCGCCACAGATGCTGCACTCGTGGTGTTAGTTTTCAACGCTCATACACTTACATACTCATATCCTTATCACCGTACTGAATTCTCATCCGATAATAAATCTGTAGAGATTTTGCTTCTTCATTGACCAAAAGTATTACAATACTTCATTGGTCTTGCTTAGTACGTTGTTGAAAAGTACCGCTATCTTGTCCAACTGTTTCACATGTTACGGTCGAGCATGTTATTGTATTGGTAAATCAAGATCTTGCATACCTGAAACGATGATGATGCGCATGGTGTTTTTGTACAAATTTTCCGGTTTCTTACTGAATGGTCTGATACAATTGAAGTATTCATACCATAAAATTCTTTGTTTATGTGCGCTGGTTTGAAAATGTATCACATGGAAATGAACTATAATCCTTTAATTATAGCTTCTTTACTCCAGATTAAACGGGGTCTCGTCCTCAGCTTTACACTTATCATCAAAGCCATTTACCATCGTATGATGTCCAGTCCACTCTAACGCACCAAATTGGAGTGAATCATGGCGGCCTCTTTCTCATTCTCGTCCCGTTACTTTCTCACTGCTTCTTCGCAACTACACATGATTAAATATCTCATGATTAACTGCTTGTGAAGCAACAGTCTTGAAACGGCATTTATTTTTTGCAAATGTTAGTTTTAGACATATATTTAAAGGTACAAACACGTATTTAAATTGTATATTATTAGGTATTTTTTAAAAGCAGGAGAGATGAAAATTGAGCAATGCCCTATCAGGGACTCGAACCACGGACCTCTCAAATACGCGCCGAGTGTGCTGACCTTTACACCACGAAGGCATGCTAAGAAGGCGGGAGAAATACTTTATATAGCCCCTTTTAAAGGGCGACTGGGGATTAAGGGACTCAACCGCCAAAACCTAGTGGTGGAGACTCATCATCCACCACCTTTTTAGTTCGGACGCCACTGTAGAGACATTAGGATTTTTGATGCTGAGAGACGTGAAAAATGAGCAATACCCTCCCGGGACTCGAACCTCGAACCTCTTGAGTACGCGCCGAGTGTGCTGACCACTACACCATCAAGGCATGCTAAGAAGGCGGTAGAAATACATTATATACTCCCTAATTGAAAGGGCAACTAGGGACTAGGAGACCCAATTACCAAATCTTGGCGGTGGAGAATCCTTATTCACCAACCTTTTAGTTCGGGCTCCACTGCAGAGACATTAGATTATTTTGAAGCAGAGATGAAAAATGAGAAATGCCGTAGCCGGAGCTCGAACCACGGACCTCTCCGATTATGCTGACCGGTACAGCACGAAGGCGTGTTAAGAAGGCGGGAGAAATACTTTATGAAATATCAGAAGCATTTTTATATTTAAGAAATACTTCTTGCAAAAATTGCAAAATGTAACATTTATACGATGCCCTGGATCCTAATTTTTTTTTTTTGAAAATGTTTCGGCGTATCATAAAAATTAAAACAAAAGGCGTTTGATTCCCGCCCGGTGTAATTTGATTAAAATATTTAATTTCAATATTTGTCCTCTTTTTCCTTGAGTGATCGGTTAAAACATAAAGCAGAATAATTTGTGGCTGATTGTTTTTCACTAATATTTTGTAAATTTTTAAATGCTGAATATTCGTTAATGTAATATTCAGATGCAATTTTTATTTCTTTGTATGTAGCAAAAAGGAAGTATTTATAATCACGAAAAATTTCGGATATCATATTTCAACGAAAGTATCCCTTTTGACCGCTATCGAATGCAATTTAACGATGTTTTTGCCTGAAACCTGTGCGTAAGGACAGAATAAAAGACTCTTTTTCCCCCCAAAAAATTATAAAACAGGTTTAAAATAGATTCTGAAAAGATTTTTTCGTGGCGTCTGTGCGTACTTACGTACGTACGTATGTATGCATGTATCTAGCAGAAATCTAAAAGGAGTAGCCTCAGAAGTTGAAAGTTTGTATATAGGGCTGCTATAACATGTAGATGTGCACCTCCTATTTGGGTTGAAATCGGCCGCAGCAAAAGTATAGAAATATGTGTATATATTGTAACGATCATCACCTTATGATCGTTACAATAGGTGAGGATCGTCCGTTTTACATTAGAAGACTTCCTGTTTTCAAGAGAACTAATCTTCAGATAAATAACCTACGGAAGTGTCTTAAGGGCACCTCTTGTGTGGTTTCTGTGCGCACTATCACCCAGTGTCCGCTACATGACCGGACGAAAATTTTCCACAGTAGAAACTCGGAAGGAACCCCCCACCCCCGCCGGGCAGTTTCCTTTCGAATTTAACGTAAAAGGAAGAAAAGTTTTTTTTTTTTTTTTTACTGAGAAGTAAGTGTTTAGTGTTTAGTGTTCCCGAAGTTTTTTAGCGAAAGTTTTCTTTTTTTGCTTAGAGATTTTTGTTTGGATGTGGCTGTAAAGAAGTCGCACCACGTGACTGTTGAGAGCCGCTTCAGCGGTAGTTTTTGTATGCATGGTTGTAAAGAACTATTGTTTTACTTTATTTACTCAAGAAATCTATTACGTTTTAAAATAAATATTTAAAATACCGCTGGTCTGATTATTCATCTATTTCGGATGCTCTTACTTTACAGCTACGTATAAAAATGGTGGCAGCAGGTGGATTAGAAATCCACGGAAAAAGTTATGGACCCCAGTCCGGTTAAAAAAGAACGTCTCTCTCCTGAATACAGCTCATCGTTATGCCGCGTGGATCGGAAATCCACGGAAAAGTTACGGAAGACAATCCGGATAAACAGGAACGGCCTCCTGAATATAGCTCATCTTTAGGCGGTGTGGATAGAAAATCCACGAAGGAAGTTTATGGACGTCAGTCCTGATATAAAAGAACGTCAGGCTCCTGAAGTCAGCTCAAGTTGTGGGACTATCATTGTGCAAAATATCATCAGCATTTTCTTTAATTTCGTGCTACCGTCTCGCGTCCGAAATTATTCCCGGGTAGGGAAGTGAAAAAAAAAGTTTTCATCCTTGTGGGCTGTCAGGTTCCAAAAAATTCCAGTCCGAAAATCATCAGCTTCTTGTGCCATCAATGTCCGAAAGTGAAGTGTCGTGAAAGTGTGTGTTGTGATAAAAGTGATATGAGTGTCTGGATCGTCAATGTCTGAAAAGTGAAGTGCTGTGAAAGTTTGTAGTGTGTAGTGATAAAAAGTGATATAAGTGTCGGGAATCATCAGCATATATAAAAATCTTAAGTTGTGATCAATTAATTTGTGACAGCATCCTTTTTTTTCAAGCATCAACCTATGTATCAAGTCCACAATCCAGGGGGTTAAGTACCTTGGATTTTTATATTGAGGCAGTGAAGTTTTACTTTAAGCTATTTCTATAATTTAGTTATACAAGTTCACCTAACTGTTTTAAGTCGACATTGTTTTCTGTAAAGCTTAAAGAAATGTGTTGCTTACAATAAGATGCATAAAATTTAGAATTTGAATCTGTGTTAATAGATATTTTAATATCTGAAATGTTAATGTGCTGTGCTAAAATTGAGCTTATATAACTAAAGGTGTAAAAGAGAATAATTACTGTCATTTGGAAGGTTCTAAGACTAACTGATATTTTGACATATCATTTCTAAGATGTCTTGAATGTTCCTAGTACCTTACGTTTTAACTGTTGTCATATCAATGTTTTGCTATGAGTATGTAGATATATGTATTTTTTAACCTAAATTATTTTTAATTGCATACTTTAATATACTTTGGAAATTTTGATGAAGGTATATTGTATTATCAAGAATAATTATAGTTACTTCATGAATGATGTAAATCAAACTTATAACGAAGTGGATTTTTGTTATATTAATGCCAAAGCAAATATGTATAATTATTTTGAGGTCAAGTGTAGTAGTTCTGGATCAAGTTTCTGGTCCCCGCAGAGAGATTACCAGAAACTGATAATCAAATATCTGCAAGGTTTTCCTTTTCAGCCTGGGTAGATGTATAATAAGTATTAGATTTAAGATGTGCATGTTTTCAGAAAAACTGTAAAATTCTATTTTGTTATGTGTGTGATTAACTTAGTTCTTAGTATTTGCTTATGTGTTTTTTTACACTGGCCTCAATATAAGTTCCTATTGTTTTATCCTTTGTACTTAACCCAGCGTAGTAGAAACATTTTTTTCTGTTTAATTCATTATTTAGTGCTGACTTTACCTAGCAGTGATATTTACGTAAGAGATATTGGAATTCTGCAACCCCTCCCCGGGGAGGGAAGGGGTTGTAACGATCATCAGGTGAGGATCGTCCCTTTTACATTAGAAGACTTCCTGTTTTCAGGAACTAATCTTCAGGTAAATTAACTACGGAAGTGTATTAAGGGCACCCCTTGTGTGGTTTTCGTGGAAACTATCACCCAGTGTCCGCTAAATGATCGTATGGTAATTTTCCACCGTAGGAACTCGGAGGGAGCCCCCTGGGCGATTTCGTTTCGAATTTAACGTAAAAGGAAGA
>KK121536.1:534933-548623 GCA_000611955.2 Stegodyphus mimosarum
GGACTTTGCTAGATTTTTGTTTAGATGTGGCTGTAACGAAGTCGCGCCACGGGACTGTTTAGAACCGCATCAGAAGTAGTTTTTTGTATGTATGGCTTTAAAGAATTACTGTTTTACTTTATATAATCAAGAAATCTTTATTAAGTTTTAAAATAAATATTTAGAAGACCGCTGGTCTGATTATTCATCCATCTCGGACGCTCTTACGTTACAATATATATATATGAATTTCTTTGATACTTTTTCTTGCAGGGATTTAATTCATTATCGTAGTTTTACTTAAGACTTTAATTTTTCGACCTCTTCATCTGCTTTTTGAGAAGCATCTTTACCCCTTTTTCTCCAGTTCGATAGATTTTCTCCGAACCGACTCCAATTTATTGAATCGTTTTATATGTTCTCAGTTTATCTCATTGCAGAATTATTTTTTACATCGCTCGAATTAAAGCTAATCTTTCACACATTCGAACAGCTCTTTTTTCAGGTTTTATATATCGACCTTATCTGAAGATTTTCATGAATTTTAACAACTTCCTGTAAATAATTGCATATCTTTTTTGCAATTTCAGTAGCGTAATTTTTTTCTCCATTACCCTTTTAATATTAGTTTCATTGTTGTATATATGTCATTATGTATTCTGCTTTACTGATTTTTACTTTACCGAGTTTTTTTTTTTACCTTTCCTTTTCCTTTTGAGAGTTGCGAATGTGGAAAGAGATCTGAACATTTGAGAGACTGTAAAAGATGCACTCCAAATGGAGAAAATATTTTAAATGTTTCGCGCTTTATCTCAAATGTCTCAGCGGAACGAAACCTGCATTCGAAACTCAATGATCAACTAGGCACAAGGCTTCAAAACACTTTTCCCTTGATAAGTTCTGTTTGAAGCGTTGAACTCGGGAGATCATTGTTCACTTTTAAAATATTTTACATTTGTTTCTTTCAATGACTTCCATTTTTCCAATGTTTACTAGTACTACATTAGGGTGCGACTTTTTTCGAAATCCTAAATGATTAAGACTTTCACTAGAAATTTACCGTAAACGAACCATCTAAACTACCTCGTCTCCTTAAAAATATCTTTTCAAAATTTACGAACCTGCAGCTTACGCGCATTTCGACTTAGTCTTTAAACTTTGTTCTCATAGAACTTGCATAAAAATTTCATTTGTCTTTTGAATTATATATATATATATGTATACCCACTCTGTTACGCTGCTCTGTGAACTCAGTTTCTTTATATTTGTGTAAATTGTGCATTTTTTGCTTTAAATATGATTGAATTATGTTGTTGTTATCTTCCGGCTAAGGTTTTTATGCCTTTAGTTGACTTGCATGCAATAACGGTGGAATTATCAACAATTTAAAAGTTGTTTAAGAACGGCTAAGCCTAATTGCTTTCGCATAGCAGCCATCTTTGTTTACAATTGAAACGTGCAGAGCAGTGGCTTTCTTGCCCGCTGCCCGAATTGCTTGTTTTTGCGTAGAAACTGTGATTTTAATTGTAAAAAAAATTAATTGTTTTATTAGTATTTGGTGTTTCATGTTTTTCTATATTTTTCGATTTTTAATACAGATGTTTTGAGATTGTTATGTATTTTTGCCTTGTCGCGAAGTGAAAACTGAATTGATTGAATCAGAAGTATATTTCTAATGAAATTCGAGGAACTAAGTTTAGATGAAAGGGAGGACAAAAGGCGTATAATTTAATATTTCATAGAAGGAAGTGATGCAGTGTATACATCAGATTTTTTACTTTATGATAATAATCAAATAGTCATGCAAAATATTGTGCAAAACATGTTCTTTACTTTTAATATATACAAATAATATTATGAATTGGTCTATATGGCAGTACTGAAGCCTGCAATTGTTTGCTGCAAAGAAATTTATAGGATTCTTTGAATAAGATCTTCCTTTTGGAAAATGTGCAGTTACTTAATTTGTGAACTTTAGAACCGTTTTCTAAACTGATATTTATTTGGAGCTAACTACTAATTTAAATATTTCGCTCATCAGCATGATCAAGAATATGATCATGCTGAAGAATGACGTACACAGAATGAATGATTATGAACATGGTCTCAAATTTTAACATTTATTTCGATTAGTTTTTGTAGTACACGAGTAAAATATTTTGTACTTTACAATAAGTATAAACATTTACCAAATATTACTATACAGGTTACGAACTCGTATAATTGGTGAACAATGTGCAGTCACCTCCCCTGGGCTCGAAACTGGATCTCTCGAATACGCATCGAGTGTGCTACCTGTACACCACGAAGTCATGCTGGAAGAAGGGGAAAGGTACCTTATATACTCACCCTTTTAAAGGGCGATTGGGGATTACGGGACCGAGTAGCCAAATCCTGACGGTGGCGAATTATTGCCCACCATCTCTTAGTTCGGACACCTCTGTAGAGTCATTAAATTATTTTGGAGCAGGAGATGTGAACGATGTACAATGCCTTCGCGGGGACTCAATCCTGGACCTCTGGAATATGAGCCGAGTGGGCTACCCTTATACCACAAAGCATGATAGAAGAAGGGACAAAATACCTTATACTCGTATAATAAGTTGCTTACCTTTTAAAGAAATATTCTTTTAGCTTTAAAATGCCATGATATGATTATTTTCTGCATTTTAATCATTATTGCAATTGGAAGTATATGTCTATGAGCAGCAATTGCGAAAATAAAGGCCTCAAAGGACTTAACGCAATGTATACACTTTTTTACACAGAATAAATTTTATTCAACCTTAATTACAAGCGAAATTTAATTAAATGAATAACAGTTCACCAGCTTAACTGACCATAGAAATTAAGATTTATAAGATCTATAAGCTCTTTAAGTTTTAAGTAAAGCTATTTAGAAGCGTCTAAAATGTAGATATTTTATGTCTCATTATTTCGATTTTAGATCCTCCTTTTCTGCCTTGTATTAATCCATGTTGTTAAATGAATACCCCCAACTCCGCAATTCTGCTATCAACGTTTCCCACTTACGTCATAATTTTATCCAATTATTTCATTACTTTCACGAATCAGATGATCCCTAGTGAGAAGGTTCACAAAAGATTGTGAACTCAGCTTAATTACTGATGTAGGAGATTAGAATGATGCCACTCAGGCAATAAAGAAAGGGTTGATTTCGATCTTAATTACATTTCAGGAATGACAAAAGACTTTCGAGAAAAGAATATCTTCAATGAAACCGAAAGCAGATAATGAGGTATTTATGTAAAAGAGAAAATGATTTAAAGGAAGTCTTGCATGTGATTATTTCAGGTATAAATAAAAGGATATAGTCAAAAATCTTTCACATGCCGAGTTTAATTTAAGTACGCATATTCCACGGAGATCCTGTGCTTAAAAATTGGATACAGAATTATTGTGCAAAAAGGAATGGGGAAGTTATTTAAAAAATGCATTAATATTAGTAAGCAATTTATACGCATGATAAGCTTTTTACCATTTTGTGAACTCTTTTGTCTGTTCTCATTTAAAATAATTCCAAACTAGAAAATGTTAAGCCTTTTTATTAATTTAATTTGTAAATAAAAAATACCCAATTTTCATCACAATGAGTACTTTTCCATTTTGCACCACCATCGAGACCCAATGATAGCGCCATCTTGGGACTAATTTCTCTTTCTGTTGTGTGTTTAATTTAACACATTTCATCGTGTGTTTGTAAGTATTAAACTTGCCAAAATACGTGGCGGAAAAATACCCCCATAAATTTATCTTAGATTAAACTTTGAGGTACTAAGCCTAAACTCTCTGTGACATTATTTATTATTAAAGGGACCTGTACTATTAACCGAAGTTCTTAAGTATTCATTATATTTATTTCGTTTAGCTTATTCTATATATTATGATATTACAGCTAAGTTCGTTTTTTGACCTTTAATATTTTTTGAGAAAGGTTTATCAGATTTTACTGCACAGAGAGAAAAAAGGAATTTCGTTACATAAATAATATATATGATGATTGCCACAGAAATGCTATTGTGCTTCCTGTAACCGAACCCTTCAATAAAAACAATAAGAAAAAAAATCTGAAAATTTTCAGATTTTACATTACGCCCAGAGAGGCGTTTTTTAATGTTTTTTTATGTCATCCTTATTTACTAAATATTAAGTTCTTCGCACTTAAACCATAAAATTCAATTCAACAGCAATATCGCAAAATAATTTCAAAATGAGCATATCTTTAGAATTTCCGATACACAGTCTCGAGCGTTGGAGATAAATTATTATTTTTTTTTTGGTACAGTTTTGCCATTGCTAGCTTTGAAATCGCTGAGTTTCTTAATCAAAAATTCGTTAAAGGGTTACAAAATATGAAACTGATAATAAAACAAATTCCATATTCCAAATTTGGGCTTCCAGATGACCATATTCTGAGGAGGATTACATTATTCGAATTTTCATGGCTCTAGGTACCGTTGTTTTATCACAATGCGAGAAAAATACATGCATTTGTACAGATTCTTCATTATTTAATTTCTTAAAATGTAACTCAAAGCGATAATATTTGGTGGCAACAGTTTGAAAAGTGATACACACATTTACAGTGAATCGACGCAAAATCCCAAAACGAAATTAATAGCCCTTCTGAGCTAAGCTCCTTTGGGCTAATAAAATACATTTTTTGAACTAACACCCGTACTGCCAATATATAATAAAATATAATAATATACTAGAAATTATATATGTGCAGTTCAAAATATCTGAAGGAAAATAAAAGTTGTTGTATATTTCATTTCCAATACCTTTTTTGTAATACCTGTTGTGGGTGTCAAATAATTTAGCTAGATCTATACAATGACAGTATGGTGTTACTTATGTTCTTTGAAGGGAATTATTACTACTAGAACATCAAACCATCAAACAGATACAGAATTAAAACACTTTAAGTGGATTATACTTTATCGATTCAATTTAAATTTTCAGACATAAATTTTGAATCCAAGCTGGACCCGGTTTAAATTCATATTTTCTTTTCAAAAATGGATGTGTAAATGGATCACATTTTTTTCAGGCACTTGCAAAACACAAACTTAAGTTTTTTCTAATATATTATTTTTCCTCTCTTTTAAGCCTTGTTTGTTGTAAAATAAATATCATCAAAATATTCCTTGCAATAAAATAATTTGTTCGAACGGTGTTAATCAGTAACTCATGTAATAATTCGGGTGCTCGAAATCTTTGTTGAGATATATTAATAGACGAGGCTTTTTTGTTGTAAGTTTTTGTTTTAAAAGAAAATACATCACAAAAATTATCGTCTGCATTCGGAAATTATTACTTGTTTAGCAAAATATATTAATACTTCGGTATTTGAAGTGGACATAGCAAAAGGCTGCAAATTATGGTCTCCTCTGTTAGAAATTTGACAAGTCATCTTTTTAAAGGTGGTTAAAAGTATTCAAAATATCCAAAATATTCTTGATGTAAAGCGCTTATCTGTTTTTGATGCAATAAAGGAATGCAAATTGAGTGGAACCATTGAGAATGTCCTGAAGTTTGGTCAAAGTATCAAGCTAATACAAAAGAATAGTAGATTATTCCATGAAAAATTGAGCAAGAACCAGAATTCAGTGCTGTAAAACATTCAGCAGATTTAGAAAAAACGGTTAGAAACAATAGAAGTTTATTCTGAAGCTTTTAGAAGAGTCATTCAGAATATATGGATACAATGGGAGATCAGCGAGAAGAAAATTCTTTGTCAACAGGGGAGCAAGAAAAAAACTTCTGGAATTGGCAAAATCTATAGTAAACAAAGGTTTGTCATATTGAAACAATGTTATATTTGCGGGAAAGTCAAAATTTAATATACTTGGATCAGGCAGTTGAAGAGCAGTATTAAGAATCGAATTCGAGACACCACTTGCCTATTGCTATGCACGGGGTTGAGGTGTAAATGTTGCCTATCGAATAAGGAATTTAGTGTTTATCGAAAATAATTGGGATTAGTATAATATGTAAATATTCTTTAATAAAAACTTGAGAGAATGTGCAAGAAAATTTGGAATATAAAATTCATTCAAGTTCTATCAAGATAACGATCCTAAACATGCAGTCCTGAATATTAGCTAGTGATTTAAAATGTCCTAAAATTACTACAGTTTCTAAATATTCTCCGAACCTAAACAATCGAACATGCAAGGACAGAATTGAAGGAAAGAATAAGAAACATGATATTTCTTCGAAAATTCTACTAAAAGCAATTCTTACATAGAAATGAAACAAACGGAACATTCTTATACGAAAACATCAGTGAATTCATACCAAAGGGCATGCAAAGTGCTACTTTAGCTACTGGATATTCAACGAAATGTTGAATGTTCCATTATTTTCATGTTTTTATTAAATATAAACTGTTTGTTTAAAGTGTTCGAATATATATGTGACTTAATTTTCGGAATTTTTTCTAATATTGTTTGACCAAAAATTTTGAATAACATCTTTTAAAAAAAGCAGGTTTTAAACTAGATGGTCAATAAATATTATATGTGAAAACAGAGAGTCATTTTGCTAATATTTAGTAATGGATAGTTGTAAAACACATGTGTCCAAAAGCAAATGCGAGCCATTGTAAATTCAACATTTCAAATCTAATTTGACTAGAGACTGTAAGCTTGCATATTACGCGTCAGAAATTCAAACACGCACTTAACAAAACAGGCTCTGACCCCAACCTGCAAGACTTACTGCCGTTCTAAAACACCACAGCATTAGCGTCGTCAACAGACTTTGCTTTAAGCGGCAAGACAGCGGACAGCAGTCGAGATTCTCACACTCCAATTTGTAAATTCCTAAGCTTTACTGTAACACTGCTTTCCTCTCAAATCTACGTAAATTCTGTTATGAGCGAAACTCGTAGTGGAAGGAAGCAGAAAGGAAAGAAGTAAATTAAATATCATTTCGTTAAATAAAACTTAAGCATAGAATGCCACAATTTGTTAAATAATAAGATGCTTTTATACACTAAAAAGTAAAGTAAGTTGGTTTTTTGGTACTTCAGCTTTTAAAATACATGCAATTTTCAAATTTCTCTTTTCTCTTTTTTTAAGTTGTAAGACACTCCTCATCATTATTAGAATATGTATGTGTGGAAGTAACACATGACTTGTGACCAATTTTTTTAAATGCGAAGTTCATTATATTTCTGTAATATGTAAAATAAATAAAAACAACAAAAAATCTGAAAGCTTTCAGATTTCAACAGTCTCCCAAAAAGGTTTGTTAAGGTTTTTTTACACTCTCGCTCAGCTCTCAGTCTACCAGTCTGCTGTTATACTCACTCCTACTGATCCATTTTTTCTGCCTTTTCAGTTTCATTTTTAAGTGTTATTTTCTTTGTACTTACGCCAGGTACAATTCAACGGCAAAATTACAAAAATTTTATGAGCAGCATTTAGAATTCCCAATGCAGCGTTACGTGTTGGCATACATTTTTCTGTTTTTTTTTTTTCAATCTTTTCTCAGTTCATCCTATCAATGTTCAGTTTTCTTACTGAAATTGCTTTACGAAACTTTTTCTTGTACTTTTAATATTAACGTTTTGAGTGTTTCATTTATTAAACATCAAGTTCTTACGCTGCAATTCGATTCAACAGAAAAATTACAAAATATTGAAAAACAACATATCTTTGGAATTTTCGTACTAGAGATAAAAATATTTTATTCCGTGCAGTGTTGTCACTGCTCGCTTTGAAGTCGTTGAGTTCGTTAATCAAAAATTTGTTAACGTTTTGCAAAATGCAGTGCAATACACAAATATACAATTATACAATTCGAAATTAAAAGTTCTAACTTCCAGGTTCACATGTTTGCGTAGAGGACTACTTTCTCCAAAATTTGATGGCTGTAGATACCGTTGTTTATTCACAGCGCGAGGAAAATGTATATGTTACTGTGAAAGAACGGAACTGGAGAATGTCAACATTCACCAAATACGTCGGTGAAAGATCGAATATAACATTGCATTCTTGTACATTCGGACCCTCACCGGTGTATGTCGGCAATCACAGATATGCTCTGGTGTAGGTCGAAAAGAGAGGCGACTGGCCGTTTCCCATAAATGCAGTTGTAAAAGCAAGGACCTCTTGTGCAATTCAAAGTCTCATAATAGTTTAAGTTGTTGCAATTAATCAGATTTGAATCACATAATTTAGTAAGTTTTTTATTACTATTATTTTATTTTCTCATTTACTACGTATTGTATAATTAAGTAAGTTTTTTAACTTCTATTATTTTCCTTTTTCATTTTGAATGTATTGTGTGTTTTAAGTACTTGTGTGTTTTTTCGCGACTGAATTACGGAGAAGAAAATATAATATTCTCATATATTCAACATTCACCATTAGTACATGGTGAATGTCGACATTCACTATATTTCGGACAAATATTTTCACCAAGCGCCTATGTGAATGTTGACATTCACCGGTGAAAGTCGACATTCTCCAGATTTCGGTGTTTCACCGTAACATATACATTCATGCGGATTTTTCATTCTTTGATTTCTTTGTGGCGACAGTTTCAAAAATGATACGCAGTTAAAAGTGAATCGACGCAAAATGCCGTTTCGAGACTAATATCCCAATACGGACTAACATCACTTTTGGGCTAATAAAACAAAAGCTCAACTTTCAATATTTGGATTTTCTAATTGCACATTTTTGGGCACAAAACAACATGTCCTAATCAAAATTTGGTGTATCTAATTGCTACCGTCTTTCCACTGTGCGAAGAACTTATCTACTCTTTCACGAATTCTTCATTTCATAAGATCCGGAACGATGAATATTTTCTTCAGTTATATGATGAAAAATATTCAAGGAATCTTCATATAATAAGGAAAAAAAGATTTTGGAAAGAAGCTTTGCAAGAAAATAGACTGTGCCCTTGTCTGGATTCGAAACCATATGATATATTTTATATTAAATTACAACAGCATATTTATAACAATACATGTTTTAAAGCCTCATGATTTATCTTATATGAATGCATTCGAAGAAGGCACGGATTGATCTGTGAACATTTTGGTGTTAAAAGGCTAATGGTGAAAACTAAAGGCTTTGACCTGAAGGCTGCGTTAATGGTCAAACAACCGAAAACGTTTTCCTTGTACCTGTTGGACGATTTGCTTGGTTTGGCTTTCAAACTCGAATTTTAGTTGCAAAAATCATTTTTCTTTAACCGTTTTTAACTTATTTGATGTTTAAGGTTTTTTCCGTATTTTACAATTTCTAATGAATATATAAGGTACATCTCCCACCTTCTTAGTGCGCCTTCTGAGTTTTTTATGCATTTTTGCCTTGTTGTGAAGTGGAAACTGAATTAAGTGAATGAGAAATATATCTCTAATGCAATTCGAGGAAATAAGTTTAAATAAAGTCCAGTAAAATGCGTGTATAATTTAATAGGCCGTACGAGCAAGTCATGTGGTGCCTACAGCAGATTTTTTATACTTTATTTCTCAAACCAATGTTATTTTATCTGCTAGTCTGGCTGTGACCTTTAAATTTAGTACTTATTTAATGTATATTTAGTAGAATATAATGCTAGGGACGTCCTTAAGCTCTAAAAGCTTTGATCAGGATATATATCAATCCTTAACCAGAACTGCTAATAATACCTTTAGAGTATGAAACTACAATATTGGCAGTTAGTTATTCAGAATTGGAAAATGACCAGGACAGTTACATACATTAATACTTGAAACCTTGCAGATATTCTTAGCTCACCATTGTAGGATATAAAGGCTTTGAAAGCTTCGCATTCGTGGCTCATCTGAGCTTCATAGCTTCATAATTGATTACATCACGTGTCTGTATAATGACTGATGTATCATTTGATCCCTAATTGAAAGTAATCGCTGTAGAAATTAATGTATCTCCATGATTAGTATTTTTTTATAAATATAAATAATTTACAAGAGACTTCAGATTTCATAGCATCAGCTAGATGCTATTTTAGCCTAGAAAAAGACGACAAGTAAATACTGGTTCTGAGTAAACGTTTAAGGGCCTGGCTAACAATATACAGCCATCTGTCAGTTTGTTCTGTATTTTAGGGAGTCGTTGCATCATGAATTAAAGTAGAGCCTAAATTATCTCTGAAATTTACGATAAAACGATTTTAATAAATTTATTTTAATCTTAAATTGGAATTTGAAATAATTTATTATTAAATGTGCTTACATACATAAAATTTTGTCTAAATTTGCAATCCGGTATTGTTACAGAGGAGCATTTGAATATGAACTTTAATAACTTATAATAATGGAATCAAGTTAGGGCAGAGTGTCTGATTTTGTAGTAATGCCTAATAATGATATAGTAATTTAGGAAAATTTCGCACTGAGCGCCTCAAAGCAACCATCCAGAGTGCACCAGAATAGTAAACAAAAGGCAAAGAGTATTATTTTTACAAATTACTACCGTAGCAATGCTACTTCTAGAACAGATGATACCTGTTATGATAACAAAAAAAAAGCATATGCTGCATTGATCATGTATACTGCTAAAAAAAAAAAAACCTTTTACATTTCCCGTTCTACTGGGGCGATTGACGGAATTCAAATTGCATTTTTCATATCTCGAAAACGCAACCTCAAATTCCTGGAATTAAAAGCAATTCTAGTGAATGGCTCAAATTCTAGTGAAAAGGTCTGCGAATACGTAGATATGTACTTTGTAATTATAAAAACAAAACCTATCTGATGATCCTTTTTGTGTCTAATGAAAGAATTAAATGTTTCAAGGCTATGTTTGACGTTTATCTATTGGTCCTCACATTAAATGTGACGGAAAAACCAAATTACTCCTTTTCATACAACCCAACCAAAGCTGACTGCATTTTGTTTAAATAACTATATTGATTCGACTTGCATTTTCTCCATCGCAAGAGGTCTCGTCTCACTTTTATCTTCTTTCCAAGGATGTGGATATATTAGATTAAAAGAAAATCACTTGTTCCGTTTTTTCAAATTACTGCTCTATTCTTCAAGCTAATAAAATGTCTAAAGATCACTACACTTTTGCTTCCATTAGACAACTTTTTTTTAGTTAATCGCCAGTTACAGTCGGGCGGGAAGAGGGATTGAAGCCAGAAGAAAATATTTGCTTTTCTGCCTGAAGGAAAACTCTCAGAAAAACTGATAAACATTTAATATTTGTATATTATAGGAATTTACTTTCCTGAAAATGTAGCAAGAACAGCAGCAATCATTTCAGAATGAGGAAGCGGAATTGCTATTTATCCGCGTCTAATATTATTCTCGTTTATGTCCACTCTCCGTATCGAAAGGGGAATTTTATCTAGCTAATTTTCATCTCCACAATACTTAAATTACGAAAAACTGCAGTTCATTTTAAAGAATGTAAATATTTTCTTTAAACTTTTTAATTATCTAAACCGCTTTAACGGTTTTTCTTAATTTGCTAACAAGTAAGTAAAAAGCCATTCTATTTTGTTAGTCAGTAATAACGTTGTTATCCGCTCCCTAAATTTCTTTTTTCTTTACTTCCTGTTTTCAGAATTCTGTAATGAGTCCTTAATTAAAAAGAAAATTTCATATGATATCATGCTATGATGTTCCAGCGAAAACTAAATGGAAGTTAACTAAAGCTCCAATTGTCTATCCACACAACTCCTACTTGGATGAGTCCGATGCTAATCTTAAAGAAGCAACCTTCTTGAAAGGATAAATGAGTAAAGATTTATTTGCTTCAGAATGACATAAAAGCCAAACAATTTAGGCAGTTGTTTCTATGCTTTTAATTAGTTGTCGAGTTATTTGTTTGCGTAGCTGTTATTTCTGATGCAAGATGTATGTCTTTAACAGTCGTATGTATTCCGAAGATGTGATCCTAATTAATTTAAGGTACTCATTATACTTCTGAATTTTTGTTTCCTATTACGATTTCAGTTTGTAGTTAAGCCTAGTTAAAGTAATTCTAGAAGTGCTTTAATCGTAATTAACAATTCTCTGGTAATACATATGCTGGTAATTTCAGCTGGGAATGTCTTTCTCGACATAAGTTATGCTTCAAGCAGTATCACGGCTGGGACAGTCATGACATTGATGCTCTCTTCACACGAATATCGTTGAAGGCCATTTATTGCATACTGTAGTAATTTGGTTCTGGCTATGCATTGGGCTTTAACGAGGTGTTGGTTTCTCAATGAACGATAACTAGCAGTTAAAAGTAAATACAGAAGTCTAATTTTCTTAATTCTACTAGCGATATTTTCTACGTATAATAGGTATAATATTTTGTCTCCTTCATGGCAACACTTGCCTCTCTGATGAAGTGTGAAATAATACGGAAATACTGAAAGAATTGATTCATCAAGAGGACAGTAATTTATTGTTGACCTCGATAATAAATATCTACAAAATTCCAAGATTAATTGACAGAAAAGATTGCGGTCTTTCCAACTCCCGAATTCAATGACTGCGCTTGATGTATACAAATGGGAAAGACGAAGATGTAAAGGAAGAAGGAAATAGTTACTTTCTTTGTATCTTCGTTTATAGTTGGTTTTGACCAGACTATGATTCAGAGACGTCAGGGAAGAACAAGCATTGTATATAATGCCTTTCAAAATTTGTCACAGAACATGCTTTAATATACAAGAATTTCAGAAAAGAAATACATATTTCATATTTAAACTTACTGATTTCAAGTGTTAAAGTGTTACTAGGGCATTGCCATGTGTCTAGCAAAATTTCAGCCACGATGAATATGGAATGGGTTTTCTCAGAGGCTCGCTGTAGTGGCATTTGATGTACAAATATTTGATAAAGGAAGTTTCTGGAAAGCAGAATACATCTAGAACTTTTGTGGAGACATATTGATAACTGAGTTTTAATATTTCCAGATTTGGCAACAACTTGAAAAATTCATGGAACTCTGCATCATTAAAAGAAAAGAACAATTTTATGGCTAATTTTATTCAAAATTTTATGACGAAATATTAAAACTGCAATAATTTTTCAACGAAGCTCGTTGTAACTATTTTGAGCTAGACTCTTGAAATTTAAAACTGGTATGTAAATAGTATTTTTTTGCGCTCCAGTAGGAAACAAAACATAATATTTTGTTTATTATAATAAGCTTGTGCTTCATTACAAGAATTTAAATCAGCGGAAGATTTTCAGGGCATTTGAAACAGCAAAGCATTGTTCTAAAGATGTGAAATTCATTAAGAAATGTACCGAAAATAGTTTTATCATTCATTTTGTTTAATATCGTTTCCCTCTGGATACTTATTTTATAACTATCTATTTAGACCTACAGAAGAATTGGTATCAATAATATGTCTGATGACATAGTGAATGACTCGAATTGTAATTAAAAAACATTAAATTTCTGATCTGAGTTCTTGACAAATGTCAATAAAAATCAGACCAAAACTACAACATGGTTAAATGAAATAATACTTCTCATACTGCGGAAGCTTTCAGTTTTCATAACGTTATTCAAAAAAATTGAAGTGTTTCTGAAAGATTTTGCTTCTAAAATAATGATGTTCAAATTTGCAGCGTTTTTCATCACGTAATATAACCTTTCTTTGCTTTGGAATATCATTTCAAATGTCAACTTATTCCAGTATATTTCGGTACCCTTGTATATAATTTTAGTCTATTTTTTATAAGCAGGAA
>KK121536.1:556677-568744 GCA_000611955.2 Stegodyphus mimosarum
AGAGTTTTTCTTATGATGACTTGTGTGAATGTTTTTTAACACCTGTACTCCTGCTTGGTCTTAGGGGTTGTTCGGGTTAGTTTTGAGGAAAGATAATCACAACGCAATTAGAATTTGGTTTTTGATATTATTGTAGGCTAATTATTGTAACAGTTAGTATTTAACATTTGGTACCACAACATTTGGTGACGTGAAAAGTGCCACAGAACAGATCCGACTTGCATCTTTTTTATCGTGAATAACAGATTTTTGTCTACGGAGATTTTGAATGCATTCTTAGGCTACTTTATGTTCTCAGCTGCATAGCAAATGTTCGAAAGTTCTTATTAATGTGACACAATCTTCTTTCACGAATACATTCTTGCAAGATGGATAGATGAGATCCTTGTTAAAGAACTTTGACGAACTTCAGGAAGCTTTGATCTTATTTTCATTAAACACGAATGGAAAAAATTACGCTAATTAAATAATTAATAAATGTAATTTTACTTTATTTTCAACAATACTGCGAATAAAAAACTAAATTTTCTATCATTAGTGACAAGTTTCTATTTTAGGAGAACGAAATGCGGTTCAGAAGGAACATTTCAGAAGATTTTCAGGGTGGAGTAGAATTAACTCTCAACTCTCTACTGAAAATGATTTTTCATGACTACTGTAAATGGCTTAATGATTTTTCATGAAACAAAGAAAACGTTTTCCCTCACAATGGTAGAGCTTTGATAAGTGATACCTCATTTATGTCATTGTAGGTATCAGTGGCGGGCAAGTGGTTCAGGAAATGTACAGTCAGAGTTCTCAGAAGTCACGCAGGCAGACATCTCGCGAACGCAATTTAACCCGACACACAGTTCGAACCAGAACCATACCGGATGCCAGCTGAGTCAGCTTATGCAAGGTTAGATGCCGCGGCAGGGTTCACCGGCAATGACATAAATAAGATATCATGTAATCAATTCTGCCATTGTAAGGAAAAAAATGCTCTTTGTTTCATGATGAAAATTCATTAACTATTTAAAAACTAATCAATAATTTTCAATAGAGAGCTAATTCTCGTCCACTATATCCCGCATGGTCAAACTGTAGATTTTTGTCCTTTAATAATTTAATGTTAATATCTTGCTTAACTTTTTTACCTTTTTATTACAATTTAACGATTTACCTTAAAGTCATTTGTGACAAAATTTACTATATAACTTGTTACTTAATTTAAATTTCTTCATATAGCTCAACAGTTTTTTAAATTTTGGAAATTTTATTTGTGTTGATGCGCACATAATTAGTAATTTTAATTTCGTTTGATAGGGGTAGGGCCTTAGGTATAGGTATCCAGGTGTAAACACCATTCCCCCGTGAAACAGTACGAACTTTAAGGATACTCGCTTCGCATTCGTTCTAATTTTCTAAGAAAACTGTGTTGATGAAACGTGCTAGGGTAACGTCCAAATTTTAAACTTTTACTATAACATTCATTTTTAATCTTCTGATCCTATCAGTTCACTTTTCCTGATTGACATTAAAATTGATTAAAAAAGCCAGTGTAGTTAAAATGATATCACTATGAATTTATCAGTGCGAACAAGTTCCAGCTCGTAGGAGATTGTCGAATAGTATTGACTGATTTAAAAACAAATGCCACTGATCTGATGGGTGAGAGAAATTTGTTTTAAGCTAAACTTGGTGATGGTAAATAAACATTTAATCAACCGTACTTAAGTTACAGGTATTTGCGCACCAAGAAATAATTGTGGGATCGTAACAAAACTTGGCATGAAGGTACATGTCGGGTAGATATGCAAATGATTAGAAATTCAGCTTGATTGCGCATTGCGTAATGCCACTAGATGGTGTTGAACTTCGTTCTTCTTGGAGTACAAAAGAGGTAAGCAGAGCTTGTTTGAGTGTACATAATCTTTTGCTAAGGAAAAGCTGAGGTAGACATGCCGTTACACCGCCATCCAAGTCAAAATGAGCAGCTGCCAGAGTTCGACAGGGGAAGAATCTTCGGGATGATGGATGCTGGGACTTCATTACGAGCTCCTGTGTCTTCCCGAACCATCGCAAGGTACCTGGTTGAAGGACCTCTGGCCTCGCGGGGCCCATTACCTGTGTTGCCAGTGACACCCACTTACTGACGCCTCCGTTTAGAGTAGTATCGAGAAGGACAGGATTGGACTTTAACGGAATGGAACCAGGTCGTCTTCAGCGATGAATCTAGCTTCAATTTGACTAGTGATGACAATCGTGTTCGTGTGTGGAGGCCCCGTGGTGAAAACCTCAATCCTGCCTTCGCTTTACAGCGACACACCATTCCCACAGTTGGTATGATGGTATGGGGTGCCATTGCTTACGATACACGATCACCCATAATATTGATCCATGGCACAACTACAGGGCAGCGGTGCATCTATGGCATCCTTCAGCCACATGTGTTGCCACTCATGGCAGGGCTCCCAGGAGCCTGTTTTCAACAAGACAATGCTCGCCCATACACACCACGGGTCTCACAAGACTGTCTACGCCACATTAACACCCTTACCTGGCCTGATCAGTTTCCAGATTTGTCACTAGTCGAGCATATCCGGGATCATTTGGGACAACAAGCTGGACAGCCTACGAGATTGGCGGAATTGGAGGCGTGTTTACAGCAACTGTGGAACGAAATGTCTCAGGACACCATACGGAACTTGTAGGCTTCAATGCTCGCTCGTATCGTATCGTGCATTCGCACTAGAGGTGGTCTAACAGAGTACTAAAACTTCCGTTCATATGTACTCTTTTCTGCAATAAATAATAATTTTTTCTTTGAATTTATAATCACTTCCTTACATCAAAGTAGTACTTACATATGTAAAATTTCGTTTCATTCTGACAACTCTTTCTTGTTGCGCAAATTTTTATGGCAATGAGTGCACTTCGATTTGCTCTTAAGGTGGTATTCGAGAAGCAGTCGTCTTAAAGGCTTCTGAAGAGAGTCTTATTTTCCAGAGGCCGTTATTATTTTGTCTTCATTTCAGACGTCTTTGTTCAGTTCCTAATGAATATTTAATTATTTGTACTTTATATTTCATTTGAAACATTTATTGTTTAAGCTGCAGTAACGACGAATGCTGATTCAAATAGGTTAAGTCTGGTTTGGATAGTTATCCAAGAAAGCTAGACCAAACAGAAACAGTGGAGTTGTTGTTGGAAGTGTAGAGTTGGATTGTACTCGCATGATGCTGCTTAAACCAGATAGGAGAGACAATGCAAAGGAGAGTTTGTAGAGACATTAGGTTTTTTTGGAAGCAGGAACCATGAAAAATATGCAAGGCCTTCGCCGGGAATCGAACCACGGACCTCTGAAATTCCGGCTGAGTGTGCTGACCATTACACCACGAAGGCACGCTAAGAATGTGGGAGATATACCTTATATACTCCCCTTAGGGAGATATATATATACTCCCCTTTTTAAAGGGCGACTAGGGTTTTAGGGGACCTAGTCGCCAAATCCTGGGTGTGGAGAGTCATCATCCACAACCCTTTTAGTTCGGGCGCCACTGTAGGACATTAGGTTTTTTTGGAAGCAGGAACCATGAAAAATATGCAAGGCCTTCGCCGGGAATCGAACCACGGACCTCTGAAATTCCGGCTCAGTGTGCTGACCATTACACCACGAAGGCACGCTAAGAATGTGGGAGATATACCTTATAAGTTGTTTTTACGCCGCATTATTAGGTGCGATTTTTGATCTAAATCCCATCACAACTGAAACACCTGTCAACAATTAATATGATTCTGGGTTACCATAGAGCTCATAAGACACCCAAAATTTGAAATTGCACAGTCCATCAATGGTCTGTGGGACAAGGACAGATCAAGGACATACCGTCAATGGTCAATGTTTCTGTTCAATTTTAAAGTTTGATTGGCTAAAAATCTTTTACAGGAAGCTCCGACACTCTATGAGCAATCATGCCATCATTTCTCAGGACAGTACGGTGGGGCAGGCAGCGTAGCCTGTGACTAAATTTATTATTACAGAATTGAAAAGCTCCCAGTCACCCACATTGTTCTTCACATTTCAACTCAGTGGCAGTAATTTGGTACATTAGATGAAAAAAGCCACTTCAGTGTTTGAGAGCTATTTTAAGATTCTGAGGCGATAAGCTACACGATTGTCAGCATTAATAAAATAGGAATGGTGAAAGGATATGTAGTCTGACTTTCTCATCTCTGGAAACGAGAATTTACGCAACGCTGGCGACATCATCGAAAGGGAACACACATTTCACGTGGTAGTTCTTCAACATTTACTTTCACTTTGAAATAAAATAAGACATCACTTGTCATACAGACACATAATGCGTCAGTCGTTTAAGTCTCATAATAATTCTCTTTAAAAGTAAATAATTCTCTCATGTGTTGTTAAAGATCTTATACAAAGGATATGACCAGGATATAAGGTATTTCGCGCGCCTTCTTAGCATGCCTTCGTGGTGTAATGGTCAGCACACTCGGCGCGTATTGGAGAGGTCCCTAGTTCGAGTCCTGGCGACGACATTGCTCATTCTTCACGTCTGTCAGCATAAAAAAAAACTAATGATTCTATAAGGGTAGAGCAGAAGGGCAATAACTTAAGTTCCCTCAGTACCTCAGACGTTTCATGAAACATTTATACGTTGGAAAACTGAAAAATAAATATAAACTTTCCTTTCCATTAAACACTTTAAATTACCAATATAAAACAGGAAAGATGCTGATTTAAAATATGAAGGAGAGTAGCAGATAAAAAAATAACAGCATAAACTATTTAGAAGATATTTTGATATGCGACAGAGATTAGGCATATTTAGGATTTCGCTTTATTTACAGAAAATTTCCTATTAGAAATGTAAATCGTCGCATACCATGTGAAGGCAAAATATTTAATAAAATTCGTAATGAAAAATAACTCACTTTTCAAAGAGGAACCCTTTTGAGAATTTATATAAATATTGAGCAAATTTTAAAAAGTACAATTTTTTATTGACATTGAAATTAGATTAAGTATCCACCTTCCATTTCACGTTCGAAAATTCTGAATAATTAATTTTCAACGTTGCTCGAAACTTCTACCATTTCAATTCAGTAAACTATCTGTATAACTGAATAAACTCGAATATTGTGCACATGAATAAATAAAATAAAATTGCTAGCTAAGAAAACAGTATTTGTGCCTATCCCTAAAAAGAATTGGAACTAGGATTTATTCAAAAATAAGTGCTCCTTTGAATAATAATTGGCTTAGGAGATGACTTCTTTTTTATCCTTACAACATGCTCGTGAACAAAAAAAAATATAAGAACAACCCATTATTTGGCCAGTGACATACTTTGAAGGAACAAAGAATGCTATTAAATAAGCACCGTTCTAAATACACTATAAAAAATAAGGTTTTTCACGAAGTCATGCATTGAAGGAAGAACTAAAGCTTAGATACGAAAAAAATCTTGAAAGAACGCTTATGTTAAAATAAAAAACAACAAAATATCGTCTCAGCTTTGGATAGTTTCTTTACTGGAAGGATGAAAATCTTCTAGATACTCATTAAATTTTTTAGGAGGAAAAAATATTCTAATTAGTTCTTTCTTCGCTCAATTTTTTTTGGAAGTTATTAAGATGCAAAATGTAATCCTTGAAGAATTCTAATACTGAAAAACAATTTTATGCCTTCTAAATAATTACTGGTACTAAAAATCCGGATTATATTACACCATAATTCTACTTTGTGATTTTGAGATTCCTCTCGCTTTTATTTGATCTTTTAATGATGACTCCTAGCTCTGGTTTAGTACAACAAAATCCCTTTAAAAGAAATGTTAGATAGAATAAAAAACAACTTTATTTAAAAGATAATTTTTGTCATAAGATTGTGCTGTAATGCCTTGTAACTTTGAGTAACTTTGAGTTCTAACATTTTGGTTATATTTTCAGTCCCAATAATCAAAGAAAAATCATAAATTGAGAGCACTCTGTAACTTATTACAAACTTTGGGCATCAAAGTTAAAAACTGGATTTTGTTTAGTATAATGTCGATTAAAATTAAGCATCTTAGGATATTATATCTTAGGATATCGTAACTCTCTCCCCAAATCATGTAGCATTTTATATGACTTTTGAAACGAAGAGTTTTACGTGTCTTCTCCCCTGCAATATATTTCAGTAAGAAGTTCCAGTTTAATGGCATATTTAATGGCAGTTTTCTCCTATGTACATTTCAGAACAAACACTATTACATATATTTTTACCATAAAATAATCAAAAGTTTTAGTGAGAAGCAACTGACTTAACAAATTTTAAAATTCTATCACAAGACCAGACGTGTACAGAAACATAATAATCTCACTCGAAACTGTAGAATGTAACCTCAAAAATCGCACCTAAGCTCAGCAGTGTAAAAATGCAAACAAACCCTGGAACTGTCTACATAAGAGCTTAAAATTGCGCCGGAGCCCGGCTCCGGTACTTCTCAGTTTTCGAGATAAATTATAATTTCAGCCGGAGCGCACCCGGAGCCGTAAGTAAAAGGGCTCCGGCATATCTTTAATGTAAATGAAAATATTTTAGCAGATAAATTTTGTTTTAATAGCCTTAAAAATCAATTCTAAATTCTGAATGTAGGCCTGTCTTTCTCTCGCACTCAAGTCTACAAAGAGGTTGACACTTTTAAGGAAAGAAAGCCTTCTAATCATATATCAAAGACTTGTTGTTCTGAATATGCAAAGAATTTATGAGAGCGGGTAAATTTGTGTCCTCAAAGTATTAAAAGTGATACCCTGGACGTGAAAATGTTCCACGCTATTGACTTCCTATTTGTAGAACACCTGTACGCTTTCTGAATAATTTAACCAGACGGAGGGACCAGTCACTTACAAAGAAAAGCCTTAGGTTTATTCTCACGTTGTTACCAAATCGTATTCAGGGAAAATTTATGCTTGACGGTTAGAATTATATCGACAGGGCATCGCTATCAGAAAGTCTTGAACTCTTCCCTCTTTATTTTCAAACCTACTCTTTTCAGTTAAAATTTCTTTCCATACCTTCAAACTGTTTCTAGAATTCTCACTATTCTCCTTATTGGAACTTTACTCGTGTTATGTTTTTTCCTTGGTGTGCTGAAAAAAATGGTACCTGTCATTACTTAAAACTCAGATGGAGATCGCCTGAGCTGCTTCTTAGGATTCTAATAAAGTCATCATTCCAGCGAATGCCCCAAATAAGACAAGGACATATGTTTCTTTTTCTATTTAACTATTTAAAATTAATTTAATAATTTATTAAATCTCTCTCTATTTTTTGACATTTCTCTTAATTTATATTTAATTATTTCAACTTTTAGCTATCTAATTAATTAATTTTTTTTTCGTTCTTCAGTCTTCCATAGGACTCCGGCACTTCGAAATTTTAGAAATTCAGCAATGTTCACAGCGAGAGACGCCATCTGTCAAAACATCAGTGTTATAAAAAGTGTGCATAAATAGCATGAACTATGAAAATTTAAACATCACAGATCAGTAGAAGAAAAATAAATGATATCTTTCAGATTTTATATTACGCCCAAAGGGGCGTTTTTTTTAAGTTCTGTGTGTTACTTTTATTTTTATTAAATATCATGTTCTTCGCACTTAAACCATAGAATTCAACTCAACAGAAATATCGTAAAATAATTTAAAAATAGCATATCTTTAGAATTTCGGCCACACAGTGTTTCGCGCTGGAGATAAAAAGTTTTTTTTTTCGTGCAGTGTTGCTATTTCTCGCTTTGAAATCGTTGAATTTCTTAATCAAAAACTCACAAATTCTTTACAAAATACGAAATAGATAATAAAACAAATTCCAAATTCGAAATTTGGGCATCCAGACGCCCATATCCGGGTGGAGAAATTTGATGGCTCTAGGTACCATTGTTTTATCCCAATTCTAGAAACACACATAGGCAGATTCTTCATTAATTGATTTCATTAAATATATAATACAGAGCGATAATATTTGGCTGCAACAGTTCGAAAATTGATGTAGATTTTTAAAGTTTTTGTCGAAAAATGTCAAAACGAAATTAATAGCCCTTCTGGGCTGACGTCCTCCTGGCTAAAAAAATGTAATGGTTTCTTTTCATATTGGAAAAACCCATGATCAAGTGGTACAGATATGTAATACTTACCGGAAGGGGCAGATCCTGTGATGTGGAACTCACCAAATACAACGCATTGCAAGCAACGCCTGGCGGGTCCCTGTGTGGCTGGACAATACCCACATTGCCAATGGCAAGGTAAGAAAAATCAACTCTTTCACTCTACGGATCTTTTGCCAGGGGTTGTCCACCACACTTCACTGTATCATACCTATATGCCATGGTTGTATACCGTGGACTTAATCAGTTACGTGGTCAAGGACTGTGGACGTAATCAGTTAAGGAAGTTACGAACAATAAAGGTTTCATTTGATAAAACAAAGGCAAAAACCTTTCATTCACTGTTATTTTAATACAAATAACCGCATATATTTAAATACAGGTGAATTTTGCAATAACGACCTTTAGGGACCGAAAGCTTGGTTTGGTCTATCTGGTGGTTCGTTGTATCCGATTCGGTAAGAAAAATGGTTTATCTCACAAAAATGTGTAAAAACTGAATCATGAATAAAGAAATAAAACTGATTAATATTATCACGTCTACCAAAAGAAGTGAATTATAAACCTAATTAATAGAATCATATTAATGTTTAACTGAAGTTGTTACAACGCGCAGTTACTGAATTTGTTGTTCTTTCGTTTCCATTTTCTGCATAGTGCCTGACACAGTCATTGGCCTTTGCCAGAAGCATTTATCCAGATATTGTTAGGCGATTGCTTCTTTGAATAGCAAACCATTTTAACAAAGCTTCTTCAGCATTCCTAAGCTCCAACTTTCTCAAATGTTTTCTCTTATAAAATGGTTTTCCATGAGCATAAATTATACAGTTTTGAATTTTTGATATGGTACGAATTATCGATTTGGATAAACTATATTTCTGAAAGGGATTGATTTAAATGCATTTTTACTTCCTCTTAAAAGTAAAGGAAGTATTGCAATTACGAAAAACTTCGAGTATCATGTTTCAACGAAAATATCCTCATTGACCGATCTCGAATACAGCTGAACGATGTTTTTGCGTGACATCTGTATGTACGGACAGAAAAAAGGGCTCTTTTTCCCAAAACGGATTAAAAAATGGATTTAAAATGGATTTCGAAGAGATTATTTTCATGACGTCTGTACGTACGTATGTATGTATTTCGCATAACTCAACGAGTAATATCAGAAGGTTGAAATCTACTGTAATATGTAGATGTGAACCTTCCTTTTTGGTTGTAATCGGCAGCACCAAAAGTACATATATATATAACAAATAACATTAACAAATAACATTATCACATTTAACAAATAACATTATCACATTTATATAAAGCTAATTTAAATTTTAAATTAGGAAAATCCAATTATAAGCAAATAAAATTAAAGATAAATTATTCCTGCGAACTAAATAACTATCTTTAAAACTCAGAAAGCATATGTAAACCAAGTGCAAGCATCCAAACATATGAAATAATATTTAATAATCCAAAAATTAATCCGAAAATTAAAGAATTTTTGAGACTTAACTCGGTTTGTTGAGCTCTTTTTCTTTTATTCTTATATGCTGGTGCATTTTTTGCTTTAAAAGTGACTGAATTATGTTATTTTTATGTGCGGATTAAGGCTTCATGACATTAGTTAATCTGAGTGCAATAGTTGTAAAATTTTCAACAATTTAAAAGTTATTTAAGTGCAAATAAGCCTAAGGGAGCAGCCATTAGTTTACATTTGAAAGTTAGCAGAATAATGAAATAATTTAATTTCTGCATTTTCAGTGACTTTTTGCCGAGTGGGATCAAAAGTAAATTTTCAGTTTTATGCACCGAAAAATATTCCTTCTTGTCGGTGACCGAATTGCTAGTTTTTGAGTACAAACTTTAATTTTAATTGCAAAAATTGTTTTTTTCTTAGCTGTATTTAACTGTATTTGGTGTTTAATGCTTTTCTGTATTTTGCCTTTTTTATATTAGTCGCCTTGATGCTCTCCAGGGTCTCCAAATGCTGTCATTTGAGGGATTTTTTTAATCTTTGGGAGCAAAAAGAAGTCCGGCGGGGACAAATCAGGACTGAAGCAACGCAAGGGTCTCCGGCGTTTTCTCAAGTTTGAAACAAAACACCGCATATCGCTGCTCGAGAGTTTTTTACATCTTGATTTCGACCGAGCACTCACACAAGGGTTCTCTGAAATAGGCACTGTGACTTTCCAGGAGCTCGGAGCCGACTGGTGCTGGTCGCGCTGTGTTCCCAAGACTCCATCCACCCTTCCGTACAAGTGGCAAATCTGTGCGACGGATAGTCGTGGCAAATCTGTGCGACGGATAGTCGCGGCAAAAGAAAATGTGGCACATTGCTTTCGGGATAGACCTTGTATGTATAATTGTCACATATTAAGTATAAATAGTAAATAACATTTAAATAATCGGGTAGCTGCTCCTCGTTCTTCTGTATTGCACAGTGCCTTTTGTTGAATATACTATTTTTATTTTATATGTATATATTTGTAACTTATTTAATATGAAGTTCGTTCCTATCAGTATCATTGTTCTTGTATTTTTTCAATTGTAACTTCTAAATTTTCGTTCAAATCTCTTCACCGAAAGAATCGCACGACTTTCCATTACTTTTGTTCTTGTGTATTTTACTTCCAGCAGTTTATACCATCAGCTCAAACGGCTTCCTACCAGATGCTTATTTTGAATCGAAATCTGCCGGGCTCATATTTATCAGTTAATTTCACCCAGCGTAAGTACCAAATTTCAGAAATTACTTATCTTTGGGCTTTAAGTCTAGGAAAAATGTGAAAATCTTATTTATTTTGGAAATTGTTAGTTAACTCACATTTTGTTTCATTATTTTTTACATAATCAAGCAAAACCCAAATTATTGTTCGATAAAGGGTAGAGCCTTCAGCCCAGGTACTCTGGTAAGTACACCTTTTCCCAGTGAGACTCGTTCTATTTTGAAGATTCACCTACTGCTTATTTTACAAAAATTTCAAACTTGGATTTTTAATAAATTAGACAGACGTATTTCGTAAGAATTTAAGTTTAGTGAACTTTAATTTACATCATATCTTTCATCTCACATATTTTTTTTTAGTCCAAAGGGGCTTTGTCCCTGAAGGACTATTGTTTTCGCTTTGCCATTTCGCGTCGGAAACATTAAAAGTCCGTATCACTTTTCAAACTGTTGCCACAAAATATTGCAGCCCTCTATTATATTTAAAGAAATTAAATAATGAAGAATGTGCATAAATGTAGGTATGTTTCTCGCATTGTGATAAAACGACGGTACCTAAAGCCATCGAATTTTGAAAGCCGTAATCCTGCCACGAATATAGGCATCTGGAAGCCCAAATTTGAAATTTAGAATTCGTTTTATTGACGATTCCATATTTTGTAAAACTTTAACGAATTTTTGATTAACAAACTCGAGGATTTCAAAGCGGGCAATGGCAACGTTATACAGAAAAAAACATATTTATCTGCAGTGCGTGAGACTGTGTGCAGGAAATTTTCAAGATATGCTCAGTTTAAAATTATTTTGCGATATTGTTCTTTAACTGAATTTTATGGTTTAAATGCGAAGAACATGATATTCAATAAATAAAAGTAACATACAAAATGCTTAAAAACGCCCCTTTGGACGTAATTTAAAATCTGAAACCTTTCAGATTTTTTTTTTGTGTGCAGACGAATTTTATTATGAATAGAAAGAATCAAAATTTAACTACTATTAAAGATAAATAAAACAGCAGTATTTAATTTCAGCTAGAGCTTAATAAAGTCTTTCCAGCATTTCTCCATTTTTGAGCTTTCCTTTTCCTTTCTGCAGTGAGATAATAATAATATACGTTTACATTAAAATGTCTAGACCAAAGGTTTTCAGCCGGGGGGGGGGAGATTTCATAGCTTCCCGGGGGGGGGAATGG
>KK121536.1:568769-590114 GCA_000611955.2 Stegodyphus mimosarum
TACTTATTTAGTTTTATCTTATGAATGTAAAAAATTGTTTTATTGAAGTTTTGGTATTTATTAACATTTTTATACTCTTTCCTGTTTAATTTAAAAAGCACAATGGAAAATAATCTAAACCTAAATAAATTTATATTTATATTTTTCAAATTTTCGGAAGATGAGGAGAATGGTTTTCTAGAAATTGTAAAAGAGGTATACGGCGCAAAAATGTTTGAGAATCACTGGTTTAAACAGACTTCTAGAGTTTTAAGCCAACATTTATAGTGTTACCAAATAATCAGTTCATTAATTTACAGTGCTACCAAATAATCAGTTCAATCTGTTAATCAAGCTACCAAGTAATCAGTTCAAAACAATTTGTTAACAAATCTAGTATGCATCTTTTTGTCCAAAGTAGAAAAAATGCTGGTCTTTAAAACAAAATTCCAGAAATGGTAAGTTTTGTTTTATTTCTGTTGACTTAAAAAAAGACAATTAAGCGACACAACACAGTAATTTCTCTAAAATTTCCGCTTTAAAAATTGTGCTTAAGAAAATTAATTATATTTGTATCGGTAGAGCAAAATAAAAAGTTTTTCGAAGAAGCGTGGTACTTTTTCGCCTAACCGTGAATTCCAACTAAATTGCTCTTTCATGAGAAGCGGACGCTGGGAGAAAAATGAGTCGGAGTCCTTAGTCTGACACTTTACGCATTTTAAGTTTAAAAAATCCGATGCGGTAAACACATAACTTGTTTTGGAAGAAAAATCAATGTCGTTTGCTAGTACTAGACTCCGATAAATAAATCGATACCAAAGCTCAAAACATGAAGCAAGATTCTATTTACTAATGCAAATAATGGAGTATTATAATACTTTGTCCTCTGTATTGTTGAAATCTTTGTTTCACGCTTATGTCATTAATAATTCCATTTCATAAAAATCATATCAGTTTAATAACATGTATTTTTATAATAATTTTGGGATTATTTCCTAAAAATAAATCTTCTTACTGATGAATAATGATGAATATGCCTGTAACCAGTGATAAAGACCAAGTGCCTCCATTCATCGTAAACTAAATTGAATTGGTTTTAAAACGCATTATACACTTATATTAACGAATATGAGCATGCCCATTTAAGCGTTTACTGATGTTCTTATTGTTATTTAAGTAACCGATATTCTGTTGTTCTTTAAAAATTCTGTGGACTTTTAATGAAGAGAAAATGTTTATAAAATATAAATTAACTAACATTTTCATGAGCAATTTTTACTTCACTGTCCGAAGTAAAGAAGTATTGCAATCGCGAAAAATTTGGGTTATCATGTTCCAAAGGAAATGCCCATTTGTTTGATCTCGAACCCATTTGGACGATTTTTTTTGGGGTGACGTCTGTACGTAAGCAATTCCCACCGGGGGTTGACTCAGGAGAATTCCTGGGAAGTACTGGCTAGGATCTGTACTTAGACAGTCTCAACCACGGGGGCATATAAGTTGTCTTCACAGGACTAGAGCCCGAGTTTATTCTCAGGTTGGTTCAGGCTTGGCAGGGACAGTACTGGTATTGTCGTGTCTGTTCCTCTGTCTGGGGTGGAGCTAGACTGGAGATCACCGGCCTCTTCGTCGGGGGTTTAACCCCCATAGTTCCGGCGTGGGGACTGCTTGTCCCATGCTTTGTATAAGGCCAGGTGGGGACTGTGGGGTCTGCGTCGTCAGCGAGGGGGGTCTCAGGAGCTTGGACAAGCTCACCCCGAAAGGGAGCCCCAGGACGGGGGTCCAGTTCTTGCGTTCTGTACGTAAGCAATATAGGATTCTTTTTTTCAAAATGCATTATAAAATGAATTCAAAAGGGATCGTTTCGTAACATCTATACATACATATGTACGTACATACCTACGTACGTACATACATACATATGTACGTACGTATGTATCTCGCATAACTCAAAAATATGTATGTATCTCGCATAACTCAAAAAATCTATTAGTCATACGACGTTGAAATTTTATATATGGGACTGCTATAACATTTAGTTGTGCACCTCAGTTTTATGCAACCATTTGAAAAGTCCTTATTTGGCTTTTATTTTCAGAATCGTTGGCCGTAGTCATGTACTTCCAATTAGAAAAAGAATTCTGAATGATGAAAATATTCATGTTTTGGCAGTCAAATTAAAAAAAAAAATCGATAAGTAAAGAAATCTAACATTTAATACGGTCCCTCGATTCTTATACTTATGTTTGGGAAGTTTTATTCTCGTTAGGAAAAAAATAAAATTTTAAGAACTTTGACTACCGTACGGCAAAAATTTTAACAAGATATTCAATTTCAAAAGCTGCAATTTTTGTTGAAATTTCCAGCGTGCCTTGTGAGATCGGTTATTCAAGTAAGAATAATCCGAGGAAATGAGTTTAATAAAGTGCAGCAAAAAATGTGTATAATTTAATAGGCGGTACAATTAAGTCATGTGTTGTCCACGTCAGTTTTTTTACTTCCTTGTATGAAGTAAAGAAAGTACTGTAATCACGAAAAATTCTAGGTATCATATTTCAATGAAAATATCCATTTTAAACGCTAACGAATGCAATTTAATGATGTTTTTGTACGTTTGTCTGTACGTAAGGCCAGAATAAAGGACTCTTTTCCCCCAAATGTATTATGAAACTGAATTTAAATGGATTCAGAAGAGATTTTTTTCATAGCTTCTGCACGTACGTAGTACATGCGTATATATGTATTTATCTCGCATAACTCAAAAACGAGTAGCCTCAGAACGTTCAAATTTTGCATATAGGACTGCTATAACACGTAGATGTGCAATTCCTTTTTTAGTTGCAGTCAGCAGTACCAAACGTAGGTAAAAAACGGCTCCGTGAGCTCAATTTTTTTTATTCTTATATGTTCGTAAATTGTGCTGCATTTTTGCTTTAAAAACAATCGAATTATGTTGCTCTTATCTTCCGGTTACGGATTTTTGGCCTTCCGTTAACCTGCGTGTTACAGTTGTAGAATTAACAATTTAAAAGTTCTTAAGTGCAGCTAAGCCTAATTTTTTACCATAGCAGCCATATTTGTTTATATTTGAAAACTTAGCAGAATAGTGGATTTGTTGCCAATCTAGAGAACCTAAGCTTCGCAACAACAAAGATAACGTCTTCTATTATTATTGCGAAATAATTCATGCTTAATCCATTCTGAAATTATCATATAATTATTAAATTACCCCATATATTGACTCAGCATAACGTCCACAACAAATTAAGTCAGTTTCTACGCCTTCAGTGCCTTATTGCACGGTGAGACCAAACGGAAACTTTTTGTTTTGTGGACCGAAAAATCTCCCTTTTTGCCTGCCGGCCGAATTGCTTGTTTTTGCGCAGAAACTCTAATTTTAATTGTAATTGTTTTCTTAATTGTTTTAATTGTATTTCGTGTTTTATGTTTTTCTATATCTTTTAATTTTTAATGAAGATATTTTGAGTTTTTATGTATTTTTGCCCTGCCATGAAGTGAGAACTGAATAAGTTGAATGAGAAATACGTATAATCTCTAATGAAATCCGAGGAAGTATGTGTTTCGTATTAGTAGCAAATATTGTCACCAGTCTGTCTCGGACAGAGGAGAATGTTTACGAGTAGCGCATGCGCATTAGGGAAGCCGCTCTGAATCGTCTGTGAAAAACTGTTTCTTTTTTTATTTGTTTAATTTCTTTTACACATCTTTTTAGATTTTTTATAGTATTTGAAAAGAACATGTGGAAACGATTAGATAATTCTTCAGATGATATAATTTTTGTGCATTCTGAGTTATAAAATGAATGAGATGTAACGCTGTTAAGCGAACCTAGCGCCAGAGTTTGCTATGGTAAACAAATATAGTGAATTTTAAAGAGCGAATTTATTCTATTGTGGTTTATGCGCTATCGACAAAGTAGATTTAATTAAATTCAATAAGTTTAAGTGAAATGCAGGAAAAATGCGTATAATTTAATATTCCGTACAAGGAAGTCATGCGGTGTACACATCAGATTTGTTTTTAATAATACAATAATTTTGACATGCTATCTATTCAAAAAATTGTCTTTATTCGAGATTCATTTTAGAAATTATTCTTAGGTGTGATAGCAATATGTAGGTCAGAGCCATGATTGCTTCAGTATGATTCACCAAAAGCCTCATCTCATGATTAGACTTATTAATTGATTATAAATTCTTTGAGATTTCTGCAAGCAAAATTTATAGACATGCATTTCGAGTTATTTTCCGAAACAGCGAGATGTTTCTTGATGAAAGAGTGAGACGGAAAATTCAGCATAGCCTTCCCCAGGATCCTAACAAGGGATCTTGCATTTGCTAGTTACTGTGCTAACAATTGCCACTCCAGGATCACACAAGTGGAAATGCAACAACTGCTTACGTTCTTCCTAGGTTCTTTCAAATATATTTTTTTTTTCTATTTTCTTGAATTTTATAAGAAATTTTACAAGTTTTCTGGATCCCGGAACTAAATTTAGAAACGTAGATTGTTTATGCTTGCAAAATTAAAATTAGGCATTTTATTGAAAAGAGCAGAAAATTGTTTTTCTTATCTGAAGCTAAAATAAATAATATAAGAACGTACTTTAAGAAGAAGAAAAATGTTGAAAAAAAAAATCTGAAAGTTTCAAGATTTTATATTATGCTTAAAGGGGCGTTTTTTTAACGTTTTGTGTTTTACCTTTATTTATTAAAAATCATGTTCTTCGCACTTAAATTCAGTTCAAGATTAATATAACAAAAAGAGCATATCTTCACAATTTCCGATATACACTCTCGAGAGCTGGAGATAATTTTTTTTTCGTACAGTATTGCCATTGCTCGCTTTGAAATCTTGAGTTTCTTAATAGAAAAATCATGAATGCTTTGTAAAATATGAAATAGATAATAAAAAATGAAACAAATTGCAAATTCCCAATTTGGGGTTTCAGATATATATATTGGGGCGGAGACATATGTTTTTCAAAATTGGGTGGCTCTATCTACCGTTGTTTTATCACAATGCGAGAAACATACATACATTTATGCAGATTCTTCATTATTTAATTTCTTTAAATATAATAGACGGCTCTAATATTTGAAGGCAACAATTTCAAAGGTGACTCGCCGCTTATAGTGAATCGACGCAAAATGCTGAGCTCGTAATGTATCAGTCTACTCATGTACACACTTCTGTTAACCCACTTATTTATTTATTATTATTATTCTTTTTGCCTTTTTAGCTTTATTATTAAGCTTCGTTTTCTTTGCACTTACACTACATACAGTTCAACAACAAAATCATAAAACTGCATAGCAGCATACGTTTAGAATTGCTGATTCAGTGTGCAATTTTGGCATATATTTTCACATACTATATACGTAATAATATTTATTTTCCCTATTAAGGTGGCTAATTTTTTGTTTTTTTTTATTACTTTTTATGTGTTGACTTAAAAATTAAGTTTAAATATTAATTTCTGCGGTCTTACGCCTTATAAAATTTAGTTCAGCAGCAAAATCACTAAATGTTTAAATGTCAAAACTGGACGGAAACGAAAATGTTTAAAAACAGTATATCTTAAGAATTCCCAACAGAGTCATGGAGCCGTGGTTGTTAAATAAACCCGAAAGATAATATTTTCCCTAATGGCAAAAGTCTCGCATAATGGAGATAAAAATGTTTTATTTCGAAAGGTGTTGCCACTGCTCATTTTGCTAATTAGAAATTCATTAAAGGTTTACAAACTATGAAATAAATAACGAAGGAATCCGGGATTCAAAATTCGGGCAAAATTGAAAAATTGGTGAAGAGCAAGCTTTGGAAGTTAATTCATTTAATAAGTTAATTCGTCGTCCAGAGACTCGCCACATTTTGTTCGAAATCACTGTGCCCTTCTTACACCTAACACTAACCACCTTCTTCTTGCTACCTGCCAACGAATATCTACCGACAGAATTTCTGTAGTTGACTGTTGCCATAAAACGAGCCCTACCAATTTCTTATAAGGATGCATTGAAAAAAGAACAAAGCGTGTTATCTTAGTATACTGTAAGACGAATTAGCAGTATTAAGCATTCAGATTTTTGCTTCAAAGAAAACAGATGTCATACTTCTGTTTTGCCTCTCCCGCGGCAAACTTTTGTCGAAAGAAAAATAGTAATAATATATCTTTCACTTGACTAAAACCTATCGGAACTATATAAACTCATTAATATAGAGACTATCTCTGAATTAGACGTATTAGAGAGAGCAGTTCTCGTGAGAGATAGAGAGCATCTACTCACTCCGCCGATGCACGCTTCCCTCAGCAAGTTCACTCGGATCATAAACTATTGAATAAGAGTGCGTTCCTTTTCTTTTGTTTTCTAAATACATACGCTAACTCAATGATCGCAAATTTCTATTGGTGCCTGTCCATAAATAAATAAATAAAATCTGAAAGCTTTAAGATTTTACATTACGCCCAAAGGGTCCTTTTTTAACGTTCCGTGTGTCACCTTTATTTATTAAATATCACGTTCTTTGCACTTAAACCATAAAATTCAGTAACAGAAATATCGCAAATTATTTTAAAAATGACTATATCCTTAGAATTTCCGATACACAGTTCCGCGCGCTGGAGATAATTTTTTTTGGTACAGTGTTGCCATTGTTCGTTTTGAAATCGTTGAGTTTGTTAATAAAATATTCGTTAAAGGTTTACAAAATATGAAATTGAGAGTAAACCAAATTCCAGATTTGAAATTTGGGCTTCCGGATGTCCATATTCGCAGTAGGGTTATGTCATTCAAAATTAGATGGCTCTAGGTATCGTTGTTTTATCACTATGCGAGAAACATAGATACATTTATGCAGATTCTTCATTATTTGATTTCTTCAAATGTAATACAGGGCGATAATATTCGGTGGCAACAATCTCAAAAGTGAAACAGACATTCAGAGTGATTCCACACAAAATCGCAAAACGAAAACAATAGTCCTTCAGGGACAAAACCCCTTTATACTTCAAAAAAAAAAAAAAAAAAAAAAAAAAAAAAAAAAAACGACCACAAATGAAAGCAAAATGAAAAAGAATCTGAAAGTTAACATCGGAACAGTGAATTTGTTAAGGTTTTCTAAGCTGAGCACTGCAGGTAACCAATAAGCTCTTGAACTCATCGTTGTTAACGCAATTTTCCTATCTTTTTTGTTTATTACTAAGCAACCCTTTTTTTCGCATTTGCGCCACTTAAAATTCAAGAGCAGAATCACAAAATATTTAAAAGCATGTACACAGGTCAAAGTGCATGGGATACCAGAATCGAACAGGTATTGCTCCAACACACTAACCAGTTAGAGCATGAAAATCTTGAATTGACTATATGCTATTTCTAAGTAACACTGGAGTTGCACATCAAAATTTTTACATTTAAACGTATCAGGATCAGACGAACATAAAATTTAACCTAAAATTAAATTATAACATAAAATTAGGTAAATATTTAAAAGCAGCATAACTTTAGGATTGTCAGGGGGTTTTAAGAATTGCTTTTATTACTTTTCAATCACTTAGTTTGCTTCTGAATAACAGAAAGATTAATTGTAAAAGTATAAGGTATTTCTCCCACCTTCTTCGCATGCCTTCGTGGGTAGTGGTCAGCATGCTCGACGCGTACCCGATAGGTCCGTGGTTCGATTCCCGGCGAAGGCGTTGCTCATTTTTCATCCCTTCCGCTTCTGAATAACCTAATGACTCTACAACTGGCGACCGAACTAAAAAGGTGGTGGATGATGATTCTCCACCACCGGGATTTGGCGATTGGGTCCCCCAAACCCCAGTCGCCCTTTAAAAGGGGGAGTATTTCTGTCGCCTTCTTCTCATGCCTTCGTGTTGTAGTCGTCAGCAAGCTGAACACGAAACCGAGAGGTCCGGGGTTCGACTCCTGGCGAAGGCGTTGCTCATTTTTCATCCCTCCTGCTTCTAAATAACCTAATGACTCTACAAAAGTTAATGATCTTACGCTTTACTGAATGGCAACATTAGCATGTTGCCATGAGTGATGATAATAAGTCTTCTCTTTGAGTAATGGCAACGCATGGCTTTCAAACAGCCGAATTTGCAGATTAAAACTGAAAGATAGTATCTTGCATTTTGCCGAGTGAGAACAGTGTGACGCGACGGAGATAAAATTGTTTTATTTCGGATATAATACACTCGCCTTGAAATAGATGAGTTTTTAACAAAAAATCTTTAAGTTCGTATAAAATAATAAATAAATATAAAAGAAATCAAACTTCGGGCTTCGAAATACCCACGTTCAAGTGGAGAACTAATATTCAAAATTCCGTGGCTCTATGATGTATCTTTTTTACAAAATGCGAGAAGCATACATACATACATACATACATACATACATAGATGCAGATTCTTCATTGATTAGACTTTGAAATAATACATCGAGATAGCATTTGGTGGCAACAATCTGAAAAGTGGTTCAGACATGAAGTGGATATAAGTAATATGGACAAAAAGTGAGTTTCACGATTCACGTTTCGTCCGTATTACTTCGTATTTGTCCGTAATACCACTTCTGGTGTTAAAGAAAATGAATTTCTTTCAAGAAGGTTTATACTTATGGGACATCCATATCGTTACAACAAACCCAAGCAAAACACAGGGTTGCGTCTTTAGTACATTACGCATATAGTAAAATCGAGTTTAGCAAAATTTACTTGCTACGGAAAAAATGTATTACGTGTTAAGAAAGTACGTATAATTTAAGCGAACTTATATATTTCTATAAATAAAAAGTCTGATGTGATCACCGCATGACTTCCTTGTACGACATATTAAATTATACACATTTTTTTATTTTTGCTGCATTTCATTTAAACTTATTTCCTCGAAATTTCATTAGAGGTATATTTCTCATTCAACTAATTCAGTTCTCATTTCGCGGCAAGGCAAAAGTACACAAAAACTCAAAATATATTCATTGAAAATTGCAAAATACAGAAAAGCGTAAAACACCAAATACAGGTAAAACAGTTAATAAAAAACAATTTTTTCAATTAAAATTAGAGTTTCTACGCCAAAAGAAGCGTTCGACCAGCGGGCAAAAAGGCAGATTTTTTGGTGCGCAAAATCGGAAGTTTACTTTTGGTCACTAAAAGACACTGAAAATACAGAAATTGACTTAATGCACTATTCTGCTAAGTTTCAAATGCCTGCTCCATTAGACTTAGTCCCGCTTAAACAGCTTTTAAGTTGCATGCATATTAGCTAAAGGCATAAAAATCTTAACCGGAAAATAAAAACAACATAATTCAATCTCTTTGAAAGCAAAAAATGCACAATTTATCAACATATAAGAATAAAAAAACTGAGCTTACCGAGCCGCATAACAGAGCGGGTGTATATATATGTATATATAATTTTGATTGCGGCCGATTGCGATCAAAAATGGAGGTGCACAACCACATGCAGTAGCTGCCCCATATACAAAATTTCAATGGTCTGAGGCTAGGCGTTCTTGAGTTATGCGAGATACGTCGTACGTACGTACAGACATCGCGAAAATATCTCTTCTGAATTTATGGATCAATTTTAAAGGCATTTGTAATCCGTTTTGGGAAAAAGAGACTTTTCTGTCTATGTTTTATTTTATTCGTGCATTCAGATATCACAAAAACATCATTCAGATGGTTTCAAAAGAGGTTAAAATTAAAATGGGTTCCGTTGAAATAGGATACCGGAAATTTTTACTAGGAACTAAAAACAAAACAATGTTTATTCAAAGGATATTTATTACTGCTTAATAAGTGACAGAAATACTTTTTATTGTTTCGGCTGTAAGACTTACAGACTCTTTCAATGCCTTTCATAAAAATTTCTGTTTTTTTCATTTGAGTCGATCTCCATTGCAAAATCAGACAGTGCCTAAGCTTTTTGTTTAACAATTCATTTACATTTTTATGTGTTAAAAGCACTTTATCGTATTCATTATCACGGCTTTTACTGTCCGGCGGCATTAGAAAATCGTCCAGCTCTTCGTTCTTCACTTCTCTATTATCACTTCTTGAAGAATTCTTAGATTTTGCTTTCTTCCGTACTGGAAATCCGCCATCGTCAGTTGCTCTTGTAATGAACTATTTCCTAGGCTTCATTTTCAGTTGATAGAAACACTTTAAAAGTTTTGATAATTTCTAGACAGAGTTAATATTAACAAACATTAACTGTTGATGAATGAACATTGGACCGCATATGAAAGAAATTGTAGCGTTGGTAAAATTAAACTGAGATGATTAAGACAACTAGCATATGTGAAATCGTGTTTTTGAAAATCCGCGCTCGAAATGGCTTACAGCATTTTTTATCTTCGTGTAGAAGCACAAAACAAATAAAGCATTCGACATGTGCTAATTATTTAAAAAAGAAGTGCCCGTTGCAAGCCAATTCGAAACTAAGCAGCACTTTATATCTGTTAATAGTTTTCCACTGCAAAAGTGCGCCTTAATTGCAAAACAAAAACTAGTCGAGTTTGCTATGAAAATGCATTTAAAACCAACATTCCACTGCGTAATTTAGATTATCCAGCTGTGTATGACTATATAGTAAAATGCGTTAAGGCAATTTTAATTAGTCTTGAGACGCAAGTGCGGGATTTATTTAAAAGTCAGAATTCCACGTGTAAATTAGGTTATTCGGTTGTGCATTATTATTTGGTAAAATATGTTTATGGTTAAGGTAATTTACCTTCTGGAAACGCCTTGAGACGAAAATGCGCTGTTTATTCAAAGGCCAATGTTCGACTGAGTAAGATCACCGAGATATGTGTGTATTCCTGGTGTATATGATAATATAGTAAAATACGTTTATGGTTGAGGCAATTTTCCTCCTGGAAAGGCTTAGAGAAGCAAATGTCGCGCTTATTTAAAAGCCAAAATTCCACTGCTTCAGTTAGATCATCCAGGTGTGTATTATTCCTTAGTAAAATACCTTTATGGTTAAGGTAATTTTCCTCTCGGAAATGCCTTAAGACGCAAATGTGCCTTTTAGGTAAAGCCAAAATTCCTCTGTTTGAGTTAGATCATCCAGGTTTGTATTATTATTTAGTAAAATACCTTTATTATGGTAATTTTCCTTCTGGAAAGGGCTTGAGACGCAAATGTGCCCCTTATTTAACAGAAAAATCGCACTGTGTAAGGTAGATGACTCAGTTGTGTATTCTTATATACACTGCTCGACATTGAAAATGCAACACCAAGAAGGAGTGGTCAGAAAGTGATGAAATTTGGAAAAAAGACAAAGACAGCAAGCAGCAATAAATGATCTTTACTTTAAAATGATAGTCAGAATACAGAGCGAGAACGGCTACGGCTCAGTAGGATGTAGGACCACCGCGGACAGCGATGGACGAAGAAACACGTCTAGGCATAGAGTCAATAACAGTGCGGATGGTGTCCTGAGGGAAGGCTCTCCATTCCCTTTCAACCGTTTACCACAGTTCGTCTTCTGAACGAGGCAGTGACAGAGTTTGCAAACGGCGTCCAATCACACCACACATGTTCGATTGGTGACAGGTCAGGAGAGTACGGTGGCCAGGGAAGCATCTGCATAACTTACAGAGCCTGTTGGCAGATGCGAGCACTGTGTGGTCGAGCGTTATCCTGCAGAAAAATTGCATTAGACAGCCCCTGAAGGTAGGAGATTGCCACCGGCCGCAGTACATTATCCAAGTACCGTTGAGCCGTTATAGTGACCTGAATACGAACTAGAGGTGACCTGAAATCGTAGGCAATAGCGCCGCAAACTATTATGCCACGTTGTCGCGCGGTGGGGCGTTCCACAGTTACTACGGGATTAGATCTGTCTCCACGTCGACGCCACACACGTATGCGGCGACTGTCACTGGATAAACAGAAGCGTGACTCATCTGAGAACACGACGTTTCATCATTCTGTCATCCACATCGCTCCAGTCCGGCACCATTCTAAACGTTAGCGTCTATGCTGTGGGGTCAATGGCAGTCTTCTTAACGGACGCCGTGAGTGCAGGCCACGTTCAACCAATCGACGGGAAATGGTTCTCGTCGACACGGGAATATCCAGGGTATCTTGCACATGCTGCAGAATTGCGGTAGAAGTGACTTGCGGGACCGCCACAGCTTGTCGGCGGATGCGTCGATCCACGCGTGCTGACGTCACTCTGGCTTCACCTGCACCCCATTACCGATGCACCGTTCTCGCATCCATGTGGGTATCAGATGCGATTTGACGTAAGTCCAACTCGCCCTTGTGAGTCCGATCACCATACCCCTCGTAAAATCGTATATCTGCTGGAAGTGCCTTCGTTGATGGCGGCTTAGCATTCTCTCCTATTACACGTATCCTTCGGGACAAAAACCAACTTTCTTCGATAATTCGTCTGGCAGAAATAACGACACGAATATTGCCCAACAAGCAGCAATAAATGATCTTTACTTTAAAATGATAGTCAGAATACAGAGCGAGAACGGCTACGGCTCAGTAGGATGTAGGACCACCGCGGACAGCGATGGACGAAGAAACACGTCTAGGCATAGAGTCAATAACAGTGCGGATGGTGTCCTGAGGGAAGGCTCTCCATTCCCTTTCAACCGTTTACCACAGTTCGTCTTCTGAACGAGGCAGTGACAGAGTTTGCAAACGGCGTCCAATCACACCACACATGTTCGATTGGTGACAGGTCAGGAGAGTACGGTGGCCAGGGAAGCATCTGCATAACTTACAGAGCCTGTTGGCAGATGCGAGCACTGTGTGGTCGAGCGTTATCCTGCAGAAAAATTGCATTAGACAGCCCCTGAAGGTAGGAGATTGCCACCGGCCGCAGTACATTATCCAAGTACCGTTGAGCCGTTATAGTGACCTGAATACGAACTAGAGGTGACCTGAAATCGTAGGCAATAGCGCCGCAAACTATTATGCCACGTTGTCGCGCGGTGGGGCGTTCCACAGTTACTACGGGATTAGATCTGTCTCCACGTCGACGCCACACACGTATGCGGCGACTGTCACTGGATAAACAGAAGCGTGACTCATCTGAGAACACGACGTTTCATCATTCTGTCATCCACATCGCTCCAGTCCGGCACCATTCTAAACGTTAGCGTCTATGCTGTGGGGTCAATGGCAGTCTTCTTAACGGACGCCGTGAGTGCAGGCCACGTTCAACCAATCGACGGGAAATGGTTCTCGCACTAATTTTTCGGAGTGGCAACAGTCTCGCGAGTGGGAGATAAAAATGCTTTATTTTGAAATGTAGTGCTACTGCTCGCTTCCAGATCGTAGAGTCTGCTAATAAAAAAATTTGCAAGTTTTACTAAATCTATATATATAAAGAAGAATTTGTATTTTTTTGTTTGTTTGTTTGCGTTATTGATTTCTGATCAATTATAATCAATTTTTTGCCGCATTCAATCAACTAAAATTGAATATAGGTAAAATATTGGAAGGAACTTGAGATTTTACGACCATTTGATTAGAAAGACGAAAATCATTCAAAACTTCGTGCCATTGTTGCTGATACAATGAGAGAGAATTATTTTATTTTTTTATGGAAGCTTTATATGTTGGTTCCATACCGAATCAGACTGAAAAATGTATGACTATGAATCGTATTTTTTGCATCGTTATTAGAGAAGGATTATAGCGGTATCGTGCTCTCTGTTGTTGGATATATTACTCTTAATCTAACTTGAGGGTATTTCTGCTAAGCTGCATTTTCAATCTCGAGCAGTGTTTTAAATCATGTTTAAGGTAATTTTTCCTCTGGAAAGGCCTTGAGACAAAATTGTGCTGCTTATCAAAAGCCAATATTCCACTAAGATCATCCAGATGTTTATGATAATTTAGTAAATTACGTTTACGGTTGAAGTAATTTTCCTTCTGGAAAGGCCTTAAGACGCCAATTTCCCAGTTATTTAAAAGCGAAAATTTCACTGTTTGAGTTAGATCATCCAGGTGTGTATTATTATTTAGTAATACGGCTATGGTTAAGACAGTTTTCTTTCTGGAAAGGTCTTGAGACATAAATATGCCATTTGTTTAAAAGCCAATATTCAGCTGCGTAAATTAGATCTTCCAGCTGTGTCTGATTGTTTGATAAAATACGTTTATGGTTAAGGTAGTTTTCCTCCTAGAAAGGCTTTGAAACGTAAATGTACCACTTTGAGAATATCCTGAGAAAGAGGTAATAGAACAACCGAAGGACAAGTCAATTGTTCTAGTAGTCAATGAAACATCTGATAAACGAGGAAGTTGTATATTTGCAGTGTATTAAAAACTATTGAATCAAAAGCAGAGCAGTCATGTTTATCAGTAAAAGCAAATTCTTAGCCGCTGGCATTTCTTCTACTTGCTCTCAAGAAATAGTTGATACGGTAGAAGAATATTTAGGTAATTCTGGAATGTATTATGTACATTGACAGAAAAAATGCGTTAAAAGCAGATTACTTATTAAATGTGTAATTTTGAAGCGAAGACGATAATTTATGAAACTACATATGAAAAAGTTGTTTTATCGTCAGGTGCCCCATAAATTAACAGAACACCAAATCACAGAACATGTCACAAAAATTACTTAATTAAAATCTCGAAAATTACATAATAGTGGTAGAGACAGCATTATGTCTAAGATTATGACTGGTGATGAAATGCGCTTTCCGTTTTTAACGTTCGAACACGTCGAAACAGTAAAGCATAGGTCTTTGTTAACAACGCTGAAATCAACATAGGTCAGCATAGGTCTTAAATCTACAACGCTGAAAGGCAGCGAGCAATGAAAAAAATAATTTATGCCATTTTCTTCAGAAACACTACACTAGTCAAAGTCATCAAATTAGACGGACAGAAGAGTTACAACTAACTTTCTGATCACTGAAAGTCTTGCAGAAATTGTTTGAGAAGAGAAAATTAGGAAACTCATTCTTTACCGTAATAATGCATGTTCTTATTTGGCAATCTTGACATTTGAATTTCTTGGTATTACGTTCACCCTTTTGATCTTACCTTGCTAAGGCTGAAGTTTGACTGTTCTCTAATTTAAAACAAAATTTACTTGGCTATTGTTTTCATTTCAAAGATGAAACTGATGACACTATGAAAGCATATTTTTCATTGAAGCATTTCTTGCAGCATTTAATCCTTTAAACATTGGCCTACAAATGTTCTTTCATGTTTAGCGAGACTGCTTTCAATATGCCGCCCAAACGGTATAGTGCATAGGTGGGGAACCTGCGGCCTCCGCGAGGTTCTTGTGCGGCCCTTTGCCACCTAGTACAAAATGGTAGAGTTCGTTTCAAACAACTATTGTACATCAACGCCATGACAGTTGCGCGAAAAATCCCGCCAAAGACAGTCATATTGTAACATGACGTCAGAATACTAGTCTGAAACGGACTCTAACACGCATGAGCGAGGCTCTGGCCCACAGCTAGCAGCGCCAACTACCTTGTCTAAGAAGTAAACAAAACTCGGTTTCAGATCTCCCATTTGAGTGTCACACCTTGCTTTGGCTTCTCTGACTCGCATCTCTCAACGCTTCCCTGTTGCGATCTTCAGCAAACTGTAGTTAACAGTGCGTGCTTATAACAGGTACACGATATTGTATTTCTAGAAAGTACACACTTTGTTAAAGATATTATTTGATATTCGTTTTTTTATCCATCATGTCAAATAGTAAGAGAAGAAAATTAGGCGATGAAAACAAAACATTTAATGTAGAATGGGAGTTAGATTTTTTCTTTACTGCTGAGAAAGATAAAATGATGTGTTTGTTGTGCAATACAGTTTTAAATACTTTAAAAAAAGCGAATGCAAATAAACACTATTTGACTCATAAAGAACATAAATATTTCGCTTTATAAGGTGAATCACGAAAAGCTGCACTTCAAAAGTTGAAAAATGAGAAGCATCATCAGCAGGCATCTTTTAGTGCCTTTGTAAATCAAAATTCCGCTGCAGTTGCTGTTACGTATAAAATAGCACATATACTTGGAAAAAGGCGCAAACCATTTAGTGACATTGAAATAATTAAAGAATGTATTGTTGAAGCAGTGACTATGTTAGATCCAAGAAATGTCGACAAATACAAACAATTACCTCTTTCAAGAAGAACTGTAACAGATCGACAGCACGAATTAGCGCAAAATGTAACAGAGTAACTTCATACAATTATACAAAATGAAGATGTTTATTTTTCAATTGCTTTAGATGAAAGCACTAATAAAACAGATTCGGCACAAGTTTTATATTTTATTCGTGCTATAACTAAAGATTTTCAATGTTACGAAAAACTACTTGCGTTGGGTACACTAACTGGAAGAACTCGCGGAGCCGATATTTTCGAAAACTTCAAAAAAATATGTAATAAATTGCAATTGAATGTCAGTAATTTAGTCAGTGTCTGCACCGATGGCGCACCTTCCATGAGAGGCAAAAAAGAAGGATTCGTTGCTTTGTTAAAAAAGGAAAACTTAAACTTGAAAAAATTGATATCATTTCACTGCATTTTGCATCAGCAAAATCTACCATTTTGCAAGACACTCTGGATAGAACCATTGCCATTGTCAACTATATTCGTGTAAATAGAATGCGTCATCGTGAATTTCGGCAAATGCTCTCTTTAGATGAGGAAACGTATAGTGTTGACCTACCATACTACTGCAAGGTTCGCTGGCTATCAACAGGTCAGGTTTTGATAAAAGTTTTGCCTTTACGACGACAAATTTTAAACTTTTATAAAGAACAAGGAAAACAATGTGATCTATCAGATGAAGTATTTCTCAGAAACCTTGCATTTTTGTCTGATATGATGACAAAACAAAACAATTTAAATATTTGCCTGCAAGGTGAAACGACGTATATTTATGAAATGTGGCAAAAGATCCAAGTGTTTAGAAAAAAAATATCATTTTTCAAAACATTGCTTTGTCGATCGGAAATATCTGCACAACACTTCCCGGAGCTAGCTAAAATGTTAAATGAGCAGAACTGTGAAAATAAAATATTCGATGAATATGTAGGTGTCTTGGATTGTTTAATAGAAGAGTATACTAATAGATTTTCTGATTTTGACGAGCACACTCCTGCTATGAAACTGGCATTTGAACCCCATTTAATAGATAAATCCGAGGCTCCTGCAGAACTACAAATGGAGTTAATTGATTTAGGGGAAGATAGTATCATCAAATCCCTTCTTAACGCTAAAAAGATCCCATAGAAATCTGGAAAAATACTGTTGAATATCCATGCCTTCGAGAACATGCTCGCCGTTTACTTTCCTGCTTCGGAAGTACCTACTGTTGCGAGACAACATTTTCTCTCATGTCAAAAATAAAAACAAATTTAAGAACGCAAATTACAGATGCACATTTAGAGGATCAATTAAAGCTGTGTGTTACGAAGCTTGATCCAAATATACAATTACTGTCAAACCAAAAACAAAGCCAAATAAGTCCCTAATTTAGGGAATAAAAAAATATTTTTTATTGTATATATTTTTATAACATTTTTATATTATTTTATATGTATATTATATTTAAAATTTTGTAGTATTATATTTTATTTTTTCTATATAATGCAATAAATTGTTAAGGGGACTCGGTACCAAAAAATCGATGAAATTACCGATTTTTCAATTTTTTGCTAGAAAAATACCTTAATACCCTTACTACACTGAAGAGAAATTTTGAAACAATCTGACGGTAATAAATGGTATAAAATGCTTTTAAACATTTTGACAGCCCTTTAAATGCCACGCCCCCGCAGTTTTTATTTTTTTTTACTTCTTAATTTTTTTCAGTAAGTTATTAAAAATCAGTGTAAATGAAAAAGAGTGTAATTAAATATGACTGCAAGTATCAGGAAACTCTGTTTATGTTTATAAACTGAATTATTTAAATACAACGTGAAGCTGGGGAAAAAAATTCTTCACCTTTAAAATGGCAGCAAGGTTATATCTATCTACCTATCTATCTATATTTTTTAACTATATATATATTGAGCTCAGCAAGTATTTCTATGTGTATTATCAGTCAACTTCGCTATGCTTCTTCAAAAATTGAAATTATTTGTGATACGAGTCGAACAGAAAGAAGTGGTGTAATAAAAGCGATCACGTTCCTGACTGTAGCATTATTAAAATAGTGCTGGAACAAACATTAAACTCTTTAATAATTAAAATATACCTGCATTATTTTAAAATGCAATTCATATACTAGGAGAAATGGCTAAAAGAAGATTGGAAATCACATATGCTGCTTAAATACAATGTTTCATATTTATTAAAATTCCAAATTTTGCTTTTTGAAAAAATGAATGAAACGACAAATTAATATTATTAACATTAATTCCAAGTGTTTTAGAAAGTATATTATAATTGATTCATGTATTGAAATTTTTTTGAACGTATATTAAAGAACAAAAACAGGTAAAGAAAAATTCTACTTGTATTTTAGCATTTTTTTTTCAATATTTGTAGCCAGATGGGGTTTTAAACATAAGCTTGTGATTTATGTTTATAATAACCAATTAAACATTACTAGGTTTTATTTTATATACATATGTATTGAAATTCAGTAGTAAAATTATTAAGAAATTTGAAATGATTTAATGACCATTTAGACAGTTTACGTTCTTTAAACTGCTTTTCTCAGTTTTCATTTTTTCAGTATATTCTTTTACTTAAAGTCCTAAAACTTCTACAGATATGGACCAAATTATTTAATATTTTTACTGCTTATTCAAAATTATATTCTTAATAGAAACAAGGATGCGTTTTGAAAAATAGGGAAAAGAAAAATTATTGGAAGTGATTGAGATCATCTTTTTTTTAATGTTTTTACATAAAAATGTGCTTTTTATTTTTTTTCCTCGGAAACTAATTCATTAATCGCAAAATCGATCCTTAAAGTTATTAAGAACACTCTAACATATGCAATAAAAACATTTGGAGCAAAAACATTCAAAATTGTGGGAGAAGAAGGAATTTTTAATTCTTAAATTTTTCTTAAAAAAATTTTAATTAAAAAAAATTACTGGCAGAAAAATTTTTTTTCAGCTTAAAATCATTTTGTTTTGTATAACCTCTTAATATTATTCATAGAAAATAGATGAAAATTCTTAAATAAAAAATATCATTCGAAAGGTACCAAGTCCCCTTAAATCTATAGAAAAACTATAATAATTTCACAAAAGTCACTTTCTTAGGTCAATCAGCTTATGCGGCCTCTCTTATTGCTGCCTAATTTAAATGTGGCCTCTAATGGTAAAAAGGTTCCCCACCTCTGGTATAGTGGTTAGCGTCGCTGACTGCCATGCCGAAAGACCCGGGCTCGAATTCCAGAGAAGGCATGGATGTTTGTAAATGTATAGTGTCGGTGCGGCATGGCGGCACTTTAAATATGCAGTGAGCAGAAAATCTTCTCGTGTAATTTGGTGAAAGGGGAGAAGGGTCGGAGACCCTCTGATCTGTCTCCCCGGGTAGCTCTCCGTCAAAATGGGGGGGGGGGCTAGACTAAGCTAAATCGCACTGTCACCTTTAAGGTGCTCAAGGCTGTTTCCAACGACAGGCGTATCTTGAGCTCCTCGCCACGAGGAATTTCGTAGGCTTGGACTGATGTTCCTGTCAGATAAGTGAGCATACGTAAAAACAACTTTCAGTACCTCTTATGACAAAGAGGATCATGACAAAGATACTCTTATGTCATAAGAGGATCTCTTATGACAAATATACTCTTATGTCATAAGTGGATAACTCTTATGACTCTTTGTCATAAGTGGATAACTCTTATGACTCTTTGTCATAAGAGTGATCCTCTTATGACAAAGAACACTCCCAAAGAGTGTCCCTCGTATGACAGAATACTCCCAAGTAACCCCTGCAGCATCAGACTTTGTGCGCTACATGATTGTCTGCTTATTCTTGCTGAAAATATTTGTTGGAGAATATATTTTACCTTACTAATACCGGACCCACAAAGTAAATCTTGTTGTTGACATATTAATAAAGGAATTGAAAATAATAAATACCAGAGCATCGAAAACAAAAACAGTTTTTTCTGCGCTCGGAAAGAAATGAAAAGCACATGCGCTTAAGTTGAAAGAAAACACACTTCGACTAGCAGCAAAACTTTACCTCGCACCTGATGAAATCAAATGGATCTCCGTGCTAGAAGCTGTCGTTTATTTGAACAAATATATGCAGCATGTTGTTGCTTTTCTCAATCAATGCAAGGATGACAACTCGAGTATCGATTACCTAAAGAAATGTTTTGAAAATGGAGTTCCATTTTGTGAAACACGTATTCAAATGGCATTCGTTTCTGAATTCTATCTTAATATTATAAAACTGTCTCAACATTTAAAAGGATCAAACTACTATGAATTCGCTTGTATCTTGTGGAGTTAGTTAACTGATTTAAAGTTTTTTTTTAGTGCAAAAGTTGCTACAGTTGAGGATAAAATAAAATGTATTTTGACAGATGAGAAGAAAAAGTTGATGAGAAATTACAAAATGATGTTGATGACAGTAGCAGAGACCAATTCAGTCACATTGTCTCTATGCCTGCTATCTAATGCAGCAAAAGAATCCTTATACGTATGTTTACAGATATCGCAGTCTATTTTGTAGTGATCTTAACATTTGTAGCATTTGTTTTAGAAGTTGCAGCAACCCCTTTTAGCATTTGTGACATCTGCTTTGAAGTTAAACTTATTACTAGAAAGCTTCTCTAAAATACTGCCTTTTACAAACAGTCCAGAAGAGGAACTCATTGATGGATAGCAATCATTTTCATAAACAGCTGCTTATAGTGGTCAATCAAGGCATTCAAGCTGATGTCATGCAGATCCTTCAAGCAACAACATTCTGTCACAAAAACTTTGCAAGGCAGCAAGCTATACAAATCCTTTGCAGTACATTTAATAGCGTGGATATTGAGACAGAGTTTAGTGTCTACTAAGATCGTAATTACGGTTAGAAAAAAGAGACTCAAGAAAGAAAATATTGAGATTACAATGATGTTGACTCTTAATTAATCCGTTTTCGGATTATTGTGTATGTAGTTCATTCAATAAAATGGTTCGAAATACATTAACTGATATTTTTTCTCTCTCTTTCTGCCCACACATAAATGCAAAATTTTCCTTTATATATTTTTGCAAAATTTCCATTTCATTAATGCAAAAATTATGCATTAGTTTACACAAGGAATAATTTTCCACCATCTGCAGGATCAAAACTTAAATGTTCGAAAATAAATTCGTTGGACGCTGTTTTATTTATTTAATGAACTTTCGAGGCAATTCTAAGGCCGAATTACA
>KK121536.1:590144-600204 GCA_000611955.2 Stegodyphus mimosarum
AGTCTCGTGGCGTTATAACTTAAAATGTTAGTATGCTATATACATTAGCCATGCATTTTATCCTCTGTTTTGTAACAAAGATAAATGTGTGCAAAAAAGGATTTTGATAAGAAAGCATAATCTTAAACGTTAGAAAGCCGAAGCCTTCGGTAACATGCATACTTAAAATACAGAAACGCACGTCCCGTCCCGTCCGTTTCCTCCACTCAGCGTCCATTAACAAGCAAAAAGATGTGAAGATTTCAAATGACATCCTTTCTACTTCCTAATAAAGAAGCTTCCATTAGCTTTTTAGGGCAAACTATCTGCAGTAAGCTGATACAATGCATTTGGGGAAACTGTACCTGCTACTGCATACCTTAGGGAGAGGGAAGAAAAAAAACCTCGCAATCTCAGCTATTTCCGGGGGTTGCAGTCGTTTGAATAAAAGGCGGTCGCGGGCGTTCTGGCCTTCAAATGATTAGTGACTCTAGACCCTAAACCTCTACCAAACAATATTACACAAAGTATTGTTTTTCGTGTTACAGCCTTTTCATTGCTGCTGGCTGGAAATCCATATTTTAAAACAGTTTATTGTAGCTCAAATACTTTTGTCGCAGCAGTGCCAAAAAAATGTGATCCACATAAAGGGTAATATCAAATTATACAAGAAACCCCGTCATTGTAAACAATTAAAATGTATGAAAAGAAAATGCTTTCGATGGACATAATTTTAAAATTGTAAAACTTCAGATATATACAATGTGAACATTTGTCTTTCATCAATTAATTTAAATAAAAATAAAATTTGAAATCTTCATTATCCCCATAGCCACATTTCATGTGCTCCTTTTGTTTTGCACGTATGGCTAGTAGAAACTGTACTGAACTTAAACACGTCTCCGGATTAAACATCCTTAAATAATGCAATAAATATTGTTTCAACAACTTTGAGAATGACCAATGTGTATAAATCTGCAACATTAAAAATATTGCAGATATATCAGGAACTTTAGGAAGCAAAAAACTTCACTTCCTTTTTCGCATATATAGAGTGTCGATAATTAAAGTTTCCCTATTCAGAGCTTTCTATAGCCGTAACCATGCATAAGAAAAGTGAGAAAGTTTCTTATGAACAATTTAAAGCATGTATGATTGAATAAAGGGTGGAAATGACATTTAGCGAGCAATCAAATTCGTTACAAATATCGCCACAAATGTCGGCATTTTGATAAAGAATTTAACTAGCAAAGTGTCATAATACAAATGTTATTGTGAATAGCAACCAGGAAGAAAACAAAGGTTTCTGCGAATGTTTGCTGGTTTTATATCAGCTGCTGCTGGAGGCTGAAAATATTTCATATGAACTGTAGTTATATCATTCCTCTAGCGGCGATTTTTATAATTAATGGGATCTTTTTCTCAGTGTTTTTCTCATTCATATATTACGTCAAAAAGCTTCGCATCCTTCTGATGAATAATTACGGCTGTAAGTAGGTCCTTCTGAATAGGAACTTCAGTTATGAACATCCTGTATGTGGAAGTGTAGTGTATTTTTGAGGCACATCTTCCACAGTATAAAATGTCTAGGCGTATATTTAAATAGTCGGATATTGTTCGGAGAACAGCCTTGGTTGCGCCAACTTGGCTTCTTTAAGGGTACGGGCGACATTTCATCATGCCAGCGGAAGTAAATACTATAGATAATCAAATACTACAGAATAAATACTACAATAATAAATACTACACTAATAAATGCTAATCACTATACTACAATAATAAATACTAATAATAAATACTACAGATAATAAGTAATACTACAGATAATCTCTTAGGGAAAAGTATTACGGCTGTCTACCTAGAGGAAGTACGCCATCGTATGGCAACCATTGCCACAATAAGCTGTTTCTCCCTTCAGTTACTATACTACAATAATAAATACTAATAATACGGATGATACTACAGATAATAAGTAATACTACAGATAATCGCTTAGCAAGGGAAAAGTATCACGGCTGTCTGCCTAGAGAAAGTACGTCATCGAATGACAACCATTGCCTGCCATACCACAATAAGTTGTTTCTCCCTTTTTGGCGTCAAGGCTGTTCTCCAAATAGTCTAATAGGCATATATTTAAAGAACTTGAATTGGAACAATATGATAATAAAAAGTATAAAATTACTAGATAAATATAAATATCAGAAGCGTCTATGAATAAAATTATATAAAATAAAACATCTAACCCCTAAAAATATGCCGTTCGAGGTGGACTGTTGTCTTCATCCCTTTTAGCCATACACCTATATAAAGAGTGTTTAATATTCTTACTATTTTAAAAAGTGTTATGTCTAAAAAAATATAGAGTTTAAAAAAGCATAAAGTAAAAAAGAATGTGAGTGCTTTATTATGCAATATCTTGCTAAAGATGACCCCTTTCGTTTTAAAATTGCATTTCTGTTGACTTAAAATACATTTCTTAAAGGAGAAAAAAATTCCAATTCTCTGGGATCGTTGGGTTTAGAATATATAGATACGCATATATATCTCACCAAAGCAGAGCGAGCTGGAAACAAGTTTATATATCATTTTGAATGACGTAATACTGCTCGGAGAGGAACAGACGGGCAGCACATAAAAATACTTTTTTTCTGGAGCTCCATGGTAAATAGGTTTTCCGAAATAGTGAAGCCAAATATTTTCAATGCAATTGAAAAAATATGCTTCCATAGGAATATGTGTAGGTTAAAAACCAAGACTATTCTATCATTTCTGAGTAGTTTTATTTCTCAATACTAAAATTAAAATTATATTTCGTTCGTATAAAATTTTGAAAAATCCATTTAAAATGCGCTTATATTATTCAATAATCATTCAACATCATAAATTCTTTAAAATATAGCTTTTAGTATTGCTTTGACAAAAGGAAGTCTTAATGGAACAGAATTTTAAATATTTGGCAGATGATTTGAGACACTAACACCGAAGACCAGGACTCTATTACCTAGCTCTCTCATGGATCGCCCTACATAGATTAACATCCTGCCCCCCAGAGGCAATCCTCGGGGCCGCGAGATGATTTGAGACAGAATAAGTTTCTAACATAGCCTGCGCGCTACATGCTTAGCTTCTGCCAGCTCTAACTGTAGTAATTATACGACTTAGTGGTTTCGCCGCCTAGTCTTTAATTCTGACGCTCCGGTAGAGTTAGTGAGCCAGCTTCTAGTAGTATTTTATTGTGGAGTCCTTGACTACTGTTCAACGATTGATATATTTACGTCACAATGAAGTGTGTCTGTACTCGGGCACAAGAATGCACCATCATGCTCTAAATTCTGTTTAAATATAGAGGTTATTTTAACTTTCTCAGGTTTTTATCACTATTCTCTATTTTTATTCAGTTTAAATAATTTTTATGAACTATTTGAAATTGTGGATTAGACACATATTTTCTTGTGACTGCATTTTTGAAAATACTAAATACTGTTCTCGATGGATTATTTGAATGGGAAAAACAGCATTTCTTATGCAAATTTTTGTTCATTCTGTTCTTATCCGCGCACAACTTTCTATTCGCAGTTATGGATAAATGAGTGCTTATTACACTGGTGTGCAAAACTTAAGCAACAGCAGGATTTTTTGCCATAACTGCACGAGAAATCAACTGAGAGACATGAAATGCAGAAATGAAAGAGAGTATTATCTACGTAAAGGATGACGAAAGCATCGGAGCTGAAAAAGAAATACAATGTATATGGTATGGAATCAAACAAAAACAAGCTTTATTGAACGCATAGTATCGTGACTCATGATTGTCTATCCATGAAGAAGAACAACAAGCAGATGTTCCTTAATATGGGATATGCCATCCTCGCATTGCAATGGTTGCTTCGCACCATCTCCGCATACTCAGAACCAGCTGGTGCAACATTTCTTGCGGTAGGAGTGTCCATTCCTCAATCAGCATCTGTTTGAGTTGTTGGGTGTTCTCCGGAGGATGTAAACGTGCTGCAATGCGTCTCCCCAAAGCATCCCACACATGTTCGATGGGATGTAAATCTGGGGAGTACGCTGGCCAATCCATTCGAGTGATATCTTCACTTTCCAGTAGCTCCTCAACAGCAAGAGTCCGATGTGGCCGTGCATTGTCATCCATAAAAATTAAGTCTGGGCCAATGGCACCTCGGAACAGACGCACATGGGGAAGGAGTACCTTCTCACAATAGCGATCCCCGGTTACAAACCCTCTGTCAAAAACGTGGAGCTCAGTTCGCCCGTTCAGCATAATGCCTCCCCAGACAACAACTCCAGGACCACCGTACCTTGATGTTACTGGGATAAAACCGAGTTTCGACCTCTCTCCAAATCAAAACGCGTTGAGAATCGCTTCTGGTACTGAACCGACTCTCATCCGTAAAGAGGACACGACTCCATTAATCAGTTGTCCAGTTTTTGTGCTCTCTGCACCACTGTAAACGGTGGCGTCGGTGGCCAACTTTCAACGGGAGGCAGCGTTCAGGACGGCGGCGAATAGGCCCCCTTTGTGAAGGCGTCTGGCCACAGTAAACCGTGACACTTGTCGCCCCGTTGCTGTACAGAGTAGCTGAGAAGTGGCGCTTGTTGACTGCTGTCGGCCTCTTTTCGCCTGCAGGTCGATATATCGGTCATCCTCTGCAGATGTCGTCTTCGAGTGGCCACCACCAACCTTTCTAACAGCTGTACCTGTGGTTTGGAACGCTTTCCAATCGCGCGAAACGATACTTTTGTTGATTCCGAACTCTGCAGTTACACTTGTGACAGTATGCCCCTCCTCCACCTTTCCGATCATTCTCCCACGTGTGAAGTCGTCCAGGTGATTTCTTCTAGCCATATTTCACGAACTGACTCACTGGCACTTGCAGCGAATATCTTGAATTGCGTCTCCGTACTTCCTTTTATTCTACTGTTGAGCTGCGCGCGCCGACATCACGCGTTTTGTGTACGCTAACGTCACCTCTGACGTTTCGTTCCTGATATTTACATATGCCTGACGTTTCTACTGACTTACGTGTTCATTGTATTGATCTCCAGACCTCCTTTTCTGCAATTTCATGGCTATCTGCTAAATTTTTACATTGTTGCTTACGTTTTGCACACCAGTGTAGCTTGACAGTTTGTACAGACAGAAGTATTTTAATGCTCAAGTCCAAAATAATTTTTGATGGAAATGTAATAGTTTGGTAACAGCGGTGAATAACTTTGTCAGGTAATCAAGACCGACATACCCCCTTAATAAATAGTCTATTGAGTTTGATTATCTGACACTACCTGAAAACACTCGTATGTATACACACACACACAAACAAAAAAAATAGGGGAGGGCGACAGTTCTACATCTGCCGATTGATGAAATTTAACTTACGTTTTTCATGTCTTGAAGCTATACTTATGATATATATTAAATTTATATATAGCAATGTTCTACCATGTTTCCCATATTTCAATTCTGCGCCTCAAAGTATGTCAAAGTGCAAAGTTTTGTAAAAATCACTTGAGTAGTTTTTAGATAGTTAGCTCTTAAAATTTTAGCTTCTCAGTGTTAGCTGAATTTGATATATATTTATTTATATATCTTTGTTTTTTTTAAACTTATTTGATTCCTTCTTTTACAATTCGAATTTAGTTTCTATCCAAATAAAATTCGCAGCTATTTTCTGATTTCTTTAAAAAAATTTTTTTTGGTAATTTTTATAAATTTTTCGAAAAATGTTTTGAATTTATAACCTATCAAATTTTTATCATCACCTTAAAGTAGATCTACTTCTAGGCGTACTTGCAAATAATTAGAGTTTTTATTCAAAATTTACAAAGTTATATGTATATTTATATAGTGGCGAATTTTGAAATTCGGCATAATTGTTATATGCGATAACAAAACTAAATGTGTTTTACGCACTTTGTTAAAATTATTTGAGAGTATGAACAATGCACCTTTTTTTCCTCTCGTGCCTACAGGAAACAAAGAAAGTAAAACAGGTTGTTATAAATTAAGAATTTCGCCATGTGAATTATTCTTCATGCAAACTGAAAAATTGCTCCGAGATAAATTTTTAAATTTCTTATTTGTCAAGTTTCTCATTAAATTTTACAAAATTTAACATTTGGGCATAATTTGAATCGCAGAAAATTGGGCGTGTCATATCAGAAAAAGTCCGATTTTGCGTCAAAATACCTACGTTATAATAATGCTATATATAAATCTAATATATATACTAATTTGCGCTTTCGAAACATGAAAAACGTGATCTAAATTTCATCAGTTGGTGCATTAGAACAAGAGATACAGAACTGTTTCATTGTTTTTCGTGCAAGGTGTACGTGTACACAATTCGTGAGCCACTGCCGTAAATACACGTATTACTTCAAAGCAATCGAATTATTCAAAGGTACCTAATATGTATTTATGCTTGGGAAATGAATATTTTGAAAACTCGGATTCTTTGACACCTTCTAATACCGATGGTACAGGCATGGAACGAATAAAGCAAATATGCTACATGCTCAAAGATTTTCGTTGATGTTTAATCCTCCCCCTCCTTAACCTGCAAACAGAAATCAATCCCCTACAAACAGAAATATCAGAAATCTATCTGCTCACGTCCACTGACATTCATTAAATTATATCTCTTTAGATAATATAATAGGAACAAATGAAGTTAGAGTTATGTTTGTTGACAAATGTTTCCCGAAACGAAGCTAAGCATTTTCCTCCTCTTTGAAATAATTAATTGTGAATAATTGGTTTTGTTAACTAAGAGATATATTATTCTTGCTAAACTGATGACACCTAAACATTTGTTTCAATTGTTTAGAGTCTTTGTTGATAGTTTTATCCAGATATTTTCCATAGTACACAATTGCTAAATCAACTAGAAATTTTGAAACGGATTTAGCTTTAAATCGTGAAACACGGGATTTAGAGAAGTGCGAGTGGTATTTTAATATTAGAAATAGACATATCAAAGTTATTTTTATTTATGATATTGAGAACACTTGTGTAATAGTAATAAGGACAAATCACAGTAAATTTTATTTTAGGAATAAAGTATCAGTTATTTTATTTATTTATTTATTTAATTAAAAAAATTATTATCCACTATCCATTCATAAAAGATTAATCAATTCTTTTTTAATTTTTCTGCAGATACGAGATACCTGGTCGGGTGCATTCGAAGACATCGTTGAAACTTTCATTTTCATTTTGCCTATCAAGAGTAACTTTATTCAGAACATCAATGAGACTTCCGGCGTCCAACCGGCATAGCGATTAGCGACGCCGACTGCCATACTGAAGGACATGGGTTCGAATCCCGGAGAAGGTATGAGTGCGTGTGAATGATATTGTGTCTGCGCGGCATTGGGGCACTCTAGATTTGATGGTAGTGGACGAGGGGTGGAAAACCCTTCGACCCATTCCATCGGAGTGCTCTAGTTCAAAATAGGGAGCAGAACTGAGCAAAATCGTCAGACACAATCTTGATCCCTTGCCATGATGATTTTCGTGGGCTCGCTCTGATATTAAAGACCTGATCGGCTGGGATACAAACAAAACAGAAACTTCAAACAAAACAGGAAACACACCTTCCGCCGATTTTTGAGTACATTACTGACCTACAAAAGCATTTGCTGATATCTTTCGTTTTGAAAACACAAAGAGACTTTTTAACCCACATATGTGAGGTGTATAGTTCAATTTTTCTCATGAAATGCAATTTACCTAATTTTTTCAATTCTTTAAATAAGTTTTGCTTATAAGGTATTTCTCCCACCTTCTTATCATGCCTTCGTGGTGTAATGGTTAACACACTCGGCGCGTATGCGAGAGATCCGAGGTTCGAGTCCCGGTGAAGGCATTGCTCACTTTTCGTGTCTTCTGCTTCAAAGCAACCTAATGACGTTACAGTAGCGTCCGAACTGAAAACGGTGGTGAATGATGATTCTTTACCACCAGGATTTGGAGACTGGTTTCCCTAACCTCCAATCACCCTTTTAAAAGGGAGCATATAAGGTGTTTCTCCAGTCTTCTTAGCAAGACTTTGAGGTGTAATGGTCAGTACACTCGACGCGTATTCGAGAGGTCCAGGGTTCGAGTCCTGGCGAGGGCATTACTGTTTTTTCACGTCTCTCAGCATCAAGCATCCTAATATTTCTACAAGCTTTGCTTGACAATAAACTGGCTAAAGTTCAGAGATATATGAAACCAATTGGCATTGAATATAATAGTTCATACTTCATGTAAGAAATTTGTCTAACACTTAGGTACATATGCCATTTGATACAGAAAGAGTGCAATAAATTCAACATCATTAACATTTATTTAGTTGACTATAAATGAACAAAGTAAAATTTCCCAGATTAATTTTTAAAAAAAAATGTATTCTTTTTTCCAGGAAATGTAGCAAAATAGCTGTATTCTACAGTAGTCGCTATTAAAAATGATCCCCTGAAACAGTTTGTTAAAATGTCGCCCAGACGTTATAGTAGTTAGGGGAGCCGGCTGCGATACCGAAGATCTCGGGTTCGAATCTCGGAGAAAGCTTGGATGTAAGTTGTCTGCCCTCTCATAACGGTGGTCGCTTATTATGTGCCTCCATAATAAAATGATGATGCCTTATTTTATTTTATATTTAATGATTTTCTGGCCTTAGTAGTGGCGAAAGCCTAAAAATGGCTAGTGCCGTCCATAAAAAAATTTTAAAAAATGTTGTTGAAATTTACATGTTTCATCTCATACAGAAATTTTCATGTAAGGGCTTCACTTGCTGGTTGTAATGCGTTCATCAGATTCTTAACGTAGGAAGCAGAAAGTTTTAAGTGTTTCTGTGCATTAAAATGCATCTTTGTTATTTAGCGCAGTACTTTCCTCTATTTCTATATTTTCTTCGAAATTATTGTCTTCTTTATTTATTTCACTTGGCAAAACTACAGAGCCTTCACCCTCAGCTGCCAAAGTATAAATGGCACTTTGGCATTTGCATTGCACGTTGGCAACTGAGGATGATGGCTGAGCTTTCCATTGCATTTTGGTAGCTGAGCAGGATGGTTCTGTAGTTGTGTCATCGAGGCTGGTCCTGCAAAGCGTGTAAATGTGGCTCTGATTCTTGTTGTTTGTCTTGTCCAATAGTAGTTGTTCGGGATGTTGTTTTGGCCTAAATTATGAAATATTTTTCACAATTCTTTCTAATACCACATAAATATATATATACCAAATACTGGAGAAAAGTAATTAGTTTTTCAGATGACTCTATATTCATTAGGAATTACATACGATATTATCAGCCAAGAATTTCTTCTCTGATTATCCACTGATTGTTAAAATTATAAATATATAAATTTCTAGGTGAAACAGGAATGCTTTTCAAAATAGTAACCTAATCACAATAAATTTGTAAAATACAGTTGAGGAGGATTATAATAAAAATACGAAATATTTCTGACAGGTTCTTTCTAATGATATTTAAATATGCTGCAAATTTTGGAACAGAAATGAGTTAAGAAAAAATGACTTAACGGTTTATAGCTTATATATTTAAATACGAAATTTAATATGATGAAAAAATATTTCCTATTTCAATAAAAGTAAAATTTTTATTTAGGAGAGTAGAAACTGCAGATAAATGCAGCTTTTCATGCCTTTCATTTCTGCATTTTATATGCATTTTAAACCATGTGACAGGGATTTTTTTAACCAAATGAACTTATTTAATCGATTCAAGTGCATGCCAATATTCAAAGTATTTCCCCATCTTGTTCATTTTTGTAAATTCTGAAATTTTGTAAATTCAGAATTTATTCAGAATTTGTAAATTCAGAATTTCTGTTCATTTTTGCAAATTCTTGTTCAATTTTGTAAATTCTCATGAAGAAATCTTTGTAAATGTGTAGCATAATTTTATTTGACAGAGAAAGAAAATTTTGTTGAGAACCTTAATAACAGTGATGAACGCCTGGGCGGCACACGGTTATAATAATTTTTTGATTAAAATTAGGGTATTTCTAAAATGTCAAAATTGCAAAATGTTTGACAGCTCTCCTTCTTCGAACG
>KK121536.1:600226-623420 GCA_000611955.2 Stegodyphus mimosarum
AAGAGAATGAACACAAAGTTGTGAAAAAGAAATCGCTAACCGAATAATAGTAACAAGAGGTTACTATGTAAATACTGAAAAAAGAATTAAAAAAAAGAGAAATGTTATATTTCGCATATTGGTCGCCACATACTGCGAAGGAAAGAAGCTTTGACAGCCCAAAATGGAACAGATTGTAAGTAATAAGCAATACTCTGTCTCTGAATAAAACATAATACAGGAACATTATACTATACGCGAATACAAAGCACTTTATTATTTTCTAAACAAAATATTTGTCTTTCTCTGGAAAAATAAATAAACGGTCTTTGTGCTTAATTTTAAAGAAGAACGTAAAAATAAATACATTCGATGAAAAGATTTTATCTCATTATTTATATTTTTGCTGCATTTACAATTTCATTTAAAATAAATATTAAGAAAATATCTCAGCAAATACTTTTTAATACATATTAAATAAATCTGTAAATGATTAAAGAAAAAAATTGATCTCTATCAGAAAATATAAGTATTTCACAAATATAACTCTATAATAATAATAAGCATAATTTACCAAATACTGATTCAATTTTTAGCTGAGAATGGTATGTATCTTAAAATAATGGATGAGCATAATGGAAATAAGAAAAATAATGGTATTGCTTTGGGTTTACGATACTGCTTGCTAATAGAATGCATTATGATAGCATAAGTAAAACGAAAGAAATTAACCAGTATAATCAAAATAAAACAAATTCACAAATAAAATATTATCAAGAGTCTTAGAATACCCTTAGAAGAACATTTTTAGAAGGTAAACAAAGATAACTGACTAATACCGACAAGCTCAAAAACCCACGCTTGAAAATGTAAACAAACGTGCAAAGAGCAGTTACAGTTACGGCTAAGATCGAAGGTTTGCTCGCAGTAAAAAGTATTACTTGGGGGAATGAAACAAATTGTAAAATAACGCTTCCTAAATATTTGTTTACAATTTTACAGACATCTAAATGCCAGTACATATTTAGTGTTATGAAACAAAATTACAAAAGAGATGTGGGTATAAAACTTATAGACAGGAGTTGAAGTTTACCAAAAATAATTTTAATAACGAGTCTACTCTTCAGGTAGGGTGGCTTCCGACCTAAGGATCATTTGCCAAATGGAATATAATACCCGAAAACTTTCGCGATTCCACTTCGTACAAGGGCCCATTAGCGGCCGAGCGGTAAAATCGCTGAACATTGGCAGTTCCATCCAACTTTCGAATCCGGGCCAATGAGCTGTCTGTATGGGTGTGTTCGTGATATTCCGCATGTGTAACGTGTTTGCAGTGTCTTGTGGATGCATACGTCAATAAAGCGGGTTCTGCCTGGGGAAAATAGCTGGACTGGTAGTTCGATCCAATTTTCGAATACCGGCGAACGGGTTGGCTTAATGAGTGTTTTCGTGATTTTCCGCATGTGTAAACGTGGATGCAAACGTGAATTAAAGCGGGCGAAGCCCGTTCAGCTGGCGGCCTTCCCTCTAGCTGTCAGGTAAAAACACATGTTATATATATGAAAAAACACATATATATGAATGGCACATGTTATGTATATGAATGGCCCAGCCCTCTCAGCTGGCGGGCTTGCCCGCTAGTCATAAATAAAAACCATAGGTATAGGTTAAAAATAAAATTGAACAAAGTACGGCCTTGCAGTTATAAAAGAAAAAAATACCCGTTGCGGGTTTGCGAGTGAAAAGAGTAATAAATAAAAATTAAAATTCATGTTTCTAAGGATAAACTTTTATCAGATAAAATGAATAAGGCAATTAAGGAATCTATATATTCTTCAGTTAATTGGCATATTTGCATAAATGAGATTAATTAATTTAAATAAAAGCATGACTCTTGGAATTTAATCCTGTAAATAGATCAAGTCTCAAAAAAATGATTGAATGATAACTTGTCCTTGGTTTTCAGAGATACCTACAAGAAGTTAGCAGTGTGAACATAATCAGTCCGGTCCTAAAATTGTAACTTATTGGGATTCGTGTGGTCAAAAATCTGGCACTATCTATACTTAGAGGTATGTGGTCCATCGCAACAAAAACATGCAAGATTACATATAATTTTATTTATATAGTCAGATGGGATGTGTATGTCTTCGAATTTTACGTACCTTAGCATGAAATGGCAGTTTTCAGTACTATAATTACGTATTAATAGTTTTCAACAGCATAAAATTACGACACCATAGTTCCTTATGAATTCCTAATGAAAAAAGCTTCCTAAGGAATATACAGTGGCTCCAGAACTAAAAACCTGGTGGATGATGATTCTTCACCACCAGGATTTGGCGATTGGGCCTCCTAATCTCCAGTCACCCTTTAAAAGGGGGAATATATAAGGTATTGCTCCCGCCTTCTTAGCCTGCGTTCGTGGGGTAGTGGTCAGCACGCTCGGCCCGTATTCGAGAGGTCCGTGGTCCAAGTCCCTGCAAGGGCAATGCTCATTTTTCATCTCTCCTACTTTTGAAAAATACCTGATGTCTCTACACTGTTACTACCCGCAAGACCGTCCCCCCTTTCTGTTAAAGAGCTGTGCTTAATAAAAACGGATTCTTGCACCCTTTCCCTGTCATGTTTACCTTTAGGCCTGTGGAAAGATCGCCAGGTTGGACATAGTCACAATACACGATAGCTAAAAAGGTTAGATCTTACAATGTTAATTGAGCACTGTAGTAATGGAAGACAAAAAATCGTCCTTTGGTTAATTCTGGGAATTTTGCTTTTAAAGCTGTGATTTGAGAAGATGATCTTCCGAATTTATGTTTTTTTTATGTTTGATTTTGTGGAAGCGATTCGTAGTGTAAAATTACGTTATAACCTCACCGTACCAAAGGCATTGTTTTATTGGGATGCAGCGTCTCTTGTGATGTCACAAAATGAGGTATTTAGGCTTACCCTTTTATTTCCTCTTTTTCTTGTAATGTTAATCTATAGTACCTACTTGAAATGTCTAGTAATGAGCCGTTTCAAAAGGGGAGCTTCTTTATTTATTTTCAGGACAGAGCCACATGACGATAATCGCAGAAACATATTCTGTTTCTTAAATTCTGTACATTTTCTGATAAGGGTTACCCATCATCATGGGCGTCTTACATACTCAATCGTATTTTTCGGAATATTTAATCTCTCTGATAATTTCTGAAATATGTAGCGTGGATTTTTAGCGGTAATGTCTTTTAACAGGTTTCTGTTTATACACGATTGTCGTCTGCAACGGGCACCTTCTTCGGGACTGAAATTTTTGCGCCTGAGCGTATCATAAAATGTTGTTGTTGTTACTGATCCTAACTGGTTAGCTATTTCGGAAGCGGGCCTGCAAGGCCCCTATCGCAGGCGACCGAGAACTAAAAGGAGGTGCTGTTCGACAGTTCACAATCACGTCGATGGGTTACCTTTTTTTATTGTTCTTCGCACTTAAACCAGAAAATTCAGTTCAACAGCAATATCGCAAAATAATTTTAAAATGAGCCTCTCTTTGAATTTCCGATACACAGTCTCGAGCGTTGAAGACCAATTTTTCCCCGTACAGTGTTCCCATTGCTCGCTTTGAAATCGTTGAGTTCGCTCATCAAAAATTTGTTAAAGGTTTACAAAATATGAAATAGATAATAAAACAAATTCCAAATTTGGGCTTCCAGATGCCCTTATTCGATGAAGAGTTACGTTATTCAAGATTGGTTGGCTGTAGGTACCGTTGTTTTATCACAATGCGAGAAACATACATACCTTTATACAGATTCTTCATTATTTAATTTCTTAAAATATAATACAGGGTTCTAATATTTAGTGGAAACAATTTGAAAAGAGAACCGGCATTTATAGTGAACCAACGCAAAATGCCAGAACGAAATCAATAATCCTTCAGGTCAAATTGCCTCTCTTTTAGGGTACAAAGCCGCTGGTGTTTAATGCATAGGATTACTAACGGAAGTATGAGGATACTATAGAAGAATTAAAACAAACAATAGAGATTTCGCACACATATATTTTATTTAATTTTTCATTTATTACATTTATTCATTCAAAATGACCCTGTACTATGATTCTAAACTAATGAGTGGACTGTATGAACATAGAACTAACTATTTTATTAACGGTAATTAACTACATTCATTACTATTACATGCTCTAGCATGTTGCTTAGCAGAATCCAGATGGCCAAGTGAGAGTTTATCTTTACATCCAATAGGTGGCGCTGTATTCTAACTTAACAGGCCACCGCCCGTTGAAATTCCAAATTTCAATATTTAAATTACAAAGAAACATACAATTTAACAATTCAAGAAAAACTAATTCTGCGGTACAAATATGAAAGCTAATAAATAATTTTTTACCATGAACATAATATAAAATAAAATAAACATTATAAGAACATAAACATTCATTATGCTACAATCTAACTTACTCTTTTAAACAGTTCCATTTTAATTTAAAGCACGATTTTCAATAAGAACACAATAATGTAAAGCTAAGCATTGTTATCCTGGATAGGTAATAATACATCGAATATATACATCATTTGATGTTTTCACTTTAACAACTCTGGTTTTATTATCTTTACCAGGTAAAACTTCTACAATTCTAGCTAAAGACCATTTCAATGGGGCAAGATTATCTTCCTTTAACACAACTAACATACCTGCCTCTAAATTTTCTTTATTAATAAACCATTTGGTGCGTTGTTGGGGAGGATTTAAATAATCATTCTGCCAACGTTTCGAAATAACTTGAATGAACATGGCAATAACTTGCCATTTGGAAAGTCTATTATCTGTAAGATGAGACAAATCCGGGTCAGGATTTGAAGTCATAGGACGTCCAATTAAAAAATGACCCGGCATTAAGAATTTAAAGTCATTCGCATCTGTTGATAAAGGTAAAATTGGACGAGAGTTGAGAATGCCTTCGATTTGGGCGACAACAATCGAAAATTCTTCTTAAGTCAATTTATAACTGCCGATTGTACGCTGAAGATGATATTTAAATGACTTAATACCTGCTACTAAGCTTTGCAATTTTTTAAGTTTTAATTTTGCACCAAACATATTAGTACCGTTATCTGACATTATGGTATTAAAGTTTCCACGTCTAGAAGTAAATCTTTTAATAGTAGTAAGTAATGACTCTGCAGTTACATCAGTTACTACCTCTAAATGTATTGTTTTCGTAGCTGAATATATGAATATAGCAACGTACACTTTTGCATAATTACTCTTTCTCTGATTTTTACACTTGATGAAAAATGGACCAGAAAAATCAAGTCCACAAGTATTAAATACAAACCATGGGTTAACTCTTTCACCAGGTAAATTTCCCATAAGTTGTTCAGATGTAATTGGTTTAACCTTAAAACATGTTACACATTCATGTACAACCTTTCGAGCTATATCTCGACCATTAATAAACCAAAATTTACTGCGAACCTGATATAACGCAATAAAGCTTGCGCACCAAGATGTAAATATTTAACGATAATACTGAAAAATTAATTTCGTAAACACATCATCTTTTGGCATTACATAAGGAAATTTTTGGTTGTAATTGACATTGTAAATTTTTGGTTGTAATAGTTGTTTTTGGTTGTAATTTTTGGTTGTAATGAGTATTGGCAAGTTTGCCTCCTATTCTCAGAAGAGAATCATTATCTAGAAATGGACATAAAAATTTTAACTTACTTTTAGAAGAAACACAATTCTTATTTTTTAAAGATAGGATATCCTTGCTAAAATGTTGTAATTGTACATATCTGATTATGATTTTCTCAGCGTCATCCAATTCTTTAACAGTTAGAGAACCTATTATATTTTTTTCTTTTACAATTGGCTATAAATCTGTGAACAGAACTTAACACACGAATGATAAGAATATAGTTATTACTAATGTTAAGAATATGAACTAAAACAGGGGAATTAGAGTTCACATTTAGATTAACTACGTTATTATTCTTGAATTATTTCACGTATTCCACCATATCAGATGAAATTACTTCACAAGACTTAGTCAAGAACTTTTCCTCAGTCAAGAATGTTGGTCCATACCACCATAAATTATTATGAAGAAGACTTTTAGATTCAGCTCCACGTGATATCAAATCAGCTGGATTATTATGAGTGCTAACATGGCACCACTCACGAATAGCAGTCATGCTGCGAATAACAGACACTCTATCAGAAACAAATGTCTTTAGTTGATGAGGTTCTTTCTTAATCCATTATAACACTACTGACGAATCAGTGAAATAATACACCTTACTATGGGTAATTGAATGGCATCTAATATTCTTTTCATTAGTTTTACCAACAGAATTGCACCACAAAGTTCCAAACGAGGAATGGTAATTGATTTCAAAGGTGACACGCGAGATTTGCTGCACAGAAGTCTTGATGAACATTCATTCGAAGATGACATACAGTTCACATAAACTGCAATGCCATAGGCCTTTCTGACTACCATCGCAGAATCCTATAACTTCTATTTGCTTTAATCCATTGGTTAGAACAAATCTAGGTATGCGATAATCGTTGACTGATTTCAGACTATGCAGAAATGCCTTCCATTCTTTAAAGCTATTTTTAGGAAGAGGTGCATTCTAATTTATTTTTAGAAGCCAAAGTTTTTGTAGAAATATTTTAGCTTTCGTCGTAACAGGTCCAATTAAACCTAATGGATCAAAGAGGCGAGCTATTGCTGGTAAGACTTAGTCTTTTTGTTACTGTTTCTTCAATGTCAAGTATCTTTTAAATCGTAAGAAAAACAGTCTGCAGACGTACTCCATGACATTCCCAAAGCCTTTGTAATCTGAGGCTTATCAGTAACTTGAAAGGAATAATCCTGAGTTGCACTTTTTTATTCTTCAATAGTTCTGTATTATTTGAACACCATTTGTATAACTGTATTGCAGCACTTTCTAGAAGTCTATTTAACTGTGTCTGCAACTCCTTGGCTTCTTGCATCGTATTAGCTCCAGTGATAATGTCGTCCACGTAACAATCCTTCAGTATGGCTCTTCAGTAAGGCATAAAGAAATTCATTCGCTCCATCCATTGCTAACTGCTTTAGGATCCTTGTAGCGAGGAATGGTGCACTTGCTGTTCCGTATGTTACAGTTCTTAGACGATAAGTCTGCACAGGGCTACCAACTGATTCTTTCTACAAGATCAACTACAGGATGCGTTGATATGGTTCAATAAGTATTTGTCTGTACATCTTCTGAACATCAGCTCCAAGTGCAAAGCTGTACTTTCGAAATCTAATAATAATAGGAAATAAATCTTCTTCAGGTATTCGCTCTTTCATTAATACGGAATTAAGTGATTTTCCATTACTAGCCGCTTAGTAGCCGCTGATGCGTTAAATACAACGCGAAGCTTGGTAGAGGTTTTCTCTGGCTGATAAACTCCGTGATGACTAAGATAATTGCAAGTCGATGTTTCAATTTCTTGAACTTCCGCCGTGTGATTTAGATCCTTAAATTCCTTGATAAAATTCTTATATAATGTTTTCATATTCGAATCGCTTTGTAGTCTATTCCACACTTGATGTAATCTTTTCTCAGCCAGCGTTTTCGATTCTCCTTATTCTACACCTTCCCTAATGAACAGCTGAACTACATACCTTCCATCATTTGATCTATAGTGAGTACGCTTGAAATGTTCTTCATAGTATTTTTCTTCTTCACTCAAAACATCCTTGATATCTTCAGTGGATTCAACTTCCCAAAATCTTTGGAAAATTTCGTAAACCCTTTCTTCACTATTCAGAACTAAGTCACAATAATTTACTTCTGAGTTATTTTTGCATGTACTAGACGCGATATATCCAATAACTGTTTCTTGAAATATCAATGGTTGATTTTCTAATTGAAATTTTTTTTTGTTTTAAAATTTCAAAAAACAATTCGGCCCCTAGTAACATATCTATCTTGTTAGGTGTTCCAAAATGCGGATTCGCTAATTCAATATCTATGGGAATATTTAAAGACTGCACATCTAAACTCCTTGATGGAGTTACATTCGTTATTTTAGAAATAACCAAACAATAAACTGATCTTACATATGTTACATCCTCATTCGAAATCTGTACATCTAGTTGATAATTAATATTTATAGCGATCTCATTTATTCCGGATACAGATCCGGATACAGATTTTGCCGTTATTAAGGATTGCGCAAACTGGAATTCTTTTTACTTCTGAATTACAAACATTTTTTTCTCGGTGTCAAAAGTCAACTTGATTGATTTTTATTAGAGACATCTGCATTCTTGTTTATAATTTCGTCACTCGTTATTTCCGTTTTTATTTCGTTAAACTGTTGATCGATGGCATCATTTCTGAGCCAGACGATGGATTAATGAATGGTGTTTTTATGGTATTCTGAGCATCTGAAATTAGAATTACATTTTGCGATTAAATGTTCCATACTGAGACAATTTAAACACAATTTGTGGTTTTTAACCATTTCATATCTTTGATTTGGATTTAATTTAAAAAATGAATCACATTTATGTGGTGGATGATTTTTATTTTTACATACCACACAAGTCGGAACACTATCGGTTTTAACCATCAGAACCTTTGAGTTTGAACTTTTATCTAACGGATATTTCAGTTGATTAGTATTATGGCTAACGTTATCTAATAATTGGCATCTTTTCTCTAAAAACGAAATTAATTCATCAAACGTAGGAACTTCCGTAGCATTAATGCTTAATTCAAATTGTTTGCGCGTTTCATAATCTAGTTTCTGAAGTACGATATATAATAACAAAATGTTCGATAAATTATTTTTCTCATACTTTAAAACATTTAAAACCCTAACGTTTTTAGTAACATTATTACATATCGTATCCCTTTGGACGATTCGAATGTTAAATTACGTAAATCCATTATTGACTTTATATGCGTCTCAATTAATATTCTTTTATTTTCATACCTATCTTGAAGAGCTTTAAATAGAGAATTGAAAGATCAACAGTTTCAAGATTTTTTGCTTCATCAGTTAATGCAGCCTTTAAATAGTGGAGTTTCTGAATTTCTGTCAGTTGAGTGTTATTGTCTATAATGTTTTCCAACTGAAGCTTAAAATTATTCCATTCTATAAATTTACCAGAAAATTTAGGAATTGGTAATTCTGGCAAACTTATTTGTGCTTTAGAATCAAATTTACTACAATCATTTTCATGTTCAGAATGTGCAATAGACGATAGAATTTCCATAATTCTTACCTCTAGTACTTCCGTTTGTTCTTCCATTTCGGCGATTTCTTCATCGATGGCTGTGACATCTTTTTCATCAACGTTTTCGAAACATCTATTTCTCAAGTTTCTAATATCCATTTGAATACTTTGAAGGGATCTATACTTTATTTGAATTTCGCTTTCATTCGAACGACTAGCATATTTCTTCACCACGTTTTCTAACCTAGTTAGTTTCGCTTTTAACGAAGTTTTATTTCTATCTAATGCCAACATTTGTTCGCTGCTCTGGCTCTGCTGGCCAATGTACTATGATTTTAAACTAACGCGTGGACTGTATGAACATAGAAGTAACTATTTTATTAACGGTAATTAACTACATTCATTGCTATTACATGCTCTAGCATGTTGCTTAGCAGGATCCAGATGGCCAAGTGAGAGTTTCTTTTTACATCCAATACGTGGCGCTGTATTCTAACTTAGACCCTATGTAAAATTGATCGATTATATGAGAAGTAAGATACGTAATTTAAGATATCTGCAGTTATGTTCCTAGTAAATGTTAAATCTGTAAATGAATTTCAAGTGCACTTAACTAGTTACATGGCACCATATCGAGATTAAAATGACGTTTTATAAACTCAAACGTCTTTTCATTTCATTTGGCATCTACACTGAAATCTCCCATCAAAAGAATAGGAACATCTGCATCTATGGTAAACTCTTCGTTGATTAATAAAGTAGTCTCAGAATATTTAATAAATGCACTAAACAAGAATATCCTCAAATCTCCCGAATTAACAGTTGCGTAATATATACGGATGATAGAATAAATATTGACTGTCCATTTACAATAACATCAACCATACAAATATCGCATGCTTCTGGATGATTAACGGTAAACTCTATTGGTACACAGTCTGGTACACTAGGGAAATTTTTGTAAACCGCAACATCACCAGCTTGGCGAAATAAAATAAAATAAAGCAAACACCACCCGAACACACTAATTGTATACAGGCGACTGTCTGCCAGACGACTTTTGCCAATAACACGCGGTCACGCATGCTCATCGATCTTTGACTTCACCAAAATATCGCAGTTTTCGACACGTTGCTATACCTACACCCTTTGCCATATTTTTAGCCCAAAGGGGCAATTTGTCCAGAAGGGCTATTGATTTCGTTTTGGCATTTTGCGTTGATTCACTATAAATGACGAATCCTTTTTTAAATTGTTGCCACCAAATATTACAGCCTTGTATTATATTTAAAGAAATTAAATAATGAAGAAACTGCATAAGCGCATGTATGTTTCTCTCACTGTGATAAAACAACTGTACCTAGAGCTATCAAGTTTTGAATAACGTACGTCTCCACCCGAATATTGGCATCTGGAAGCCCAAATTTGAAATTTGTTTCATTATCTATTTCATCTTTTGTAAAGCATTTATGAGTTTTTGATTAAGAAACTGAACGATTTCAAAGCGAGCAATGGCAACACTGTACGAAAAAAAAAACATTTTTATCTCCAGTGCGCGTGACTGTGTATCGGAAATTCTAAAGATATGCTTATTTAAAAATTATTTTGAGATATTTCTGTTGAATGTTATGGTTTAAGTGCAAAGAACGTGATATTTTATAAATAAAGGTAAAAGGCAAATGTTAGAAAAAGTCCCTTTAAGGGTAATGGAAAATCTGAAAGCTTGCAGATTTTTTTTTTTTTTTTAATATTTTTTTCTTCCAGTTTTCTTTTCTGTTTGGTAACTTGCCCTTTCATCTATCTAATGATGCATTTTGCTTGATTGTAACATTTGCAGTTTCGAAGGTGTAAACATTTGCACACACCTCAAATAGCGTCTTAATTTTTGCTTTAGAAACAGACCATTATAGAGAAACATATTCCTTTGTTGAAAAGGCATTCAGAGTGTAACTGTAAAAGTAGCTGTTAATGCATTAAAAATTATCGGTAGAATTTAATGAATTGTATTGATGTAATTTTTACTATTCTATTATTAAATATAAAGACAAAATTACAATTTTTTTTTAAAAATTAAAGCTTCAGTTCCATATTATACGGTACGATAGCGATTATTTCAAACAGTTGTTTGAATACAGTCTTCGAAAATTTACGGATAATTTTTTTTTCCAAATGTGAGTTATTGTTTCTTCTGAAAAACAAGATTTTCCAAACTTAAATTCAGATTGGTTTAAAAGAAAAGAACTGTTTATACACCTTCAAAAATACTTATATCATTTAAAATGATTTGTTGCATATAATTTAAAGCTTTTAATATGAGTTTTTAATAAGATTAAACACGAGTTTCTAAATGGCCAAAAGGAAGGTTTCTACAGCACACTGCTATATTTGGCAGGAAAATTTTGAAGGAATATTGGTTAGAATATGTCGGCGATTATAAAATGTGTTTCATAACTAATGAAAAACTAATGATAATTGTCTGGGAAACTTACAGAATAAAAAATCTGAGCAATATGTTACGGTAAACCTCTATATAAATATGATGTCACACATAAACTTAACTTTCCTAATTTATTTATTTAAAATTAGGTTTTCGGAATATAACAAAGCGCACTATCTGCTTAAGAAGAGAAATGCTTTTGCGAAAGCTTTTCTAAGGGAAACTAATTCGTATTCACGTTATACAAGGGAAAAACCGTAAGCACTAAAACCCGTGTCGCCCAGCTGGTATAGTACTTAGGGGAGCCTACTACGGTACCGAAGGGCCCGGGTTCGAATCCCGCAGAAGACATGGGTGTTTGTAAATGTATAGTGTCAGTGCGGCATGGCGGCACTTTAAATATGCGACGAGCCGAAAGTCCTCTCGTGTGGATTGGTGGGAGAGGAGAGGGGTTGGAGACCCCTAGATTCCCCCCGGGGTGCTCTCTCCCCATAGAAATCCAACCTCTCTTCGGTGTAGGCTCTGGCAATCATTTTCCATGAAGTCATGAACACGACAACAACAACACTAAAACCCGTTCGCCTGGACCGAAATCAGGGTTCATTGTTCGGCGATGTTAACCATTCCGCCGCTAGTGGGCCTTAATTTATTCAGCATTCCTGAAATAATGTTTTAGAAATAGTTTGCTTGATAAATTCCAATTAAATTTTTATCTGTATGAAAATTATGAAAATTCAACGAACGTTATTTATAGAACCATTTTTCTAAAACAACCTCTTTCACAAAAGATCAAAATCGTCTGGAGCCGCAGGTTTTTGTCTAAGAAAGTGTTTACAATATTTTAAAACTTACAGTTTTCATTATCTTTTAACCTGCGAATTCACATATAATTTCGTAACTGAATTCAGAGAAATCTTCCACTGTTAGCACTGTTATCTACTTCGAGGCCGGCGGTCGCTGCTTATAGAAATGAACTTCCCCTCCTGAAGTTAGTCAAGAGAATAAAATGCACATCCAAACTGGATTAAAATTACTCCAGTAATAACCATGGGCAGTCAGTGTAAATGAAACTCCTCAGTCACGTGCATCAATAGAATTAAATTCAAATGTTACCGATAATCAAATAAATTACTGGTAATATTTTGATTTCATTTAATTACAATAAATCATTAACTATTCTTGATGATTTATTCGAAAAACTAAATTATTTAGAATACTTAAATATACCGATCTTAATGAAAAACTGTAAATGGAGAATTACTAAAGGTCTAACTGAAATTTTAAGTGAAATTAAATTAGAAGATTCAGCCTGATATTGATCACAAATTACAAACACTAATTTAGAAGTCAAACAACAAAAATCAGCGTTATATTTTCAAGCACCCAACATTATTATTCAAGCAGCCTTTTCGCTCAACCTTATTAATCAAGCAGTTAAAAAATTCTCATCTCAACACACCAAAAGGCAGACTCCTGTTTTAGGAGATTATAAAAATTCTGTTATCATTCCCTTCTTTTCATCAATTAGCTATAAAGTTGCACATATTTTACAGAAATTTAACTTTCGGGTCGTTTATTCTCCCATCAATAAAATTCTGAGTTCATTACTCAAGGACCCCATTCCGGATATAAATTCCTGGGGTATTTACAAGATTCCTTGCCAGTGTGGTTTAATTTACATTGGCCAAACTAAAAGAGCCTTAAAATTTCATGTTAAGGAACATGAGGCATATGTTAGAGAAAAGGAAACACAGAAGTCTTCTGTTGCCCAACACTGTTGGCCCCAAAATCACCCTTTCAATTTTTCTGATGCCAAAATTATTCAAAAAACATCTTCCATTGGATTTTCTAGAGGCATTTCACATTAAAAAAATCTTTCTGTTCTAGTTAACGACCCTAATTCCAATCCATCTTTGCCTTCAGCCTTTAAAGAAATTATGTTTTAGTTCTGGTTTCATCAACAGATGGCGCCAGTAGCTTGTCTTCTTATCTTATCTTACCTTATCTTATCATTATATCTTGTCTGGTTCATTTGCGCTTTTGAAGCTGAGGATAGTGGTCCGTAAAAACCATCGAAACCTGTCGTGCGAAAATTTGAAAATATAACTCTGATTCTTGTTGTTTGACATCTAAATTAATATTTGTTCGGCGTGTTACTTACTGTATCTTAATTAAATTACAAACAGCGTTTACAGGAAAACAGATATATCCAAGGCCGGCACCAAAGCCGGATAGAATTTGGAGGCTAAGTGAATTTTGTAGAATGTAGGGAAGATATTTAGTAACAAAATTTAGGGGCTTCAAAATTTCTAGAGTTGAGGAAAGCACAGGACATCCGCATAAGGGCGCTCATTATACCTGGTGGCAAAATGCCTAGTGTCGGCTTGAACCTATTGAAAAGAAAAATGTAATATTACCAAAATATATACCTCCACTCGAATTTACTGAATCGTATTTATAAGAGAAAAATGATAAATACAGATATTCTATAATGGTTAATTTTTATAGTACGAATTATGTTTTTGTAGTTCTTTCAGCTGCTAAGATTGATAGTCTCACGAAAGGCAGACTATTAAAATTCACCGAAACACTTTAGCAATTACGGATTAAGTTTGTGAGGTTTATTTATGTTAATTAACAAGTTATTTTATGTTCTGAACTTGTACTGTAACATCTCTATTTCCGTTTTTCTGCTAGAACGCAAATTAGCTAGTGTCTATTTAAGTGACAGTTTGAGATGGCTTAGACAGAGCATGTTCTGCCTGCTGAGAGCCACGTTACTAGTTTGCTATTCTGTGACAAGCGTTCCTGTCTTCGGTGTTGTCTTATTTTTGCCGATGGTGCTTTCAAGCTAGTGGGAGTTTAAGAGTCAACTTTTGCGGTTAAACTTCTCTGCATAGTTTTAGCTATTTGATACTTAGATGTAGTTTTAGATTTAAAATCCTACTTTGAGTTCTCGCCATAGTTCCTGGCTGATTTGTAAGCACCAGGTGTGCTTTCTGTTGAATTTACTTAGTTTTAAACAAAAAAGATGTTTTAAAACCTTCTTACATTTCTGTTAGGCATAGCAATATGGCGCTTTGAGTCTTACTGAGGAACTGCCACAAGGTGCAATTAGTAAAGACATGTTTCTTACAAGTTTCACACACATAGAAAATTTTTTTTCATAAAAATTAGAAATGGAACTTTTTTGTGTAATATGAATACCAGTCAGCTTCCTTAGAAAATCGTCCAGGAAGACATCCTTCTTTTTAGGCAGACAGCTATTGCGAGCTTTGATATAGCTAAACAAAACAAGCCAACAAAATTTGAAAATGAGAAAGCACTATCAACATTTGTTCGTAATTTGACAAACAGAATGTGTACATATAAGAACTATAAAATTCTATGGTATTAATGGTGTCAAAATTCTATGTCATCAATGTTCTATAGTATAGCTGTTCAGGAATAGTAAAATAACCTATACAAATGAATAATGGAGACATCATTTAATTTCGTTGAAGTATTTGTTAAATTTGATATGCTGAAAATTATTTGATAATTTTGGTTACGAAAATTTCAGAGAAACACCTTACCAGCAAAGCTGTAGCATTTGTCACTTTATTTTTGATAGACAACGAAAAATGAAGTTTATCTAAGGCGATAAAGTATCATTTTTACTTCCTTGTACGAAGCAAAAAGGAAGTATTTTAATCGCGAAAGATTTCGAGTATCATATTTCCACTAAAATATCCATTTTGATCGCTATCGAATGCGATTTAATGATGTTTTGAGTGAGCTCAGTGAACTCAATTTTTTATTCTTGTATGTTTGTATATTGTGCATTTTTTGCTTTAAAGATGTTTCAATTATGTTGTTCTTATCTTCCGGTTAAGGTTTTTATACCTTTAGGTAACCTGCATGTTATAGTTGTAGAATCATCAACAGTTTAAAAGTTGTTTAAGTGCGGCTAAGCCTAAATTTTTTGTCATAGCAGCCATACTTGTTTACATTTGAAACGTAGCAGAATAGTGGATTTGTTGCCAATCTAGAGTAAATAAGCTTCGCAACATCAAAGTAACGTCTTCTTTTATTATTCCGAATTAAAATATGGTTTATTCAAAATAATAAAAGTTTTTCTTTCAGTTTTTTTATTCTTATATGTTGGTTAATCTATTCTAGAATTATCATTTAAGGTATTAAATTATCCCGTATATTGACTCAGCATAGCGTCCGCAACAAATTAAGTCAGTTTCTAGCCCTTCAGTGTCTTTTCGCCGAGTGAGACGAAAAGTAAACTTTCAGCTTTGTGCACCGAAAAATCTATCTTCTTGCCTGCGGACCGATTTGCTTGCTTTTGCGTAGGAACTCTAACATTAATTGTAAAAATTGTTCTTTAAATTGTTTTAAATGTATTTCTGTTTTATATTTTTTATATCTTTCTATTTTTAATGAAGATATTTTGAGATTTCACGTATTTTTGCCTTGTCGCGAAATGAGAACTGAATGAATTGAATGAGAAATATATCCTTCGACGAAATAAGTTTAAATGAAATGCTGGAAAAATGCGTAGAATTTAATACTCCGTACAAGGAAGTCGTGTAGTTTACACACCAGATTTCTTTTTAAATACAAAAAACTATTAAGATCCGTTTCAGTTTCTAAGACACTTCACTTGATTTAAGGAAAACAGAATGCGCGAAATTTGTGCTACATTCTATCGTTAACTTCGCTAAAACCTTGAAAACCGGTGTATCTTGTTTCATGTTATGTGTTAACATCAACACATGTTTATAGTACATATGAAGAAAAAAAAAGGTTTTCAACAAAAGTTTTCACAGAACATAGTTCAAACGTTCCTCGTTTATGGTCATTTAGTAAAATACTGTTCTTTATGTAAATTGAAACTTTAATAATTACATAAAAGCTTTAAGAAGCACCATATTTTTTGCATCGAAAATATTTTCATAACTTCTTGTTGGATGATTTTGTTTCCCAGTACAACGTACCTTCTCATATTTTCATTTTTAAAATTTATAATAAATCTGTTTCTTCATTTCCTTACCATTATAACTATTTATAAAAAAATAACATTATCATAAAAATCCCATGCGAACACCACATGACTTCCTTGAATTGTTATTAAAGTATACATTTTTCCCCAATTAAATTATACATTTTATTCACTTCATATAAAGTTTTTTCTCAAGGTATTCAAACCTAATTAACCAATCACTCAAGGCAAGTTGAAAAGGGCGTTAAAAACTGAAAATTTAAAAATTAAGTATCCTAGTAAATTTTTGCTCACGGCAGCAAAACATCTTATACTTTTACTTCCTTGCACGAAGTAAAGGAATTATTATAATCACGAAAAACTCCGGGTATCATATTTCAACGAAAATATACATTTTGAAAGCTGCCGAATGCAATTTAACGATGTTTTTGAGTGGCATCTGTACGTAAGGACAGAATAGAGGATTCGTTTTGCCCAAACGATTTATAAAACTAATTTAAAATGGATTTAGAAGTGATTTTTTCGTGGCATCTGTACGTGCGTATGTATGTATCCCGCATAAATCAAAAACGAGCTGCCTCAGAATGTTGGAATTTTGTATATGTGACTGCTATAACATGTAGGTGTGCACCTCTCTTTTTGGTTGCAATCGGCTGCACCGAAAGTATATAACTATATACATTGCACTATTACTCGTCTCAATAAGCTCAGTTTTTTATTCTTATATGTTGGTAAATTGCTCATTTTTTGGCTTAAAAATGATTAAATTAGGTGGTTCTTATCTTTCGCTTAAGGTTTTTATGCCTTTAGGTAACTTACATGTTATAGTTGTAGAATCATCAACAGTTTAAAAGTTGTTTAAGCCTAATTTTATATAATATCCGACATATTTGTTTACATTTGAAACTTAGCAGGTCAGTGAATTAAGTCTTTCTGCATCTTCAGTGTGCTTTTGCCGTGTGGGGTCAAAAGGAAACTTTTAGTTTTGTGCACCAAAAACTCTGCCTTCTTGCCTACTGGTCAAATTGCTTGTTTTTCCGTAGTAACTCTAATTTCAATTCTAAAAATTGTTTTTTTAATTGTTTAAACTGTATTTGGTGTTTTATGTTTTTGTATATCTTTCAATTTTTAATGAAGATATTTTAAGTTTTTGCGTATTTTTGCATTGCCGCCAAGTGAGAACTGAATTAATTGAATGAGGAATATATCGCTATTGAAATTTGAGGAAATAAGTTTAAATAAAATGCATATGATTTAATGTTCCGTACAACGAAGTCACTTGGTGAACAAAAGATATTTTTATTTTTTCATAAGGAATCTAAAACTTTCCGAAATATAGGTATACGAAACGAGAGACCGCATTAAGTTAGACTTGTAGAGACATTAGGTTATTTCGAAGCAGGAGCCATGAGAAATGAGCAACGCCTTCGCCGGGAATCGAACCACGGACCTCTCGGTAACGCGTCGAGCATGCAGACCGCTACAAGGCATGCGAAGAAGGCGGGAGAAATACCTTATAGACTTCGTTATTTAATGAAAATCGATTTTTTTTAAAAGCTGACAATGCCAAAATATGAATATACTTCTTTAACTGGCAGTATATGACGATGATCAATGATTGCGAAAATAAAGGCCGGTAAGAGGGTAGATATACATGTTTAGTTCTGTCGAGTACATAAGAAAAGGCAGATCCAAAAACTAGATGTTATAACACCATTGTATACAAACTTTTAATATTATACGGCTAATCGTTTTTTATTTATGCAAGATACATACATACATACGAAGTACATACGTACAGATGTCACAAAATAGTAAACTTTTGAATTTAAAATCTATTTTACAGTCGTTTTGGAAAAACCTCTTTTACTAAAACAATCTTTTATTCTGTCCGTACGTACAGAAGTACCTACGGAAAAAATCGTCCAAATAGATTCGAGATCGGTCAAAATAGATATTTCTGCTGAAATATGATACCCGTAATTTTTCGCGATTACGATACTTTCTTTACTTTGCACAAGGAAGCTAAAAAAGTAGGAATAAAAAATAATGAGCCAGTTTCTTTTAGAAAGGGCTTTACGACATTTATAGCCTTTCTTTAGACGGATAGCCCTTTAGTGCTTTGCCATAATTAAATAAACCAAATAAACCAAACCAGCTCTTTCTAATTCAAAGAACATCTTGCGGCCTCAGTTTTCGTCTCAAACATTGTAAACTTATTTTTATGTACTGCAAATCTACCCGTGAGACATTAAAACAGAAAGAATATTCCTGTTTAAATTTTAAACTTTCACTGTAAACTAAAATATTTGTAGTTCGCGGTGGAAAATTATAAACTTTTGAAATGAATCAGAGTTGAATGTGAAATATTAAAAAAAAAAGCTTTTATTCTGGACTGAAGGAAGATATTACAAGTCTGCTTTGGGCATCTTAAATTCACGTTTAATGAGAGAACGTATATTTAAAATGCCCAGTAAAGTGTGCTGTATTGAATAATAGGAACGTTTTATCTTTCTTAAGAGGATTGAAGTATAATACTTTAATAATGCCCTATAATTTTGTCTACGAAAATGATTGAAGCTTCAGCTTTAATATTTCAAAGAATTTGGTATTGTGGATGTAGATAGTAGGTTTGATTAAGCTATCGTTTCTGTGGGGAATTATTACTGTCAACCGTTTTGGTATCAATAATTATTACTACGAAATTCTTAGTTCGAAAGAATCCGATTTGTTATAAGTAGGAGAAAAAGAAACAATTTTACAGATGGGAAACGTTTTCGCTTCCTGCTGGGCAAATGAAAATCATCAAGGCGACTATTAGATTTAATAATGTTACAAATGTTAGCAAAATCTTCTGATACGGATTTGATGCTTTCAGATTATTCTTCGAAATCATATAACAGTGTTTGAAAACAGAAAGCTCTGAATAATCTTTGAATGGCATTCCCTTTAGCTCTTTGCCAAATTTCAAAATAAAAAAAAAATGAAAGATTTCAGATTTTACATTACTCCCAAAGGTGCGTTTTTTTAATGTTTTCTGTGTTACCTTTATTTATTAAATAGCATGTTCTTCGCACTTAAAGCATAAAATTCAATTCAAGAGCAATATCGCAAAATAATTTTAAAATGAGCATATCTTTAGAACTTTTGATACACAGGCTCGCGCGCTGCAGATAAAAATGTTTTTTTTTTTTTCGTACGGTGTTGCCATTGCTCGCTTTGAAATCGTTGAGTTTCTTAATCAAAATTCGTTCAAGAGTTAAAAAATACGCAATCGATAATAAAACAAATTCCAAATTTGGGCTTCCAGACGCGTATATTCGGGTGGAGACCTGATGGCTATAGGTACCGTTGCTTTATTACTATGCTACAAACATAACTACATTTATGCAGATTCTTCATTATTTAACTAATAATGTTAAATAGTAAAGCCCTGTGTTATATTTTTAACATATTTTTAATATAACACAGGGGGATAATTTTTTGTGGTAACAGTTTAAAAGTGACACTGAAGTGACGCAAAATACGAAAACGAAATTAATAGCCCTTGCGAGCTAACACTCCTTTGGGCTAAAAAAAGAATCTGAAAGCTTTCAGATTTTATATTAAGCCCAAAGGAGCGCTTTTCTAACGTTTTGTGTGTTAGCTTTATTTATTAAATATCATGTTCTTCGCACTTAAACCACATAAATTCAATTCAACAGCAATATCCCAAAATAATTTTAAAATAGCATATCTTTAGAATTTCCGATACACAGCCTCGCATGATAAAGTTTTTTTTTCTGCACAGCTTTGCCATTGCTCGCTTTGAAATATTTGAGTCTGTTCGTCAAAAATTCGTTACAGCTTTACAATATATGAAATAGATAACAAAAAAAAATTTCTGATTCGAAATTTGGGCTTCCGGATGTCCATATTCGAGTGGAGGACTACGTTATTCAAAATTTGATGTCCTTAGGTACAGTAGGTTTTTCACAGGGCGAGAAACATACATACATTCATGCAGATATTTAATTTCTTAAAATATAATGTAGGGCTCTAATATTTGGTGGCAACAACTGGAAAAAAAGAAACACCGTTTATAGAAAACCAACGCAAAACGCCAAAATGAAATTAATAGCTCTTCTAGGCTAAGCCGTTTGAGTTAAAAGATAATAATTTATAACTATTGACTGGCATTATGTAATTATGAATGCATTTAAAACTATATGAAGCTACACATTAATTAGAAGCCTTCGCTTAATTTGAACATCTTACATTATGTGGAAGCTTTTAACCGTACATTATCACTAGATAAAGTTTCACATGACTAAGAACGTTAATAAATTCTGAGGTATTTTCGATTCCAATTTTTTGTTATTCCATAAAAATATTAGACAGTTACTTCTTATAATATCAATATTTTCAAGCTGGTTAAAAATTGGAGAAATTTTTGAAAGTTCAATTTATTTTAATTGTTAAACCCTTTTAAAAAATGTTTCATGGATGTGGAATTATTCTTAGAATTTGTCAAAGTTATATTAGTTCACCAGATATACAAAACCTGAAAGAGACATCCTGATACTGCAAAATTTCTGGACCATTTTGTCCTCATGTTGTATCTTTATCAGCCATATTTAACTCTGAAAATTTATTTATAGCTTATTTATATTTTTTATATTTACTAATTTCATCTTTAAAGGTACACTTCGAAAAACAAAAGACAGTTCTATGTCTTCCACTCTACTGAGCCGATTAGAGAAATTCAAATTGCGTTTTTCGCATCTCGAAAGCGCGACTTAGGATATATATTAGATTTGTATATAGTATTGTTCTAATATAGATACTTCAACACAAAATCGGACGTTTTCTGAAATAATATACTAATTTTTCTCCATAGTTCGATTCTACGACTCAAATTATGCCTAGATATTAAATTTTGCAATTTTTGGTGAGAAATTTACGGAGATATTTAAAAATTTACCTTGACGCACTCTTTTCAGTTTGTGCCAAGAATAATTCACTTGGCAAACTTCTAAATTCATAGTAACCTATTTTCCTTGCCTTTCATTGCACACGAGTGGAAAACCGTCATTGTTCATACTTGTTAAAAATAATTTTAATAAAGTGCGCAAACCATATTTAACTTTATTATCGCTTATAGCAAATATGACAAATTTCACAACGCGCCAAGATGTAAATTCTCGTATATCTTAGGCAATTTTGATAAAAAAACTCTGAATTTTGCAGGTATGACTAGAAGTACATCTACTTTAAGATGATGTAAAAATTTTATAAGTTATAATACAAAATGTTTTCGAAAAATTTATAAAAAAATATTTAAAAATACAAATTTTAAATATAAATCATAAAAGATGTGCGAATTATGTCTGGATTAAGCTTAAATTTCGAATTCTGGAAGAAGGAATAAAATAAGTTTAATAAAAAGAGAAATATTAATTTAGAAGTCAAACAACAAAAATCAGCGTTATATTTTCAAATTTTCACAGGACTAGTTTCGACTCCCTCTTTTATTACAATCGGCAATACTACCAAAAGTAAATATATAAATGTATATATAAAAAGAAATACTTCACTATAAATTATAAAAAGAAAACTCTCCATATTACACCTCCAAGCAACGAAAAAATTCTATAATTTTTTTTTAAATTCTGAAAAATACCTTTTCAATAATGTTTTTTAAATGGAATTTCCGTTGCTTGGAGGTGTAATATGGAGAGTTTTCTTTTTATAATTTATGGTGAATTATTGCTTTATTACTTTGCAGCTTTAGCGCAAGTCTTGGGCTTATTAATTTACTTTTAATTACTTTCATTATGAATATAAATTCAAACTAATAGCAGCTTTAGCGCTATTTTAATAACAGCCTGCTTTCTGTGTATAATATCTCCAAGAAACCTTTAGTTTTGTCGCCAATTGAGGCTAAACTTTCTTCAATAGAAAACTACTTATTACGACAACCCTATTTGCTTCCGTCTCTTAATACGTACTTAATTCCAGTCATTTGGTTTTTAAAATTTTAAGGCAAGTTGGTTAATTTTTGCTTACTAGCTTGATTTTTTAATTTTCTTTTTTACTAAGTTCTTAACTTTAATTTTTTGGATTATTACTTTTAATCTTCTTATGATTTTTCAAAATTCGTTCTTGAATCTACTTTTGTTTTTACTTTTGTATTTGAAATGAAATGAGAGTGTAGGGGATATGTCTTCTAAAGCAAGCGTCTCGTTCAGATTAATTGTGTTCTTAGTGAAAACATTTTCATCTTAAAGATTATTTGCTTTTTAGAGGATTCTTTTGGTTTAGTGACTAATATCTTTATTTTGATTGAGTATCAATTAGTGATTTGAATCTAGCAAATAATTTGACGCTTACTTGGAAGTAAGATGAAACACTCTCTCTTATTTTAGTTACTGTTAATTGATGGTAGATTGGTTTATCCCCTTGATAAGTCGATTAATCTGCTATCAATAACAATAACTGGTTTTTCAATACTTAAAAAGTTTACTTTTGATTTTGGCATTTTTGCGATTTAGTTTTTCCTTAACTGTGTTTAA
>KK121536.1:623526-670905 GCA_000611955.2 Stegodyphus mimosarum
ATATATATATATATATATTTATATAGATCAAATTCAATTAACACTGAGGAGTTAAAATTTTGAGACCTAATTTTTTAAAAACTTTTCATTCGAGTTTTACAGAACGTGGCAGATTGGCATAGTTTGAGCGGCGGAATCGAAATATTGGAAAAAAATTGGGATGCCATTTCAGAAAAGTCCGATTTTGTATGAAATACCTATATTAAAACAATGCTATATCTCAATCTAATACATAGCCTAAGTCGCGCTTTCGAAACACGGAAAGCGCAAGATGAATTTCGTTAATCGCCCCAGTTGAACCGGACATATAGAACTACTCTCTTTTCTTTTTTTTTTTTAGCCCAGTATACATATGCCTACAGTAAAAACTGCAACAATAAAAGTCTACTGAATCTTGCTTAAAATACCAACAGTTTCTTTCAACCAAGGAAATAATAATTGATAAAAAGACAGAAAGAAAGAAACCTGCAGTATTTCTGCACAGTTTGGAAAGGATCCTCCAGCAAATTGCCCATTTGGCAAGAACTAGCGATGAGAGGAGCAGTAGGAGATGATGCTTTCAGAAAGAGTATTCGAAAGAATAAAGATTTCCTTTTCATCAGTCTGTGACCTTTTAAAGAGTGGGTCACTAATGATGCTTCAAAACTAGCTTCGATGTAGAAGTTCTAGATCGGCATGATGCATCATACAAAATATATTTTTTAATGATTCAGAAGCAAAGAACATTAGAAAACTAGAGGAAAAGATTCAAAAAATAAAATGAAGCGCTGAAAGCACTTCAGAGGAAAAAAAATTAAATGAGAGTTTGAGAACAAATGACAGTATATGCGAGAAAAAAATGGAAGTATTTATATACTTGCATTTAGAGAAAAATGACTTGAGAAAAAATGAAACGTAAGAAAAAATAAATAGATGAGAAAAAATGAATACGCACACACATACACACATATATATATATATATATCGAGAGAGGGAGAGGGTAGAAAAACTAGAAATAAGCAAATATTAATAACGGAAAAACTTCTGAGATAAACCAATAAATTTTGAAAGAAAGTTTTTGGAACTGAGTTTAAAGTTATCTTTATTCTTGTTATTATGAAACTGTCTTTTGTTTCAAATGCATTAAGACAGAATATGTTTCAAAATTTAGGCCTTACGTTAGAGGTTTTTAATACAGCATCAAAGCTAAACGTTTGCAGTCCAAGCCTCCTTTCAAAACTAACAGTCATTTAAAGTTCGCAAAATCTTTTCATATATTCCGTCGAAAATAAAGGGCTGAAACATTTTGTTTTCAGTCAAGTTAAGTAAAAAGTCAAAATTTTAAAACCCGCTCGAATAATGCTAAACCAGGCTGTTTTGGGATTAAACGATGTAGAGACATTAGCTTGCTTGGAAGCAGGAGATGTGAAAAACGAGCAATGTCTCCGCCGGGACTCGAACCACGTACCTCTTGAAAACGCGTCGAACGTGCCGACCACTACACCACGAAAGCACGCGGAAAAGGCGAGAGAAATACCTTAGCACTGCTAAAAATTAATGGTTTTAGAGTAATGAAATAATTAAAGTGAAATTAAAAAGTTTTGCAAGGAATATTAAAAAACGAGCCACGAAACACCTGCAGATGAAGTTTGCCACAAACATTAGCCTTAGCCACGCACTTCTGCATGTAAAGTCAGTATAATTTCTATTTAAAATGCATTTGCTATCAATTAAAAAGAAGATGAGTAATCGAGGTAATAAAAAATTACCTTAAAAAGGAGAATTCCCTAAATAAATGCAAAATTTGTGCTTCCTATTTTAAATTTACATAGTCAAAATTAAAAACACTTTTTATTTTAACTGAAATTTCCATAAAGGAAATGAAGAATGCGCAAAATATTAGCATCTGAGATTTTTTTCAGGATGTTTGATCATCTTCTAACGTTTTTCTTTACATACGGACGGGTTTGTGGATTTGGAGTGAATAAGGACAACACTACTTGATGAAGTATCGAAACACACTTTATGGGCCAGTATTTTCAGAAAAGCTCCGAAATCACGTTTACAGTCGTCGAAGAACTACTACAAACACGCTGAAACAATCAGGAACACAACCTTCAGGCTATCAAGCTATAACGGTGAAGACAGTTTCACGGCAAAGCAGCAAAGTACAGCTCCCGACTCTGCTCGGTCGTTCTGGGAATTCTACTCTCGAGACAGTCCACGCTACAACTTGTGCTGCACTCTACGATACGCTAGAGTACAGCTCCTGACTCGGTTCGGTCGTTTTCGGAGCTCAACACACTAAGATAAAACTTGACGATGCACTAACTCGCGATACACTAAGAGATTCTCTCGATGCACTCGACGACCAGCTCGGCACTAGACTACCAGACATTCGCTCACTGACTGATTATCGATTCGCTAGACGAGATGCTAACTCTCCTGAGACTAAGACTGATATTATTACCAAGCTATTGCACAGAGCAATTTGCCGGTTCTTGACATCAAGCTCTAGGGCACATGACATGTATGATTCTGGACGTGGAAATAATCTTTGAAAAGAAAACGAAGCAAAGAAAAAGGAGAGAAGCACCAAAAAGGACCAAGGTTAAAACATCTGACAAGTTATCAACAAGACGAAAGAGATGAGCATTCCATGAGAACAACTTAAGATATAAAAACTGGCATCAAACACTATGCTGAATGCAATCCTACTATAACACAACAATGCAACCATATTGAATACAACGAAAATACATCTCAATACAAATACTACAATACTACTGCAAACTAGACTACTAACACAATACAACAAACGCAACACTTCAACATACGGTACAACACAACCTCAAACTACTCATATTTCCAAAAAACTACTTCCAAACAGCTTAAAAACATCAACACAATGATGAAAAGGATTGAAAGTATAAACAGCTACCAATCGAGGAGCTAAGTGAGGAAATTATCGTCTCCACCCATGAAAGTGTGAGCTGCTAATGGCCGGATGTTTCTATCTTCAAAGAGAACTTCATAATTAAAGACGTGGGAATAATTCACGAATTCCCATTGTACACTCTTTGTGAAGAATGTTTCTTTGGTTCTTTTAATATATTCTGGAATAGTCTCAAGTTTTAAGTCTCTGTATAAAAGTTCATTACGAATGAGATAGTGGGAGTCTGTAATAATGCGCAAAAATTTATTCTGCACGACTTGTAGCTGGTGCAGTCTAATTCTTCGCGTACCAGTAGGGTTTATGTAGCTTTTGGCTTGTGTTCGAGAACATTCTGGGCTAAACCAGTAAGAATTCGTTCCAAAAGGTTCTCCATCCGTCTATGGCATATCGTTAAATTTGTCGCCAAATGGGAAGTTTCTAGCCAAATGTGGCGCAACCCTGCCTACCCTTACCATTTCCTGGCAACCCTAAACCACCAAACTGTTGCCACCAAATATTATAGCCTTGTATTATATTTCAAGAAATTAAATAATGAAGAATCTACATGAATGTTTGTATGTTTCTGGCATTCTGAAAAAACAACGGTATCTAGAGACATCAAATTTTGAGTAACGTAGTTTTGCGATATTGCTCTTGAACTGAATTTTATGGTTTGAAGACGTAGAACATGATACTTAATAAATGAAGGTAACACACAAAACTTTAAAAAAACGCCCCTTTGCACGTAATTTAAAATCTGAAACATTTCAGATTTTATTTAATTTTTATCCTTTTATTTTTATCCGAAATATATACTAAGATGACAAATTAATTTAATTAGCTTGTTTATAAATTTTATTTAAAGCATGCTTTAATATCTTTAAAATATTCTGCGCTGTAAGTAAGTCATCTTTCAATATAGTTTTGTCCTGATTAAATAATTCTGTCCTATTTTTGCAAATATCTAGATTTGTATCCGCAAAAGAAGCGCCTATTGATACATTTTAAAATAACTATATCAAACCTATTGATACATTTTAATATAACCGTACTTTCCAAGTTCAAACGGAGCTAGCGTTTTCTCTACATATTTAGTTGACCACGTTTACAGAAATGTTAGGAAATGCAAATTAAAACGCCAGATGTAAATGATCCTAAAAATCTCAGTGAAAAGCTTTTATTGGCGGCAATGTTTAACAAATAAGAGTTGGCTGCAGCAAATACTAGTTGCACGATCTTCCACCTGACAGCGAACAAATTCCTCGCAGCAGTTTTGGATTACTTGGAAGATTAACAGTCGTAATTGAAATTCCGAAGGGCATGTATTATGTATCCCCTCTAGTTCTGTTTTAGAGATTAGCTAATTAAAGTTTTAACTAACGTGAAGTTTTAATTCTCATTATCTGTCATCCTAGGTTTGAGGACTTCCTGGTCTTTTGTACATAGTTTGTTTAAAGTTAAAATGTAAGATTTCTCTCATATATCTTGCGTTAGAGATATTTTGCTACTCTTTGAATTTTAAATCTTGTTTTAAATACACTAGTGTCTTTATTTTCTAACTTGGTTTGTCTTAATTTTGTCTAATACATCTCAGTTAGACTTATATAATTATATTAGATTTTCTTCGAAGAATTGGGAGAAACGATCTATATTGTCGTCGACGTTCGGAACACGGAGCTTCCGGTTGTCGGCAGGACATACTACCAATTACACTACGAGACTACGTCGGAGGCAAAGCGACAATGCCTTGCACAAGGAGTTTGAAATTAAGAAATTTATGGGGGGTTATCTGTTACATTTGTTCAAAACGGCAGCTGGGTTTGATGCATAGAACTACATAGGCTGTTCGCACAGTTTTTAGACGTCTTTGCTTTGCTGCAAAAAAAAATCTTCTGCTTGGAATTTTTTTGTTAAATGCAACTATATTTTTGAAAATACAAATAATCGTCTGCTGCTTGACAATTTTGCTGTCCTGAAAAATGTCGCTTTTAAAGAAGCAATGGAAGGAAGGCTACGTTTGTGTTCTTTCCGAAGAAAGTTATTTGTATGCAGATATTAAAATGCTGTGAAAGCCATGGTTTTTCGATACAGAAAGCTACGATAGGTAATACTTTCAACAAGAAAAAGAAAGTCAAAGTTTGGCTTCGAAGAGAAAAATTGTTCCAAACACAAATCCAAGAGAAAAAAAGAGGAGTGTTTCGAATATTGCAAAGGTTGTAGAGACATTTGGAATTCTTTAGAACAGGCGTCATGAAAAATTAGCAATGCCCTCGCCGGGACACTAACCACGGACCTTTCGATTACGCTTCGAGCGTGCTGGCCACTACACCACGAAGGTATGCGAAGAAGGCGGGAGAAATACTGTCATGATCCTAGACCAATTCATCTCTTCGGGTTCGTTTTCATCCACTTATGAATGTTATTCGTCGACTCTATTCGCAGAAATAAAATTCGCACACTTATGCAGGTTTAACGATAACATGAACTACATTTTATTGAAATATATATATATTCTTTTCACAAAGTATTTTTTTTACAATTACATTAAAAACGCACAACTATTACATTTAACCTTTCAGTTTTTAATCATAACAAATCAACCTTTTTCTTTGGAATACAAAAATAATCAATTCAAAAATGTATCACGAGCCTCCGTCTTTTTCGCATCAAGCACGTTTTCTTCTTCTCGTAGCCAGATTTTGCTTTCTCTCCGCTTTTCAGATAGACAGTTTTTTTTTCACACGAGCAGGCCGTTGGCTTAACTGTTCTTTCATCAGGGCTTGGTTGGTAGCTTCCTCTTACCGAGCATGTGCATGACAAATACCTTATAAGGTAAGACCTATAACGTTAAAAGAAAATCCGCCAAATCAAAGAAGAGTTTCAAAACTGTTAAAATGCGTGATGTCAACTGGAAACATAGTAATTAATGTCTGTTTGAATCTGAAAAGGGCAGAAAAACATGAAGTGCATCGCCTCTCTCCAAGATAAGTCACCGAACGCAGAACACGCTATAGATTTCTTCAAGAGGAACATTTTTCCGGACAAAAATGGAAAACTATTGCCACAACAGATGAATCTTGGATGTGTTTAAGTAACACGATGAAAAGAAATCCAGTTATTTTTATCAAAGAGGCGATAAAAATCTTAAAAATTGTTCAAAGAATCTAAAGAATGTTTTTCAAAGAAATTTATGATTGTTGTTGGTTTTTGATATAACGAAAATAAAATTTAAAAAGAGTGCAGAAAACTGTTAAGGTCAACTTTATATATTTTATACCCAATTTAGAATATGAAATACCTTCCCGTTACCCACAGTACCATTATTCAGTACAACTGCATCAAAACAAAGCAGCCACACATCGAAATCCATTGTTAATATCCCGGCAAAAATGGAACAAGAAGCGGGTATCAAGGTTATACCCTTCACTCATAATCACTAACTAAATCAACCAATTATTAACTCATGGATGTTTGCGCTTTTACAATTAAACTAAACTAAATTCGGCGGCACAATGACTTTTAAAAAGTGGATTGTCCAAACGTGGACCTAAAACACTCATTGGACATTGGAAAGCTGTTCAAGAGGAATGGTGTAAAACACTTCTTCCCATATTACAAAATGCTTTATTGGCTTGGAAATTACGGTGTAGAAAAATAATGAAGAATTAGGGTCATCAAATAAGATATTTAAAACACAAAACGTTTAAGTAAAACATTTCTGTGAATACAATAAAAAATCTTCCAAAAAATGTGCGAACAGCCTCTGTAGTTCCTAACATTTTTAATGTTTCTTAATTTTTATTTCAAATATTAAGTGTTCTTTTTGCTTATTTTACGTGTTATTTTGTTACTTTAAAAAATGAATATTTAGCAAAATTAGGAGGGAAGAAAGGGAACTAATATTAATATATTAATTATTTATTTCTTCAGCACTGATGCTTCTCATAAAAGAAAGGTCTGTATATCAATTACCTAAAGTACTTGGTTAGTATCATAAAATTAAACGTGATGTTTCATAAAATTAAACGTTTTCTCGTTTCTTTTTACATCGATAATAAAATTTCCATAATAGCCGAATGTATACCCTTGTAGAAGACCGCAACAAAGATAAAAACTTGTCAGTTTTACTAGCCGGCGTTACCCTTTTCAGAAATCCCAATCACTTCCAAATATTGCAAATTCATTATATTTGAAGTTTTTGACAAAATATTGTATACACAAAGGATCAGTATTTTTATCTGACAGACACCGTTGAAGAATCACTCCAATATAATCTGGTAAAGGTGCATTCAAATTTGATAATTTATTATTGGCAACAGTAGAACAAATTGAAGCACCTTGATATGTCTGAAAACTAATAATTTCAGTCAATTTTTCTATTCATATTACTTTTATAACATCGATAGTTGCATTCTTTTCTTTTTACAGTTAAACATTATTTTTTTCTTCTTTCAATAATTTTTCTGCTTGTCTCTTGCTCTGTATTCTTAGTGCATCTTTATTTTTCGGCATTTATATTTATTTTTATACAAATGGTAATCGATGCATTTCTCCCACAACTACTCGTCGTCTACTCCAAGAAGAAACTCAACAAAACCTAACTCATGATAACGCACTTGTGACGTCATCAAATACTGTGTATTTTTACTTGAGACTATTTCTTAACCTTAATTCCAATTTTCAAATTTGTTTTGTGTGTTTTTGAATGTTCTTCCTTTAACTATTTAATAAGTTATGAACGAAAATTACGGCCTTTAGGGATACTGAGATATAAGCGTTGTACTAAGACATGTTTTGTGTCTTAAAATGTTTTTGCCCCTCAGACCGTCATTCAGGAAGTTAGTCCTACGTTAAAAAAATCTGATGGTTACACCACATGACTTCCTTGTACGGAACATTAAATTATACACATTTTCTTGCATTTAAATTAAACTTATTATTAAATCTACTTCGTCGCTAGCACCTAGACCGCAATAGAATAAACCCACTATATTTGTTTACAACAGCGACACTCTGGCGCTAGGTTTACTTAACAGCTTTACGGCTTAACAGCATTCAGTTTAAAACTCAGAAAGCGCAAAAAGTTGTATCATCTGAAGAATTATCTAATAATTGCCACATGTTCTATTCAAATATTATAATAAATCTAAAACGATGTATAAAGAAATTAAACAAACAAAAAGGGAAACAGTTTTTCACAGACGATTCAGTATTTCTCATTCAATTAATTCAGTTCTCACTTCGCGAAAAGGCAAAAATTCATAAAAACTCAAAATATCTGCATTAAAAATTGAAAGATATAGAAAAGCTTAAAATACAAAATACAGTTAAATAAAATTAATTTTTTTTACAATTAAATTTACAGTTTCTACGCAAAAACAATTAATTCGGCCAGCGGGCAAGAAAGCAGATTTTTCGCTGCATAAAACTGAAAGTTACTTTTGGTTTCACCCGGCAAAAAGACACTGAAGGCGTAGAAACTGACTTAATTTGTTGTGGACACTATGCTGAATATATGGGATAATTTAATAACTTAAATGATAATTCCAGAATGGATTAAACAAAATTTAATTCGCAATAATAAAAGAAGTTACTTTATCGTTGCGAAGCTTAGTTTCTCAAGATTGGCAACAAATCTAATATTTTGCTAATTTTCAGATGTAAACAAATATGGCAGCTATGGCCAAAAGTTTTAGGTTTAGCCGCACTTAAACAAATTTTATATTCTTGGTGATTCTACAATTAAAACATCCAGGTTAACTAAAGGCTTTAAAACTTTAACCGGAAGATAAGAACAATATAATTCAATCATTTTTAAACCAAAAATGCACAATTTACAAACAGAAACTAAGCTCGCTGAGTCGAGTAACAGAGTGGATATATATTTATATATATATACTTTTGGTGCAGCCGAGTGCAACCAAAATAGGAGGTTATAGCAGTCCTATATATAAATTTTCAACGTTCTGAGGCTACTCGTTTTTGACTTATGCGAGATATATATATACATACGCACTACGTACGCACAGACGTCAAGAAAAAAATATCTTCAGAATCCATTTTAAATCAGTTTTATGATTTTTCTGGGGAAAAAAAAGAGTCCTTTATTCTGCCCTTAAGTACAGATGTCACGCAAAAGCATCGTTAAATTGCATTCGATAGAAGTCAAAATGGATATTTTCGTTGAAATAGGATACCCGAAATTTTTCGCCATTACAATGCTTCTTTTTTATTTCGTACAAAGAAGTAATAACATATCCGGGAGCTAAAGTAATGAAACGTAACTCATCTCTTTGGTATGTGACTAAGCTAAAATTATTAGCTCGCGGAGATGCAATCGATTGCAAGGCATATGCATATCACGTAATTATCATCGATAGCATTTAAAAAGATTCTTATCAGGAAACACTTTTGTATTACTCTCATACATAGGTAAAAACATTCGTATTCAGATTTTTAGAATATAAAATTAAAATATAGCAATAATTATATCTACGGACATTAAAACGGAAATAGTTTATGCTACGAATCCAAAGGCGTTTTGTTCGATTTTATTGAAGACAAGAGACGCTTTTCTATTATGCGCAATTCCTATAACATCTCTGGCCTTTAAACTAATCTTACCTTTCAAATAAACTGTAGACACTTAAAATTATTTCTCAGAGGATACATATCTGAGAATTTTAAATCTATCACCAACGAATACTATCAACATAAATGCTAAAAATTGTTTTTGGATATTTATTCGGAATAAATGGAAATGGCGCGGTAGTTTGAATGTCATAAAACGACTGCAAGTTACATGCTTCGTAACACTGCCTTCAAAATTGAGATTTATTTTACTGAAAATATTAATGAATTTGTAATGACCAATTTGCCTAAATTTTAATATTACTTCCTTGTACGAAATAAAGCAAGTATTGTAATCACGAAAAATTCCGAGTATCATATTTCAACGAAAATATCCATTTTGACCGCTTATCGAAAGCAATTTAACGATGTTTTTGTATGACATCTGTACGTAAGGACAGAATAAAGAACTCACTCTTTCGCCCAAACGAATTATAAAACCGATTTAAATTGGATTCTGAGGAGAATTTTCGTGGCGTCTGTACGTATGTATGTATGTATGTATCTTGCATAACTCAAAAACGAGTAGTCTTAGAACGTTAAAATTTTGAACATAGGACTGCTATAACATGTAGATGTGCATCTCCTATTTTATATTTAGAGTATATAAATTTATGTATATATATATCCACTCTATTACTCGGCTCAGTGAGCTCAGTTTTTTTATTCTTATATGTTGGTAAATCGCGCATTTTTTTTTTTTGCTTTAAAAATAATTGAATTATGTTGTTCTTATCTTCCGGTTGAAGGTTTTATGCCTTTAGTTAATCTGCATGCAATAGTTGTAGATTTATCAACAATTTAAAAGTGGCGAGTTAGCCTAACAAGCCGCCGCAATTTGTTTAAATTTGAAACTTAGTCAAATAGTGAATTAAGTCAGTTTCTGCACCATCAGTGTCTTTTTGCCGAGTGAGACCAAACGTAAACTTTAAGTTTTGTGCACCGAAAATTCTGCCTTCTTGCCTGCTGGCTGAATTGCTGGTTTCTGCATAGAAGTAATTGTAATTGTATTTTTTAAACTGTTTTAACTGTATTTGGTGCTTTATGTTTTTCTGCATTTTACAATTTTTACTGAGAATATTTTTTGTGTATTGTTGCTTTGCCGCGAAGAGAGAACTGAATTTCTGCATTTTACAATTTTTACTGAAAATGTTTTGAGTTTCTGTGTATTGTTGCTTTGCCGCGAAGAGAGAACTGAATTTCTGCATTTTACAATTTTTACTGAAAATGTTTTGAATTTTTGTGTATTGTTGCTTTGCCGCGAAGAGAGAATTGAATTTCTGCATTTTACAATTTTTGCTGAAAATGTTTTGAGTTTTTGTGTATTGTTGCTTTGCCGCGAAGAGAGAACTGAATTTCTGCATTTTACAATTTTTGCTGAAAATGTTTTGAGTTTTTGTGTATTGTTGCTTTGCCGCGAAGAGAGAATTGAATTAATTAAATGAGAAATATATCTCTAATGAAATAAGTTTGAATGAATTGCAGGAAAAATTGTGTATATTTTAATAGGCCATGCGAGGAAATCCTGGGGTGCCCACATCGGATTTTTAAGATTGTGGATAATTCACATATTAAACCTTTGCTTATTAATGTAAATAATAGCTTCCAGCCACTAAAACAAAATAGCGTAATAAAACCTAGAAGCAAGTAGTTTACCAAAGCTTTATATTCTAAATAATGAGCTAAATGTTTATAACTTTGTTGCAGATAATGCATGTAATAAATTCAGCGCAGTGTAAGGATTTAAAGTGAGAAATCATAAGCCATAAAACGTTCTTATGCTTGAATCAAAAGAAACCCTATTCACTTCACATAGCTATAAAAGCAATGATTTTAAATCTTTTCAGACTGAAACGTATCATTCTTTACTTAACGTATGGAATTTCCGGAATAAAGTTTCAAACAATTCCATTCAAAGAGCTTAGTTTCTCCTCTCTCAAGATGCATCATTCGTAATCCTTTTCGGAGATTTCTAATGCTCTTTGATCCATAATCCTCCTCCTTCGAGATCTCATTCGGAAGTTGACGGAAAATTCATCAAAGGCAAAAGTCCTTTTACTCCAGCTGTCATAGCTTGTTTCCGGAAGCGGTAAAATCTTTCCGGTGGAGTCAGATGGAGAAATTCTCATTAAGTTTTCTAGATGAAATGTTGATGACACATAATTCATGATGGCAGAGACCGTCTTAATTTAATTCATGCTGCTTTAAGAAGAGATAGGTTTGTTTCGAGTAATCGAACTGAAGAGTGGAAAAAAAAGCAGTATCAGGTTTTCTCAAATATTAAGTAAGGTTGAATTTAATAATAAGGCTTCTTATTTATACATAATAAAAACTCTGTTGTCTGCCCCCTTGATATCCTTTTACGGAATATTAAATTATACGCATTTTTCTTGATATTGAATTGAATTAATTCTACTTCGGCGATACCGAAAAACCAGAATAGAATAAATGACCTCTTTAAAATTCACTATTTTTCTTTACCATAGCGATACTCTGGCGCTAGGTTCACTTAACGAGTTATATCTCAATCATTTTATTACTCAGAATTCATAAAAATTATATCGCCTGAAGAATTATCTAATCGTTGCCACATGTTCTTTTCAAATACTATAATAAATCTAAAACGATGTATAAAAGAAACTAAACAAATAAAAAGAAAGAATTTTTCACAAAGATTCAGCGCCGCTCATATAATGCGCATGCGCTACTCGTAAACATTCTCCTCTGTCCGAGACAGACTGGCGACAATAGCTTCTGCTAATACGAAACAATTACTACCTCGAATTTCAGATATATTTCTCATTCAATTAATTCAGTTCGCACTTCCTGGCAAGGTAAAAATACATAAAAACTCAAAATATCTTCATTAAAATTGAAAGATATAGAAAAACATAAAACACTAAATATAGTTAAAATAATCAAAAAAACAATTTTTAAAATTAAAATTAGAGTGCCTGCGCAAAACAAGCAATTCGGCCAGGCGGCAAGAAGGCAGATTTTCGGTGTACAAAACTAAAAGTTACCTTTTGATTCCACTCGGGGACAAGACACTGAAGGTGTAAAAAGACTTTCGCTATTTTGCTGTTCCAAATGTAAACAAATATGGCTGCTATGGTAAGAAAAGTAGGCTTAGCAGTACTTTAACAACTTTTAAATTATTGATAATTCTACAGCTATCGTATGCAGATTAATTAAGGGCATAAAAACCGTAACCGGAGATAAGAACAACATGATTCAACCATTTGTAAAGCAAAAAATGCACTATTTACCAACATATAAGAATATAAAAAACTGAGCTCACGAGCCTCAGTGAGCTTCTTACTTGCAGATGTCACGCAAAAACATCATTAAATTGCATTTCAGAGGAATCAAAATTGATATTTTCATTAAAATATGATACCGGAATTTTTCGTGATTGCAGCAGTTCCTTTACTTCGTACAAGGAAGTAAAAGAAGCCCGTAAATTAAATTAAGTTTCTTGGAATAAATTTTTTCTACGTACTTTGTAAAGGTAGGACATAGTTCGTGGAATAAATAAATTTCCTGTCACAATTTCTTTTAAAAATATGCTTCAATTATGTGAAGATATATATTGGAGAATGCGATTATAATATACATTCAATCATGAAAGATTATCCTCCAATATACATCTTCATTTATGAAAGATAAATTTCACTTATGGAAGATTTTTCTCCAATATATATCTTCAACTATGAAAGACATATATTGAAGCCGTTAGCTCACCTATAATGTTTCTTAGTTAGATTAACCAAAATAAAATATTTCTGTGTATTTAAAAATGTGCCAAGCGTCTCTGTTACGTATTAAATATTCTTATTTTAAACATTTCATACATGCTTCACAAAACAAAAATGTTTAATAGATTTTTCATCCTAATAATTCCGGTAAAGAAAAAAAATCCCCTCTAAAATCTTTCTTACTTTAAATCACAATATACTTCATTTAACTTGATTTCTCTCCTTATGTGAATCAAATACTAACTAATTATTGATTATCCTCTACCCACTCGATTTTCGTAAAACTTTTCACACACACCTATTTCGATGACAATAAGTAGCCCACGCGAATGTTAGTTAAAGTTCCATTGACATGGTATTTTATTATTGTTAGCCCAAAGGAGCGTTAGCTCAGAAGGGCTAATTATTCTCGAAACCACATTTTGCGTTGAATCACTGGAAAAGTCTGAATTTCTTGTCAAAACGTTGCTACTAACTACCGTGTATTATATTTGAAAAAATTAAGTAATGAAGAATCTGCATGAATGTATGCATGTTTTTCGCACTGTGAAAAAACGACGGTACCTAGAGCCATCAAATTTTGAATATTGAACGTTTTCGCTCGAATATGGGCATCTAAAAGTCAAATTTTGAAATTTTGAATTTGCTTTATTATCTGTTTAATATTTTGTAAAGCATTTATGAGTTTTTGATTAAGAGAACTCAACGATTTCAAAGCGAGTGATGGCAACACTGTACGAAAACAAAAGCATTTTTATCTCCAGCGCTCGAGACTGTCTATCGGAAATTCTAAAGACATGCTGTTTTTAAATATTTTGTAATACTGCTGTTGAATTTGATTTTATGTTGTTTAAGTGCTGAAAACACGAAATTTAATAAATAAAAGAAACACACAAAAGGTTAAGAAACGTCTCTTTGGGCGTAATAATAAATCTGCAAACTTTGAGTTTTTTTTTTTTTTAATTGTGATTATTTAGTTTCGATTATTTTTTGGAAAGTCCTTGTTTAATGACAAATTAATTATCTTAGAAGATCTTTGCACAGTTGGTAAGCCGAAAATAGTGTTCCAAATGAAAGCTTTTTCGTAAAGTTTAACGTAATTGTGACAGTTTTCAAAATGTGTTTTTTTTTTTGTTTTTTCAGCTGTCCTAGAGCTGCTAACAATGTTTAATTTTTAAATCGACCTCTTTAATTATTCTTTAGTGTCAACAAACTCATGATTTCAAGGGATGATGAAATTAGATTTCTAAATCAAACAAATTTAGTTGAATAAAATTCTCATTACAAAAGAATAACTTTTAAACGGCCATAAAGGCAGTGTTTTTTTTTATTATTATTATTTTGTACGTTTAGTAGAAATTCAAGTGGACGAAACAGTGAATAATGTGCATTTAAACCATTTTAGGCTACATGGAAATTCTCGGCAGGAGAAATGAAGCAGTTTTTGCAAAATATTCAACAACATGTATTTTACTTGAAAATACTGAGATTAACTGAGATAATAACTGAGATTTTTCTTTTCCCAGTAAGTATACATATTTTAGCTCATATATAAGTAAAAGGAATTTTATTAGCTTCATAAATTAGTTTGCAAGAGTTAATTAACTCTTGCAAACTTATATAGCTATATGAAAGTTTTTGAAAAACATGTCTGCTTGATACATATTTCTAAGAAACTATTGAGTTTATCACCTCAGAATTTGGTATGGCAGCAAAAACATACTACTAGAGAACAATAAGATGCAGTTTTCATTTTGGTTAAAAAAATTAAATTAAAACTATTTTAGTAAAAAGCTTAGAAAATCCCAAAAAGTTTAAGAACATATTTTTCATTAGTTTCAAATTTTTACAATCAGATCTATAGTGCTAGGTATTTTTAAAGATACAGGTTAGTTGTACAGTTTGGAAAAGTTTAAGCACTCTATCTTAAACAGAGTTCTAGAAATGTGTACTGAAGCAGTAAAAAACATATTTGTGAAAAATGCAAAAACTGTATGCATATCTACAATGCTTAAAACGTACTATTTTTAAACCTTCCAGCACTATAATAATCTTGTTTCATCACTTCTGCATCAATTCTTCTCTGTTTTATCATTTTGATTTCTCCTGTGGTTGATTTAGAGAGTATTGGGAAACCTAAGCATGCCTTTCGAACTCGAGCCTCATCAAATATTTTCAATGGATATTTCATATTATGGCTCAGTTCAATCCCAAATGTTTTAGAACTTTTGAGCAATTATAAGCTAGATAGTCCAAATTAATTACAGAATGTAAAATACGTACTTTCAAAGCAACTATTGAGACAAAAACAGTTTTAAGTATATATTCATGTAAACAACAGTTAGACTTCTCATTTGGATTCTGAGTTCTACTATGCGTGCATTTGCACAAGAGTTTTCTATCGGACAGAAAACGAAAAACATTATTAACAGCAGAAAGTACAGTTTCTACTACCGAGTGTTTGTTACTATGCTTTTCACCACTTTTTAAAGGCTTTATTGTAGCCATACTACGTTTCTGAATCCATAGGACGCAAGCGGAAGTTTGTGATAATACTATGTTACTCATATGGATTTTACCATGTCATCTAGGGATATGGTTATATACGGTCGATTGACAGTAAAGGGAATAAACCTCAGGGTAAAATACAAAGAACAGTTGTTCTTTCAGTGATCAAGAATGCTTAAAAATGTGTAAAACGTATGTCTCTCACGCGAGGGGGCTTTGCACGCTTTGTTTACATTCTTAAATGCCATATTTTAAGTGCTTATATATCCCAAACCTATACAAAATATATATTTATAGATCGTCTGAGTCTTCTCTAGTTTTTAAGACTAAAATTTTAAATTCAAAAATTTAAAGCATTTATATGTTCCATGCTCCCTTTAGCCTCGATGGCTTGCAATTAAAATCCTAGGATTCCCCAGTATAAATTACATTAGAGAAACAGAAACAATAGTGTTGTTGCGTTCTAGGGGTTAGTGGAATTGGAGTAACTGACGGTAACACTTGATGTAGAATCAAAACACAATTTATTCGCCAATATTACACAGGAGAATTCCAAAAACACGTTTAGAGTCGTCAAAAAAATGAGATAAACACGGTGAAACAATCAGCAGCCAGCCTTCAGGCTAGAAGGTTGAAGACAGTTTCACCGCAAAGCACAAAAATAGAGCTCCAGACTCAGTTCGGTCGCTCTCAAGCTAATCTCTGAACTTGAGACACTATCCAGATGCTCTTTTACTCCTCTTGCAGGCAGGGTATATATATATATATATATGTAGCTTTTGACTTGCCTTCGAGAACATTCTCGGGAAAACCGGTAAGAATTCATTCTAGAATGGTCACGCTCCGTCTATAGTATATCGCAGATTTTGTCGCGAAATGTGACCAAATGGGCGATTTTGCGCCAAATAAGGCAACCCTGCCTTTCCTTTCCACTTTTTGGCAACCCTAACCCCGCTTTGCAGGGAAGCTGTCTTACCGCATTTCTCAACGGTATTAAACTGAACACACGCACGAAAGATTGCATTAATTTTCCTTTAATTTGTTTTTGCCAATGTTAAAATCCACTATTGTTAGCAACAAGTCATCAATTTTAACCATGTGCAATCAAAAATATTAAAATAGCTAAAAATTATTTCTCACTTTTTAGTGCATTTAATTTAAACCGCGTAAGTTTTAAATTTTTTAAATATTTCGTCTTTTTTAAATAATTCATTGTTCAGATCGAAGTATAATCACGCCTTAAATGGAAAAAAAATGGATGCAATAATATTCAAATATTTAAGTTTACTCTTTAAGCACACTTATTTAATTACTTTGAATGGATGCTGAATTAACATTATACAGCTAATTAGAAGTATTCTATTCTTAATTTCATCCAAATGCGGATATTGCAGTTATTTCTTTCGTCCCTTAATTTCAAATCTCATTTGTTTCTATAATTTATAATATTAATTTAAATTTAACTAAAGGTTAAAGCGATTAGATTTTTAGTTCCTTTTTATAGAACGTAAATAAATACTCATTAATTTAGATATTGTTCGCTACGTGTGTTAACAAGAGGAAAATAATCAGTACCTTCTACAGTTTTGTATAAGTGGTATAAAACTACGTTTAAGAACTATTGTTTGTAGCAATAATATAGTTATGCCATTTTCTTAAATTTCCTTAATTCCTTAGAATTAAATATGAAGCTACAGTTTTTTGAAAACTGCAACGTGTCCTCTATATTGGATCGGCAGAGGTATTACGGTGTATTGGCTAGCAAGATCGCCAGACCTCACTTGCACTGACTTCTTCCTTTGGGGGGGGGGGGGGACACTACTATACAAAACACCCACTCGCCAACAACATTGCTCAGTCGTCGGAAGTTATTGGCTATACAGAAAAAAAAAACCTCGAACCGATGAAAAGCTCGGGAACTGACAGGATCATTAACAAGATGATTAAAGTGCTGTCTCTAAAAATGATCTTCAAGTTTGTAGAGACATTAGGTTATTACGAAGCAGGAGACATGAAAAATGAGCACCGCCTTCGCCAGGAATCGAACCACGGACCTCTCGGTTACGCGTCGAGCATGCAGACCACTACACCACGAAGGCTTGCGAAGAAGGCGGGAGAAATAAGTCGACAGAACTTTTTAACGTTATTCTACGATTGCAATAAAAACGGATTTGAGTCCCAGCCGAGTGGAAAACGGCTCGTATTACTCCAATTCTCAAGCTACAAAAGCCAGCCAATGAGCCTAGTTCCTATGGGCCATCAGTCTGCTACCTTGCCTAAGAAGTTCATGGAAGCAGTGATCCTCAAATGTGTAAAACGTCATCTAGACAGACGGAATACTCTGATTCCTCAACAATTCAGATTCCGCAGGAATTTATCAACATGTTATCAACTATGTCGTGTTGTTGAACACATCTCGAAGCGCTTTCACCAAAACAAATTCTCGGGAGGACTGCTTATCGACATAGCCAAAGCTTTCGACCTTGATTGGTTGGGCCCACTTATTCACAAAATTTGAAATCTGGAGTTCCCACATTACATTATACACATAATTAAATCCTACCTAGTAGGTAGACACTTTGTCTTTCAAATTTCTGATACACAGTCAACCCGCTATGCTATTTTAGCAGGTGTACCACATAGGTCCTTACTTGGCTCCACTTTATTAAATATTTATATGAACGATATTCCTAGCACACCTCACACTACACTTGCAATGTATGCTGACGATACAACGTTCCTTGCGCAAAAAGCATTAGTCCAGTTATTAAAGATTTTCAAAGCCAGATACACCCACTAGAGGCTTAGCTTATCAAATGGAAAATCGAAGTCAATGTGGACAAGACCATTTCAGTCATGTTTACCATAAAAAAGAATATTCAGCAGCATCCGCTGTTATATGAAATAACTCTGCCCTCGGCTAAGCAAGTCCCTTATCTCGGGGTGATCCTAACTAGTTCTCTCACTTGGACCCCACACATTCACTATATTTTCCAGAAGTTTCGAGTTCATAAAGCTAAACTATACCCCTTAATTGCCAGAAACAGCGTTTTATCTATTGACAACAAGTTGCTCATTTATAACTCCATGTTATATTATGCCTGTTTAGTCTGGAAGTATTCTTGCAAATTTGACAGAAAAAAACTTCAAACTGTACAAAACTGTGTTCTCAGGCAGATTTCCAAAGCACCCTGGTACGTTCGTAATAATATCCTTCATGAACAACTTGACATTGTTCAAATAAGATCATTTTATTAGCATCTTGCAATTAAATTTCATGCAAAAATGAGAACACTTATAACTCCTGATTTCTAGATGTATAACTATCTAGACGAGCAGCATAAAAAGCGGCCCATGGCCATACTTAACACCAGGGTGATAATGGAATAATCAGTATTGAATGCTATTTTAGTTATAATTTTACCTTCCTTGATTTGTATTTTTTACTGTATTATTATTGTATGTATTTCTTTTAAATTGTTTAAACTTTACCATTACGACCGCCTGCATTGTGCACTTAGTACATTTTGTTCCCAGCTTGATCAGCTTTCTGAACAATCTCACAATTATGATACATTTAAAAAATATTATCTATTATTATCTTATTTCCTAACGTATTATTAAGTACATGATTTCGAAATTTTTAATCAATCTATTCGGGGTTAAGCCCCGGTGGACCAGGCACCCTGGTGACTTAAAATCCTCTCCGTGTTACGTCTCAGAGTCCAGACACTTACAAGATAACTAAGAAACATGTGTAAATAAATAAATCTGCTTCTATATAAACAAGAATATTGCCTTACAATTGTTTTTCAACTGGCTTAATGTTCATATCATTCTCCATCCGGAAGCTCTGTTGCATCACAGTATTTGGTAGGATAACATACCCTTGATAATGATGTAATTAATGAAAAACAATTAATAATCATTAGATTTTGCTTCTTTAGAATCCCGAAACCTTGTATACAAGTACACCAGAGTACAATTACATAGTTAGGTGGATAGAGACTGTAAATACTATTTCGAGTATCATATTTGTTTTACCAACGTATGTAATGTAAGATTATTTGGAAAATCTTATGAATTTACTTTTTGTTTGGAGTAAAACAAGATTACACAAGCATGCAGTGATATTTCCATGAAAAGGGGAGAGAAACTTTTAACTTTAAGACCACAAAATTCAAGGCCATTCTTTATTATTTGATGATAAATGCACAGTCTTTCATTTTAAGACATAATAGCAAAATAATGCTTTAAAAATGATTCATTATCATCATTTCATCAAAACCTCTTTTTTCAGAACACTTCTTTTTCTGCGTATTGCCTCGTAAGTGAAAGTAATCGCACAAATGAAGAGGAAAGTACTTAAGTCAAGACTTTATAATTCGAACTCGGTAAGTAAGCATTTGCATACACTTAGTGAATGAGCTGGAACATTCTAGACTTGGAAGGTTCTAGAAAATGGAGAACATTCTCAAATAAAAGTGTAGAGACATTAGGTTTATTCCGAAGCAGGAATCATGAAAAATGAGCAATGCCCTCACCGGAGTCAAACCCCGTGTAAGGTTTTATTTAAGCTAACAAATTTTTCTGTTAATTTTTCTTTCCCGTGAACTCTTATTTCAACTTCCCGTTAGAATGAGCACGCGATTCAGCTTTATGCTAATTTGAAGTGGAGCCAAGTTTTGTATTTAAAGGTTAGCGAGGAACTTCTCAGTGTGAGAGAACTTTTAGTCTCAGATCGCTTCGGCTCTGTTCGACGTTCACTTGACCAGCTAGTATTTAAATTCTAAGCCTTAGCGCTGTTAAGCTATTACTTATTGAAGTAATCTAAGTGCGTTAGTATTAGCCAAATCTTGCTACGCACCATTGATAGTTTAGAATAGAGGCCAACCTCGCGTTTATAGCTCTGAGAGCAACGACTTCTTAATTTTTTACTTAACTTTATTTTAAATTATTTGATTGTTCAGTTTAGACCCAAGTGCGGTCATTATTTTCTGTTATCCCTTCCGAGTTGGGAAGTGGCTGTAAATAGTAGTTTAGTAAAAGGGTAATTTTAAATCCTCCTTACGTGCAGTTATTCTACCACTTAACCACAGTTATTCTACCATAGAACATAGCTGCATTCAACTCCCTGTTCGAGATCAGGACTTAGTTACTTCACGAATATGTTCGTCAAGAGTATGCATCGAACACTCAGTCCTGACACAATAACTTCCGACGATTGAGCTAGAGCAATGTTGTTGGAAAGTGGGTTTTTTGTATACCAGTGTCTTGGCCTACTCCCCAGAGGAAGTAGTCAGCGCAAGTGAGGTCTGGCGATCTTGCTGGCCAATACACCTAACCACCTCTGCCGATCCAATATTGAGGACACGTTGCATTCAGATGGAGACATACATCAGGGAAACATCAATGTTCGCCAAAGGTATGCACAGAACACTCAGTCCTGACACACGGAGCTCTCGAATACGCGCCGAGCGTGCTGACCACTACACCACGAAGGCATGCGAAGGAGGCGGGAGAAATACCTTATATACTCCCCCTTTTAAAAGGCGACTGGGGATTAGGGAACCTAATCGCCGCATTCCGGGGGGGGAATCATCATACACCGCCTTTTTTAGTTCGGGCGCCACTTGTAGAGTCATTACGATTTTTTTTTAAGTAAGAAGAGTAAAAAATGAGCAATGCCTTCTCCGGGACACGAACCACCGCCCTCTCGAATATGCGCCTAGCATACTGACCACTACACCACGAAGGCATGCCAAGAAGGCAGGAGAAATGCCTTGTAGAGAAAATACATTAAACAGAAAGAAATTTAAACAAAAGTAAATTTTTAGGTGATTTACCTTTGACGGTTTTCGAATTATGGACCTCTGGTTTCCGAATCCGATGTTTTATCCAGAGCCACGATGTGCTCGGTTGCAAGGAAAAATAATATTCGCTACAACTTATTAAATTACCAGCCTGCCGCATAATAATATTTTGGTTGGATAATACGGGAGTTTGCCAGTGTGGAAAGTTTACAGAAACAGCGCTTGATTAAGCGTATTTAATACAGCATCAAAAACGTATTTAATAATTTTGATAAAACGTATTTAATACAACATCAATTAAAAATCTTATGAATTTACTTTTTTGGCACAACAAGCCTAAATCAAAGAAGATTACACAAGCATACAATGATATATACCAAGCAAAGGGAAGAAAAACCTTTGATCTTAAGACCACAATAACTTAAAGCCACTCTTTATTGGTCTGTGATAAAATGCAAAATCCATTGTTCATATTAAGACATAACATCAAAATAATAATGGTTTATAAATAATTCATTGTTAAAATTTAATTAAAACCTCTTTCGTTGGAAAACTCCTTTTTTTTGTACATATCAAATTGTGAACGGGTAGCATAATAATAATTTGGTTGGATAATATGTGGTCTTACTAACATAGAGATATTATCCGAAAATCCCTCAGTGTAAAGCGTGTTTAATGTAAAGTTAATTGAAAATCTTACGAATTTACTTTTTGTTGGTACAAGAAGCCTGATTCAAATAAAATTACAGAGGCTTACAATGATACATTCAAACGAAAGGAAGAGAAATAAAAATGCTTTAAAAATAATTCCCTATTAGCATTTTATTAAAACCACATTTGTCGAAACATTTCGGTTTCAGCATGTATTAAATTGCCAACGTGTGGCATAATAATAGCTTAGTTGGATAATATGTGATGTTACCAAGGTGAAAAGGTTACAGAAAGATCCCTCAAGAGGATACCGGGAGAATATATCTTATTAAGCTTGGGTCTTACAAATAAATTCTTAGTATAGAGGGAAAAGTGTCATTTGTTGGGGGAAAAAACTTTAATCTTTCTTGTTAGGAAACAACATATAAGAAACGTAGATGTAAGAATAAAGCAAAGATTAATCTTGTTATTACATTTACTTTGGTCTAACCTGAACTAAGTGTATTACACGTCTTAGGCAAGTAAAAAAAGTCTTTCTTTCCTAAGATGGCACTAACTTGGGGAAAGGAGGAGAGTTATTGGGATTACTCAATTTCTTTTTACTGTAGAATAGACTAAAAGGCTTTTCATTTTTTATTTCTGCCGAAATAAATCCTGTGAGGAACAAGCAGTAATCTTGTAAGACTACGAATGTGTACGCATATAAGTTGTTATTTACACTCCATTATGCACAAGAAGCTTTTGTTCTTTATAAGAAATTCTGTAGCTAAAATTTAAGATATTCTTTCTTTAGAATTCCTTTTGCCAAGTACAGTACATGTAGAAATGGATAGGAGACCTCATAAATTTAATACATGCGTGTAAATTTAAAAGGAATACTTGCAAGTAGTTTATTACTAATATTTATGGAAACTGAGAAAGTAGTGCAATAGGGACAAGTATACAGGGTGTATCAGTACAGCGGTGACAAGCTTTCAGGAGAGATAAAATAAACCTAGACGGTTTTAAATCACATAGCAGTGCATGGTCGGAAACACTTCCCTGGCGCGGTAGTTACGACACGAAATGCAGAACAGGAAAGACAGGAAAAGTGAGACAAAATGTGTTTTATCATGTTTGGTACAGCAGAAACCAAAAAATAAGAACAAAAACAAACAACGATCATCATTAAACAAAGTGTTCGAAATTACAACCCCGGACAATGACGCAGGTCTCACTTCTCCGGCGCATAGAAGATGAGCGTCACGAATGGAAAATCGCATGGAAGATGCATGACGCACGGTTCCTGCATCATGGTCCAGGTCGTAATTTCGAACACCTTCTTTGATGATGAACGTTGTCTCTTTACGTTGTTTTTGCTTTCTTTTTGTGGTACTCCGAACAATAAGCATGTTTTCTCAACCCCGTTCGTGTCCTTTCTTTCTCAGTTTTTGTGTCGTCACTACCGCGCCAGACAACCGTTTCCGACTATGCATTCCTATGTGACTTCCCAACATCTAGGTATATTCTCTCTCCTGAAAGTTTGTCACCGCTATACTGATACACCCTGTATATTACTGGAAAATCAGAACTATTACCTCATGGTCATTACAACATTGAAATGAGAGACTGACCTTTTCGATATCATAATATATGTAAGCTGAGATATGTTTCCATAATATTTTGATTTTGTTCTTTAATATTTAATTTTCTGCACATTCGTAAATATTTTAAGTTTTCAAGAAACCCTTTGTTTACAAGGACTTGAGCATGAACTTTCATTTTGTAGGAATATTATTTGTAGATATGAAGTGCTACGATTTTTCAGCATCAGTTCAGGTTGATCAAACAATTCTCGAGTAATAGGCCTGAAAATCAAACTTTAAAGCTAAAAACGAATGGCCGATTAATTCGTATTATATAAAAAAGGCACGTATTCTTATTTTTACCTTCAAGGTAAAGATCTTCCTTCTGCAGAGGTGAGGGAGATTAGGACTACTAAGTCTTCGACTGCCCTTTTATGGACACTTATAGATAAGTGCAGATTTAGCCTCCAAAGCAATAGTAGGCGTTACTTGATTTGGAGAGGACATAGAACCCGTTAGCATCCGTCAAGGATTCATGAAAGAGATGCATACAGAGGAGGTAGTGCCTGTGTTGGGGTGGTACCTCTTTGGGTCGAACCACAGACCTTATGCCTTTCCATGTGGAACTCTGAATACTCAGGACTATAGACATGATACCTTTGATACTTATGTGTGTCTTTCTGCCGGGACAATAGCTGATGATTTCCTGCTACAGAACGAAAACGCTAGACCGCAGTGGGCTTGCGTCGTGGATGATTTTCTTCAGCAGCAAACAATTCAGTGGATGGAGTGGCCAGCTCGATCACTTGATCTGAATCCTACAGAGCATGTTTGGGATGCTTTGGAAGGCGTACAGCGGCTCTCAGTCCTCCTCTTTAGACCCTTGCCAGGCTTGCAAATGTTTTGAAAGGTTAATGGCTCTCACTTCCTACGGAACTAATATCACACATCGCTGCATTTGCTGTATTTCTTCTAGGGTAGATCAAACTCCATATTAAAGGTAATTTTCCTATACCAAACTGACATATCCGATTTGTTCATTTTATACATATGTTAATTTCTATAACAGCATAATTGTCTGGAATTTTTTCATGTTATTTTATACCGTACTACATGTTGTATATTGTGGGTCGTAACATTTGGAGCAATCGTTATTTTTGTGATTTGTTCTTAATCACAAATAATTAATGAGAAGGAGTGTAAAATTATAGTCACTAGTGTCCATTTGGGTGCCTCTTCGATTGGAGACAAAATGTGTTCAACTTTGGCGATAAAACTCCATTTCTGGCTACCATGATAGTTTTAACTTGGTTTTAGTTTCCAGAAATTTTTAACTGAAAATAAATCAATGTATACATGGAAAAATTCAAGGCAGTGCGAAATGCCTAGTTTGTGCAATTCTCTGATTTTTTTAAGTGAAAATAGATCGACGCACACATGGACACCGAGTTTGTTCACTTGTTATTTTGGTTTCGTGCAGCGGCCATCTTGAAATTCTGCCTTCCTGGAGAGGATCTTGGAGTCAAAAAAGAATCCCCAGAAAAACAAGGGGCACTCATTTGTAAACTTTTACCAAATTATATTTTATGGATAATGATAAAATAACGTAAAATTATTTTATGTTACATGTAAAAATTTGAATAATCTTTTAATAACAGAATTCTGTTAATTACAGAATTACAGGAACAATGAAACATTTCTTTTCAGTTAAAAAATCAGAAAATTCCTAAGCTAGGTTTAAACTCACAATCTGCTGGAAAATCATTAACAATAGAAAATGGGAATCGTAATCAAATTTAAAGCGATGATAAATTAAGCTTTTTTTTGTTTATTTGACTTCTCAAAACATAACAATAGCCCCCTTAAACATAGAATAAGCCCCCTTAAACAGAAAATATATTCTAGCAGATAAGTTAACTCTAAAAAAATGGGATAAAAAAAGTATTTTCTGTAGCCTACAGTATCAAATTACGTCTGTCAAGGGCAAAAAGTATTCTATTTATATAAAGGAAAAACATTCGAAATTATGATTGAAAATAAATACCGCATCTAAATTTAACTTGTTAAAGCTATAATAAAAACTCCAAACAGTTCGTAACATATGTGATTCAATGAAAGTTGATTCAGAAGTCGCCATGGCTTTGTGGACACGTGATTTTCATATGCATTGGCTGTCGTCAAATATATCTCAGGCGACATTGTTTCCCGTCATGAACAATGGTCATGACTCTCGATGCAAACGCCACAGATGTGTATTTGACACGCCGAAGATATGTTCCCTTGGGTTAGACGGGCTAGCGCAGGTGCCGCAGATATCCAGACATATTTGTTTGGGATATGTCTCCTCGTGAAAACGGGCCTTTAAAACTGAGAAAAAGAAAACGCACAAAAATATAAAGTGTAATTCAAGAAAAAAAAATTCAAAAAAAAAAAAAAATTGAAATGTTTCAGATTTTAAATTACGTCCAAAGGGACGTTTATTTAACATTTTGTGTGTTACCTTTATTTGTTAAATACCATGTTCTTCGCACTTAAACCATAAAATTCAGTTCAACAGCAATATCGCAGCATAATTTTAAATTGAGCATATCTTTAGAAATTTCGGTACACGCTCTCACGCGCTGGAGATAAAAATGTTTTTCTGTACAACGTTGGTATTGCTGGCTTTGAAATCTTTGAGTTTGTTAATGAAAAATTCGTTAAAGTTTTAGAGAATATTGTTACGAATTTCACATTTATTTGGCTATTTATTTAGAACTGTAATTAAAATTCTTTTTTATTTTCCCGTGCAACGCACGCAGACGATTTTTGAAGAGAAAGCTACGTCAAAAAAAAAAAAAAAACATGCATACATTTATGCAGATTTTTCATTTTTTAAACTTTAATGCAGAGCGCTAACATTTAGTGGCAACAATTTGAAAAGTGATACGCCGTTTTTGTGTTTCCGACGCAAAATCGCAAAACGAAAGTAATAGTCCTTCGGGACTAAATCCCTTTGGACTAATAAACACGCGCACACAGAGACGTATATGTATACATAATACACATGTTTAAGAACTAAAGTCAACAAAAAATAATGAATTTGTTATCTGGTTTTTTGTTAAATATTCCAGAAACTATTGCCGTGGTGCTGCAGTCGCAATTTGAAATAAAAGATCGGTGAGTAATTTATATTTTGTTCTATAAAATATTGAATTTAACTGATAATTATTGATAAAATAAGATATCTAACTCATATAGTTCTAAAAATTTGCAATAAAGCTTTTTATTGTACAGCCAGTTTAGCTTTATATTATTTAGCGTATGTTTTAGAAATTATACTGTTGTCACTTTATTTTACTCTCCGGCAGAACAGCCAGTCCACTTAGGGATAGAAATTCACAATGTGTATAAGCCCTGCCAGTGACTGTAATTTCATTCACATGTCCGGAGAAATGTCTTCTGCAAACTCCCTTTGTTGAAAAGGGCAAACGGAAATATAGTGGAAGGGGTGATGTCAGGCAGGCGGCTGAAAGTCTGCTGTTTCGATTGTTCAGCTGTTAAGTTGAAAAGAGTAAAATAGATGTGTTTCTCATTCATTTAAAATTCAGCTGTCTTCTTCAGGGTTCTCGAAATTCATATAATTGGGAAGCTCACATGTAATCTGCCCGCTATATGTACGCCAGAAATATAATACACCAAACAAATTAAACCTAAAAATGTTAAAGTTTTTAATTTTTTACATAACTTTGAGCATTTTGTTTAGGATTCGTACTGGTAGAAAAAAATAAAAAAAATGCTTTATATAATGATTAAAAAATATACTTGTGTTAGAATTCTCTGAAGTTTCGAAGATAATTGACTGAACGAAATTAAATGGCCTATTCCTAATAAATTTAAACTTCCTCTTGTTTGTAAATTTTCAGTATAGTTTTGAATGCTTTTCCTTCACTCTTTAGTCTTACAAATCAACTATCCTTGCAATATGTAATGCATTTTGTACATATTTGATACACAATTGCCTTATTAGGTCCTTATTTCTAGACCAAGTTACCTCCCATCCCTTACTCTGCCACTTTAATTGCTTGATGTCTACTTTATTTGTTACAGCTTTCGATATATCAGAAGAGTAACAATTTTTTCTAGCAATAATTTAGGCAATTATTTTGATGCGTGCATTAATTCGTACAGAAATCTGGATAATGGAATACAGAGCAGAGCAAGTCTCTTTTTGAATAAAAATTCTGCCATATTCTTTCTGGATGCACATTTTTATGGAATTAGGACCAAGAGTGGCAGATAAGGTTCTCGTCAAAAATAAATCTGGTTAAAGAGTTATTGTAATTTGAATTCCTATTGACTAGATATATTATAAGCCAAACATTTCAAAACAAAAATCAACTAGATTGAGATAGATGCCACAAAAATAATAATAGTAAAATTATAAATATAACAAAAGAAAGTAGAAATCTGAAAGCTGTTGCTTTCTATATTGCGCTCAAACGGCATTATTTTCATTCACAGACACATAGACGTCCTGGGGGCATGTGGGCTGACGTCACATTGATCTAAAATATTTAAAAACAGCATATCTTTAGAATTTCCGATAGGCAGTCTCGCGCGCTGGAGATAAAAATGTTTTATTCCCTAGAGTGTGTTGCCACTGCTCGCTTCGACATTGATGAGATTTTAATAAAAAATTGGTTAAAGGTTTACAAAATATGAAGTAGACAATAAATCAAATTCCAAATTCGGGCTTCCAGGTGCTCATGTTCGGGTGGAGGACAATGTTATTCAAATTTTGATGATTGGGTATCGTTGTTTTTTTCACAATGCCAGAAACACATACATTCATGTAGATTCTTCATTATTTAGTTCCTTTAAATATAACATAATGTGATAATAATTGGTGGCAACAGTTTAAATGTAATTCAATGCAAAATGCCGTTTCGAGACTAATAGCCCTACTGGGCTAATTACTATTAAAAAAAATTCTGAAAGCTTTCCGATTTTATATTACGCCCAAAAGGGCTATTTTTAACGTTTTGTGTGTTACGTTTATTTAGTAAATATCATGTTCTTCGTACTTAAACCACAGAAAATTTAATTCAACAGCAATATCACAAAATATCTGAAAACAGTAAAACAGGATATCTTTAGAATTTCCGATCCACAGTCTCGCTCGTTAAAGATAAAAATGTTTTTTTTTTCGTACAGTGGTGCCACTGCTCACTTTGAAATCGTGGACTTTGTTAATCAAAAATTCGTTAAAATAAAAAAAAATGGAATAGATATTAAACAGATTCGAAATTCGAAATTCAAATTTGGGATTCCAAGTGACCATGTTCGGTTGGAGGACTACGTTATTCAAAATTTCATTGCTCTAGATACCGTTGGTTTTTCCCAATGCAAGAAACATTCATGCACTTTCTCCATTATTTAGTTTGTTTAAATATAATACGTGGCGATCATATTTGGAGCAACTGTTTGAAAAGTGAATCAACGAAGAAAGTGAAACGACGCGAAATGCAGTTTTGAGACTAATAGCCCTTTGGTTCTAACGCCCCTTTGGGGCTAATAATAAAAACAATAAGGTTGATAGTTTAAACGTTTTCCATAAATAATTCAGGACAGATTTCTGCTTTCCTATAAATAATTCGAAACATATTTGTTTCACATAACTACAATTCCAGCACGCGATCTTTCCTTTTCTATTTCATATCACGTTCTTTATGATATTGGAACATATCAAAGATTTATAAAAGACCCATTGTTTCCAGTTCCTTTCCTTTTGCTGAGAACACAGACCTACGACTTGTGACTAATATGCAAGCTGTTGTGAAGGATCAGACGCACACCTCCTCTGGGACCTATTGAGCTTCAGTACGAGCGTTTTTTGGAGAGGGAGGTATCACAACAACAAAAGATACGGTTCAACAAAAGCTATTTACGAGATTATGGCTATTTTCTCATACTTTCAAGCATGCAAAATCATGATTTAATACCTGTCAAAAGAAACCATCAAGAGATTATAGAAAGAAGTGTTGTATTTCGAAAATGCTTTCAACGTCTCCCAAGTTTAACCTTAGTAGCATTTTCCGAGCTGGGAATTGAAGTCTCGTCATCATTGCAAGTTAAAAAGAATTCGACATGTATGCAAAGCCTTAATAAAATGATATATTTTCATTAACAGTCAATTTATCCCATGTTCTAGGATTATTTATTTTTCATATAGGAAGATATTCTTAGTTGTAAATCTAAAAGAGATTTTAAATTTCTCTGTTTACTAGAATTCAACCTTTATGTAGGTCACTGTTGTGTGAAACAAAATACAAAAATATCTGAAGATTAATTTTAAGTGAAAAAATGTGTTATATCCTACTACATAAAATGTTTGGTATCTGTTACATACTCCTGACTGAAATATGTTTGAAAGTTTTTTAAAAATTACAGCTAGTATATTTGAAAGAAATAAACAGCACGCATATCTTCAACACTGCATGGGTCTTTATTTGTTCATAGGTAAATGATACTATTAAAATATGTGCGCATTCTATTTGTTTCTTCTATTTGTTCTGCCTGTTTGTTTGCGGCATAATCTCCTCCGTAACGGCGAGGATCCAAAAATTAGTGGAAAGCCATTTCGATAATTTTCATCTGCGTACCACATTAATCAGCCGAGATATTAATTGAAAATTCTGAAAACGCTAATTTTCGCACTCATTTTTCAGAGTGGCAACAGTCTTCCAAATTGCAGATAAAAATCTGTTTTATTTAGAAATGTGTTGCCACTGCTCGCTTTCAAGTCGTAGAGTTTGTTCATAAAATATTTGTAAGTTTTACAATAGTAAGCTTTACAAATTAAATAGGAATCCTAGGAACAGTAGATGTCTTTAAGGCTATTGCACTTCTATAGTATGACATAGAAGCAGATGAGTGCTTTCAAATTGAAAAGCGAAGAGTAAAAGAAGAAACCAACCCTGGACCAAAGCTTATTTCTGATGCATAAATGACGATCGTATTTAATTTCATGGTTGATAATCAGGATGGAGTATTCTTGAGCTTACATGCGATACATATCTCAGTTTTATAATCATCTTTGGTGTTCTGATAGATCGGCTGCCCATATGAAAAATTATTTCATAAAGGTTTTCATATTTATGGAGCTTGGTACTACCAAGCTTTGTACAGATGGAAATTGAAGCTTGGTGCTACCAAGCTTCAGTTTCGTCACACCCAGACAGCAGTTAATCTTGGTAGTGATACAGAGCTGGTAAAATTCTTCTGCAATCTTGCTGTCATGAAAGAGACGCGTTCATACAAAATAACATGCCTTGGATAAAATGGGGGCATGTACGAAATTCAACCGAAGCATCAGTCCAAAGACAGGTGCAATTATAGCTCTTCGCGTTCGAAGAAAATGCAAATGAGCTACATGAGTGCAAAGTAAAGCTTACTGCATATGATTATTCCAACGGTATGATTCCTGCTCGTCAAATATTATAAAACACTGCCAGTGAACATTTTTTAAAAAGCAACTTGTACGAAGTCCTGCAGAAGAATTTTTACTATTTATCAAATGCCTGGCCATTGACCATCAGATCATTAGCACTGTGCTTTACAATACTTCGTTGCAATACCATCCAAACTCTTAAGTGCAGAGCGCACATCCAGATAAACAGCGTTCATAACTAGTCCAGAATCACATAAAGGTGAGGAGGTCAGATTAAAACGAAACAAATGAGCAGCAAGGCAGTCATGCCCAGTCAATAGTCTAAACTCAGCCACAGCAACAGCACCAGAAGAGTCCGAGACACAGCATTCAGTAGTACCCTTCATGATTTATTTTCAGAGGCATTAACAGCAGCATTACGAAAGGATTTGTGGGTGTAATGTAGTAGGCCTCCACGTGGGGCATCTTGGGTAACGCTAAATCTGCTACTGCCGCTCTCTACAAGTCTTCTTTTGTAATGCATTCGAAATTAGCGCCAATCATCCTTCCAAAGATTCGCAAAGGGTGAGAGTTCTTTAGTGGAAAGCGGGTGGTATTTTTCCTGCAGAAAAAAATACTCTGAGCTCCCTGCCCAATCTTCCTCCATGAAAACGCTCCTTGTGTGAGTGGGGGGAGGGAGAGGCGACTGGCGTCGTTTGCAATCCTCTAGCAAGATGGAAGTGCCGTATCACTTCTCATAATCTTTGATTCTTTGTTGTATGATTTATTTTCTAAACTCTTAATTCATCCACTGATCTCAAAGAATCGCTGCAAAGCATTCATTTTGATACCTTTCTCGACATAATACGTGCTGTTTGTGATATCTCATTGATATCGAAAAATTTGAGCCTGCGTAACGTTACAAGGTGTTACGCCTGAAGAAAAGCTTCATGCACAATGCTGGAGACTTAAATGAGACAACTGATAAAATTAATCTTTTCTCCTTTCTTCTGACAACCTGTAGCATTGGGACTTGTTAGAGTTTAAACTCCCGAGTATGTTATGCTTAAACAACGAAAATAAATGGAATTTATTTTTCGGTTTATGTATTCCAAATTATGACTTCAATCATAATTTGGAATACATTAATCTAAAAAATATTTTATTTTGAATAGTTTATGGGGTCATTCGATTCTATGATTTAAAAGATCTGATATGATTTTGAATGGTAATTTATTCCAGTCTAATATTGTACCAAAAAAAATTAAGACCAATTATGAGGTTTCTAAATTTATGCTTAAGTCTGTGGGGATTTATTTAATTTTATAATTAACAGTTATTTTATATTAAGGCAACTTTCCTTCTCTGAATTGTTTTCAACTCACTCTTTCTTGCCAGAATTCAAACTGACTAGTGCATTTATTTAAATGAGGTAGAAAGACGTTAATATCTAAGGAAAGGTTTTGGAAAGTTGTGATGTTCCTCACTTGTATTCTCTTAACTAAGTGTTGAGGAACCTAAGTCAACAGCTAAGCGAATACTCGCTCAACAAAAACGTAAACTCAAGAAGGGTTAATTACGCTTTATTTGCTCAAAGTAATGATTTAAAGTTGGCCCCTTTCTCAGGGCGTACAGCAAAGCCTCCACTTGGGCTTAAAACGTAAGAACTAAAAACTAACTAATGAATAACTAAAGAGATTTAGTCGAAGCTAACATGGATCTAAACTAGTTCGTCCGTAATATTCAATTAGCCAACGAAGCTATCAAAAGTCACGTAATACAGCCGAGCATAGTAACAGTTAGGAAGACGTAGCCAAAAGGCAAACGCGCACTATTCAGGAATCCTAACTCCCTCTCTCGAAGTCAGTGGAGTTTTGGCTTAAACACTAGTATACTTCTCATTTGCATTTAACGCGATTCTGAAAACTCATTCTGGTCAGGAATTTTAAGCTGAAACTAGAAGAGGTAGGAAAGTGATATAAACTTAATATAACTGTTATAAAATTAAAATATACCTTACAAGGTGAAATAAGAGGTTGAAGATCACGTTGTTATAGTTGATTCTCTAGCAATTAAATTTCGGTGGCGTTGAGTTAATCTTGCCATTAAGCTTGTTTACGCTCACTTTTGGGTCAGAGTTACCTTGCACAATGGTTAACCTGTGACGTCGTTAGGCTATATTTAATTTTATTACTTTTAAGTTATTCATTACCTTTTCAGTTAAGCCATCCTTGGCTTTGTAAGCACGAGCTGATGCCCTCTGTGAGCTTTATTAGAGATAATAAAGGGTCCTTTGCACCCTTCACATAACTTTATAAGGTATTCCTCCCGCCTTTTTTGCATGTCTTCGTGGTGTAGTGGTCAGCACGCTCGACGCGTAACCGAGAGGTCCGTGGTTCGATTCCTGGCGAGGAGTACTATGAAGACTTAGTGATCATTCACTAAATAGTCTTCTAACGTCGAGCTCAGTTTACGATAGCCAAGCATATGAGGCGTTAAAAGGTTCACTAAATAAACGAATTATATCATTACCTTGATATTTTAAGTGTTAATTTACATCATTAAATACAAACCACACTTATTTTAAAGATCGTATTAATAATTAAGTGTGATAAAAGCTACGACTTATGTGCTCATATTAAAATTTCCAAACAGACGAGCAATGTAAGACTCTATAATAAAAACTTTGTATCTTTCACGGCGGCCTAACGCAATTAACGGGTTACTGATGAAGCTATTTCGCATATAGACAATCTCAAGGGACTGATACCCACTAACTTCCCTTTCTAGCGCAACTCGCAACTCAGTAGCGATTTGATTAGTGGAGATAAAATGTGACAAAGTAGCAAAAGGAGGTTAGAGAGAGAGTGCACTTAAGAGGAAAATTCTACTCCGAGGCAAAACGGATGTACTCCAGAAAAAATGCCGCCTCTAGAAATATGTACTGATACCTCACTGGGACTAACTCAGGGTCCGTCGTCATAGCAACCGAGTGCATTTATAGATTATTGGAAGTCTTTTCCTGCTCTTGAAGATGTACCTCAAATGACGCGATACATCTTTGGGATCTTCGAGGACGTGACTTCCACGGAGCATCCATGAACGAACATTTAGTGAAAGACTTCAAGAAATGGATGGGAATTACGATTCATGTCACTCTCCTTTAGGTGGTAATATAGGTAATTAGCTTCTGATAAGATACTCTTGTATTCCGTGAATTCAGTACTGCTTCCGTAAATAAAAGTATTTTTTTGCTTTGCACTATTCCATCATTTATTGAAAGTATGACATTGCAGAATAATTACACGAAATATTCAGCGATGCCTTGAGATTTTTGTCTGTATAGAATGACTTTGTTTTTGAGAATGTTATTTTGTAAATTTAAATCAAGCGAGATATAAAATTGAACAATTTAAAAGTATATAAAAAGTGTGCAGTAAAGAATCACGTAATTATTAATATGTTGCAAAGCGAATGTTTATGGCTTTAATATTACGGCATTCAGAATCAGGCGAAGAAGCAACCTTAAATTTGCTTTGATTTTGAATAAAATTTTATCGATTTAGAGAGCGCTAATTCTTTTGTTCCTGACAAAGAGAGGCGTTTCTTGCTTCTGAAGAAGAATGTCGTGTATCTTATGTGCCTCGAAATTGGTGACTTTTAGGTAACCTTTACGCCAATTTAAGTTAGGATTTTTGCCTGGTTTTAAATTTAATATTGCTATCTTTCACTTTCAATTAACCTATTACGATATTGTATTTAGTTCACTCGAAATTAAACATTTTTAAGACACACATTTCTGCAATTATTCGTACAAAACTGTTAGATAAGTAACATTATGGATGATCAGAATAAAGTTAAACACTGTCAGAAGATTTATAGCAGTTATAAAATTTAACAGCAACCGGCAGGATTTCAAATTATAAAAATGCCATGTTCCTTCATTTTGAACTAAGATACTGAGGTGGTAAGAAATATTATTTTCTAGATGACAGTCCTTTACTTTTTGCAATAGAGATCGATTTATTCCAATGAAAGCATGGTTAGTTTTACAATTCAAATTAAACTACGATTCATGCTCACTCTTAGTATAAACATTCTGTTATGGAATTTCTCAGTTTATTAGCATCATGGAAAATAAGTACTTTTTCTTCGTACATTATAAACTGAGCAGTATCCATGTAAGCACAATGCTTATATATAAATATGATGCATGTTGGCTATCCGGCCCTGTAGACACACAGCGAAAAATCTAATAGCGTCTTTGAGGATGAGTTCTACTTTCTTGATTTGCAGAGGGTATTATTTCGCTGTCCCTTTCAAAATAGCATTAAAAAGCTTTTTGAATCTTTGCAATTCGCTTCTGTACGAATTTGTAAGTAAGAATATAAGTGAGGATGAGCTTATAACGTTGCCTCTTGTTCCAGTATTTGCTGATTTTCTTATGCTTTTCACTGTTTGCGCACAGATGCTAATCCGAGTGTCGAATTAACATTGAAATACTAGTAGAACTTTACCTAGCCTCTCTTAGCTCTTCCTCCAAAAAAGCGGGGGTCGGGAGAGAGAACATTAACAAGAAAAGAAATTTTAAAAGCATTCCAGTTTTGTTGGATTTGGTTATGTGCTCTAGGGTTGACGAGCGCTCAAGAGAATCAAAGACACAGGGGGTATTTTTAACGATAAGTCAGAAGTAATAAAAATGTTATAGTAAAACATCTTCAAAACTTCAAATGTGCTTTTAATTCTTGACAACAATATGTTTGCTGTTCTCGACGACCATATGTTCGTAGTTAAGTCAGCGAAGCAGAGGCTTTGAAGTTACTGGAGTCAGGAATTTCATTTAATGGGTTTGGCAGCAAGTTTCGCTTCTAAACAGATAATCCACCAACATTGTAATAAGCCTTCTTTTAGAGTAACCATATTAGGTTTACTTCCTTGAGAGACACTGACTTTAAGTAAACCATAATTTAAAAATATTACATCACGTAACATTGCAGGATTTTAGCAGTAAGGCCTTATGGAAAGCGAGTAATTTCTTCGCATGCAGTGTGGCGATGCCATCTAAATAACTATCATAGGTTATCTACTATGCCTGTATGCAGTGAAACTTCTGCTGCAGTGCATTTTAAATGGGATGCAATATAAAACGGAATAACATTTTGCATGAAAATTATTTCATTGAACGTCCTATTTGCTGGCTTTTCTCATAGCCATAGTGTGTTTTGCCATAATCAACTAAACCAAATCAAACTTATTTGGTAAAGCTGCAAAATTATTTCATTTACCTATTATAATAACCTATTAACAAAACAAGATGCTGCATATATTCATTTAAACATTTTAAAATAAAAATTTTGCATTGTCTCAAAAGAGTCAAGGTTTGCTTTGAGAGTTTGTAATTCGATGCGAAATCTCACCAAGTAATCATTTTCAGTAAATGCAGGCAAATGTGCTGTTAATAATCAGCTGCTGCTTCAAGATTTAAATATTGGTTACCAGATTTAGATAAAAAGATAAAAATGAGTTTCACTTTTTTTTTTCAAAATCTAACATTTCCTAATCTATTCGAGTTCGTCATTTTCTTTAGAATAGATTCCAAACGATTGCTACTGAAGACGAATCTGAAAAAGTATGTAAATTGCGGCCGGAAATTATTTCTTACATAACCGCTTCCTTGCTGTCTGATACTGACTGTTCTAGATCAGGAATTATCGACCTTTTTCGTACATCGATACCTTTTAAAATTATGGTTTTTGCATTACGGTTTTCTCTATAATATACAGTATGCAACATAATCATAATACAAATAAATGCATGTAAATAACTTGAAAATAATCGTCAGAAGGCGAACAAAACTTTTTAAATGAAATCGCTTTAAATGTATTTTTTATTATTTTTTGCGTTATTAGTATTTTAAATTTGAAATTTACACATAAAAGAAAATTTTCAGAAACAAAATATGGCTTCTAATTGCAGAAAAGTTTGATTTTAATTATATGATAGCTGCGCTTTATGTATTACTGCAAAGCTCTTAACATTTGGCATAATATTATGTAACTTAATTTTTAAACTCCCTCGTTCAAAAGTATTCAACCTATTTCCTGTTTTCAGTAGTAAATTGTTGACTTGGCTAAAGCCCATTTTACTAGGTAAGAAGGAAACGTCGATAATGTCATTTGGTAACACCCATTTATTTTGGGATATTTTTTTTTCAAATAACTTTTAAATTGGGAAGCTTAACGCGAACATGTGTTTTGAATAAAACTGGTGCTTGAATATATTCCTATAATGTAATCAACTTTCTTTTGTATCATGATATCAAGATCAAATTTATAATAGTTCAGCGGTTTTGTGAGTCATGCTGACATATTAAAATTCTCAGTGTCTTTAAAATTCTCAGTCTTTTTAATTTTGCAATATATCATCTGAGAAAGTTCCAACTTCTTTAATTTAGAACAATTACATAAAATACTATATATTTTAAAAGAAGTGTTACTGATTTTTAAAATATATGAAATAATACTTGTGTATTTTTCCCGGGCGTTAGCCTAGAAGGGCTATTAGTCATGAAATGTTCTTTTGCGTCCAGTCACTGTAAACGGCTATATAACTGTTCAAATTGTTGCCACCAAATATTACCGCCCTGGATTATATTTAAAGAAATTAAGAAACGAAGAATCTGCATAAATGTATGTATCTTTCTCACATTGTGAAAAAACGACGGTATCTACTGCCATCAAATTTGCTCCACCAGAACATGGGCACCTGGAAGTCCGAATCTTTAACTTCGAATTTGTTTTATTGTCTATTTCATATTTTTAAACGGTAACAAATTTTTGATTAAGAAATTCAACGATGTAAAAGCGAGCAATGACAACACACTGTATGAAATAAAGTATTTTTATCTTCAGCGCAAGAGACTGTCTACCGGAAATTCTAAAGATATACTGTTTTTAAATATTTTTAGCCCAATGGGCGTTATCGAAACGTTTATATATGTACAATTGAAAAACAAAACTCCCCTTTGGGAGTAATATAAAATCTGAAAGCTCTTAGATTTAAAATTTTTTTACATGATTTTAATGGGCTACGTAACATAGCTTTATATCAATAACCAATTAATTGGGAAGTTTACGATATTATCATTCTGTAATCAGTGGGATCTAAATTATGCAGATCAATTGCCCTTGTATATTCAACTATTGATTTTTAATCAACCACCTGAATGCTATTCATCCCCTTTAAAATTTCACTGACCCTTTAAAGTGTGAATAACAACCCCTCGTCCAGACGATTACTCTTGACGGGATCCTCTATAACAAATTCTTTTGTTACTTGAGATGAACAAGGCAAGTTTCGATTTCTATAAACTTAAACGCTCCAATCTCTTGAAAACGTTTACTTAGTTATCCGTTCAGTAAAAGAAGTTGTCTAATTTCCTGATAATAATCACCACGTAATTTTCGGGAATGATCAAGCATTTTGACAAAAAGTATGGACTTTCGCGATAGCCCAAAACTTCCAAACAAAAGTGTGTAAAGTGTGCTCATACCCTCAATAGATTACAAACGAAAAGTATTTGTGAGGGTATGGAATGATTCTGTCGCCAACAGAGATAATGTATTCCATCATATATTCCATTACATAGTTCATCCATCATCAAATAGGTAGACTGACTGGCAGACGAGTTACACCTGTCGAACAGATTAAAGTTTATGTTCAGTACGGAATAGCCACTTGAGGTAGAGAAAAGAATGTACTCGATTTAAAATTTGGATAGATGGGTTTCTTTGGTCATCTTCTTAAATTCCAGAAGCAAACTGCGCGTCATTTAGGCGCTTCCTAGAATTTGATGCTGAATCTGCATATGCTGAATCTGAATAGAATTTGATCCATTTTTATTCTTTTACACCATTTGTCTCAAATGTCACGAGAACTTACTTCACTTTGTTCGATGTTGTAGTTTCGTAGGTTACTGTTAAAGATTTTTGTTTCTATGACAAGGTAAAGAACTCCCGCAAAGTACGTTTATCCAGGCACGCTGGAACAGTATCCTACGTCGGGTACTTTTATGTCACCTCCGTCACCGATATTTGTAGCACAACATGACGATTAACTTTGGCTAAATTGTGTTACATACATATTATTCCATAATATTGCTTTTTAGTGTTCGAATATGCCCATGATTTGTGTCACAATATTCAAGCAATAGTTACTGCAGATCGACAAACATGTCGCTTCACTGATCATACAATGACCTAACACACAGATCACACATACATTAGGTTTGCTGTACGTGGATGCAAATCTTAAGAAAGCGTACCACACTTCGTATCCCTTGTTCTAGGGTTCGCAATGGATTGCGAAGAGCCCCTCTGTGAAATATTGTTTTGTTCACCTTTGAAGAATTCTTGGTAATTGTCTTCAGGAAGTCTTATAGCTCCCTTTTATATATAAAGAATGATAAAAAGACTTTAAGAAGGCAGATTATGTTCTTAGACCACGTAAAGTATTTATTGGCTGATGCCTACATTCATAAATTTATAACAGACTAACAATTAAAACATAATCAGATAAAGCGAAATGACATTTTTACTATAATTAAAAAAAAAATGTTGGAGAGGCTCCTGTTATGCACAACTTTAAAATCAGGGAGGAAAAAACGGATTTGCTTAGATTTTCCAACTCTTTCAAGTATTTTTTCTTTCCTTTTAACCCCTACTCGTGCTTTAACGAGACTGACTCGTGATGAAAATTTTGTCCCAAACATAAACATCACGAGCCAAGCTCGTGAACGGAAAGCCGGACCAACCATAAACATCACAAACCAGGCTCGTGAAAAGAAAGCGGGGGCAAACATAAGCATCACGAGCAGGGCACGTGAACACAATCATCGTAATTTCACGGTCGTAAAAGAACGTTAGTTCCTATCAGTACACCACAAGAGTTAATCACGATTGTCAAATTGCTGTTACAAAGCAGTTTAGTTAGTAAAATTTAATAAACCCCTACAAAATGCAAAATACAAAAGAATTAAATGAAAGCAGTTTATTAAAGTTTACTTCCACTAAGGATTAAAGTTAACTTAACTTGAAGTGTTGCTTATTTATGAAATATAATTATGAAACTCTTATTCATTACAAAATACGATATATTTATAATATCTAGGCAGAAGGATTAAAGTTTTCTTACATGTCAGCAGTATCGCGCAAAGCTGACTATAACACAGGCATTTACGTTTCGACTCGAAATGTGATTGTTCGTAAGCATCAGTTTGGCTTGTTTACCACGTGTTGACCCATAACACTTCGGCCCAAGTTTCGTCGAGGTAAATGGCACGGGAAGGGCTTAACATTTAAAATAGAGCTTTTAAGGCAATTAGAATTCTTTTTCTGTTTTTATAAAGAAGAAGAAAAGAAAATTTGATATAAATAAATTTAATTTATTTAAGAATTAAATTATTAATTTTATTATTTATTATTAATTTTATTTAAAATTATAATTTGATATAAAATAAATTTATATTATATATTATTATTTTATATTTCTTAATGATTTAATATTCTTAGACTCTTTTTATTTGTTGCTGTGAAACTCTGTATATTCTTCTACCAGCAGTCTTTAGAATTAATTAATTTTTGGAAGGAGGTAATTCTCTTGGATAGTGTAAAATTTAGTACCACTCTGGTTATTAGTTAGAGCTACAGAGAAGTCTGAATAAAAGAATATTTAATTATTACCCCATTTGGCACAAACATCTGAGTGAAGAATAAGAAATTATTCGTTGCCACTTACAAAACGTGAAAAGCAATAAGGTGCTAGTAACAAAAGAGTGGTTTAAATGACAAATAATATCATGTTTATTAAAGAAATAAAATACTTAGCAAAAGTATCAGTTATTAAAACTTATTACTGTTAGATAAAAACCAAAACTATGATATTCTATTTTGGGGGGGGACTGATAGCTAATAATGATCTCATATAAACTTGAAAAATCTGAAAGGTTTCAGACTTTATATTACCTCCAAAGGGTAGTTTTTTTAACATTTTGTGTGTTACTATTATTTATTATATATCATACTCTTCGCACGTAAACCGTAAAATCCAATTCAACAGCAATATCACAAAATATTTAAAAAGAACATAACTTTAGAATTTCCGATACCCAGTCTGGAGCGCTGGTGATAATTTTTTTTCCGCACAGTGTTGCCATTGTTCGTTTTGAAATCGTTGAGTTTGTTAATAAAAAATTCGTTAAAGTTTTATAAAATATGAAATAGATAATAAAGCAAATTCCAAATTAGTGCTTCCAGGTGCTCGTATTCAAGTGGAGGACTACGTTGCTCAAAATTTGATATTTCTAGATACCGTTGTTTTTTTACAATGCGAGAAGCATGTTTACATTCAGGCAGATTCTTCATTATTTAATTTCTTTAAATATAATGCAAGTTTCTAATATTTGGTGTCAAGAATTTGAAAAGTGAAACGCCGTTTCATAGCGAACGACGCACAATTTCGAAAACGAAATTAATAGCGCTTCTAGACAAATTAATCCTTTAGGCTAGAAAAAAGCTAAAAATATTCAATCAGAAAACAAATTACTTTGTATGTTTGCTTTACGCGAAGCACATAAGATCCAAATTGTCGGATAAGAAGGAAGGAAACTGAATTACATTTCTTGACTACATAAATCCATATTATATCTTGCAGATTAATTATAGTTAAAATAAAGGAAAAATTTATTAAACTTAGAACTATCTGAGACTTTATAACTGCAGGTGAGGACTGTGAGTTAGAATTTGTTGTTTTCAGTAAAGTATCATATCACCTCATATGTAACCAAAATTATTCTATAAATGTTGAAGATATGAAATTAAAAGGCAACTTAAATTTGAAAAGGTGGCGTTTTAGCATCTTGTATCTGCCTATTTAAATGGATCTTGAAGAGAAATCTCCGGAGAAATAATTAAAAAAATCTTTTTTTGAGATATTATGTTACTGATGACATAAATAATCCTGAAGATGTGCTCTGTTCACTCGAGGGCGGATACTTTTACTATTTTTTCCAAATTAAGAATCCGAATTAAAATGCTACTAGTACTTTTAGACATTAAGATGTCTAAAGTTTACATAAATTTAAATTTTGAGAATAGATTAAAGTTACTTGAGTAATTTTATTCAAGATGCACCAATCAAATCAAACTGAATATTCATTTCCATGAAATCGCTGCTGATAAGCTGAAATCATTTTGATGTAATCAAGAATTCAGGTAGAAATTATTCATGGCAGATTATCTTTAGGAATATTAAAGGTGACTGCCTTCCTGATTTCACGGAAATGAATTCGTAGTTTCGAGCCCCACTCGCATACTTGATCTTCTCATCTGCGTATTCAGGAATTCAAGTAACCCAAAGTTTGTGGTTTCATCGCTATAGTTGAATTAATCTCAAGATGATATTGTAATAGATATGTAGCCATAATATCCATCTAAGTGTAATTGCATTGTTAAATTTAATTGCTAGTATAACAACTGTATTTTCGATCAAAGATTTACTTTACATTAACGAAAATAATATACCCAATCCAAATTACTTTTTGAGTGATAAGGAAGCTAAAAACATGCATTGTTTTTTCAGCTATATAAACTGAATGTAATATTTGTTTTCATATAGAAATGGCATGAAAAGTAAGTGAAAAATTACTAATAACAAACGGACTGAAATTCAACGCATTACGTTTTTATTTATTTTAGATAACAATTCAGATGTGCCTATAACGAACTACAGTTTTTTTGTTTTGCTTTTTGTTAATTGACAAAAGTTTTAACCTTTGCTAAAACGAAATTAATGCTGTTCCTTTTTACTTCCTTCTACGAAGTAAAAAGGAAATATTCTAATCGCGAAACATTTCGGGTATCATATTTCAACGAAAATATCTATTTTGACCGCTATTGAATGCAGTTTAACGATGTTTTTGCCTGACATCCGTACTAAGGACAAAATAAAGTACTCTTTTCCCACAAAAAATTATAAAACTGATTTAAAATGGATTCTGAAGTGATTGTTTCTTGGCGTCTGTGCGTACGTAGGTACCTATGCATATATGTATCTGGCATAATTAAAAAATGAACTTCAGAACGTTTATATTTTATATATATAGGGCTGCCATAACATGTAGATGTGAACCTCCAATTTTGGTTGTAATAGGCGGCACCAAAAGTATATAAATATATGTATATATGTATCCACTTTGTTACTTAGCTCAGTTTCTATATTCTTATATGTTTGTAGATTGTGCATTTTTTGCTTTAAAATCCGTTGAATTATGTTGTCCTTATCTTCCGGTTAAGGTTTTTATGCCTTTAGTTAACCTGCTTGTTATAGTTGTAGAATTATCAGCAATTTAAAAGTTGTTTAAATGCGGCTAAGCCTAATTCTTTTTTGACATAACGGTCATATTTGATAACATTTTAAACTTACCAGAATAGTGGATTTGTTGCCAATCTAGAGAAACTAAGCTCGCAACAACAAAGTAATGCCTTCTTTTATTATTGTGAATTAATATATGCTTAATCCATTCTGGAATTATCATTTAAGTTAATTAAATTATACCCTATATTGACTTAGCATAACGTCCACAACAAATTAAGTCAGTTTCTACGCCTTCAGCGTCTTTTGCCGAGTGAGACCAAAAGTAAGTTTTTAGTTTTGTGGACCGAAAAATCTATGGATTTTACAGTAAATAAATTAAACTATAAAGTTTGCGCTTCTTTCCTCTACCAATTACAAGTTTTAGAAGTATAGTATCATATTGTTTTTAATTTAGTTCAGGTGTTCGGCAATAGATTAGCAAATTAATTTAATTTCTTACGGTAAAATTATAAACTAAGTGGATAGAATACAATTTTAGAATACAAAGGCTGCAAAAGTGCAGTTAGTGTATACTACATCAGCGCTTTTATTAGAATTAATTCAGTATGTAATAATATTTATTAATAAATGAAAATTCTTTTGTTTTCTGTTGTTGAGTAAATCTTAATAAAAGTAGCTTTGCTTTACGAACGGAGTTTCAACAGTAATTATGATTTCTGCATTTGTATTTTTAATAGGTATCTAAAAAACACAGAAAATTCTAAAAATTCAAATTATAGTCTAATTGTTTCAAAATTTAATATTAAAATTTAATATTAAAATGGAAAAAAATTAAGTATATTAAAAATTGAAAGTGTAAAAAAAAGGAAAGCTTTCAGATTATATTACGCTCAAAGGGGCGTTTTTTTAACGTTTTGTGTGTTCTCTTTATTTATTAGATATCATATTCTTCCCACTTAAACTACATAAAATTCAGTTCAACAGCAATACAACAAATTGTTTAAAAACAACATATCTTTAGAATTTCCGATAGATTGTCTCACGCGCTGGAGATAATTTTTTTTCGTAGTGTTTCCATTGCATGTTTTTGAAATGGTTGAGTTTGTTAATCAAAAATTTGTTAAAGGTTTACCAAATATGAAATAGATAATGAAACTAATTCGAAGTTCAAAATTTGGGCTTCCAGGTGCCCATGTTCAAGTGGAGGATTACGTTAGTTCAAAATTTGATGGCTCTAGGTACCGTCGTTTTTTCACGGCGCGAGAAACACACATACTTTCATGCAGATTCTTCATTATTTAATTTCTTTAAATATAATACATAAAGATGATATTTGGTGGCAACAATTTAAAAAGTGATACGCCGTTTATAGTGAACTGACTCAAAATGCGACTAATAGCTCTTCTGGACTAACGTTGTTTTGGCTAAAGGTGATGATCATTAGATTTTTTGAAAGCAGGAGATATGAAAAATCGGCGAACATCTACTCCCCCTTTTAAAGGGCGACTGAGAATTATGGACCCAATCGTCAAATTCTGGTAGTGAAGAATCATCATTCACTACCTTTTAGTTAGGCACCACAGTAGCTACATTATGTCATTTTAAACGGGAGGCTTGAAAAATGTGCAATGTCCTCACCGGGACTCAAATCTGCACCTTTCGAATACACGCCCAGTGTGCTACTGTTACACCACGAAGGCATGCAGAAAGGAGGGAGAAAATAACTTATAAAATAAGATTAAAAAGAAATTGTGATGTGGTCTTAGCATGCATATATCAGTTAGGATCTGTATGTCAGCTACTTTAAAAAATTAATTTTTTGAAAATTAAAGGTACAGAACAAAAAAAAATGGTTATTTTAAAAATTAGTTGCTCAAAACGGCAAAACTGAATGACAGAACAGAATTTGCTCTATTATAATTACATCGTAAACTATACATGAAAATTTCTACAGTTATTTGTTAAAGCAAAATTTTTACTACTCTAAATGTAGCTTATTTTAATGTTGTTCAACATCGCTTCAAGTTTAAATTCTAGAAATTCTGAACTAGAACTCAGGATATAGGTAGAAAACCTGAAGATAAGTTTTGGCGATATTTGATGACTTTCTACAAAACGCATTTCTGAAGCACTTAGGGCAATTTTCCCGATATTTCTAGAAGGTGCAGTAACACGATTAATTGTGGCTCTAACAGCCAGCAGTGACTCATTTTTCTGTGAATTCTGAGTAATTTCAGAGAGAATCATATTTCAATAAAAATATCTATTTTGACTTCTATCGAATGCAATTTAACGATGTTTTTGAGTGCATAATAAAGGACTCTTTTTCTCCTGTCCCAAAATTATAAAACTGATTTAAAGTAGATTCTGAATAGATTTATTCATGGCATTTGTGCATACGTACATACGTATGTATGTATGTATCTCGCATGATTCAAAAACGAGTAGCCTCAGAACATTGAAATTTTGTATATAGAACTGCTATAACATGTAGATGTGTGTAACATTTATTTATATGTTAGATAAGTGGAAAGTAAATATAACAAGATCAGCTACACATTATTTATTATGCTACAAGCTACAGCTAATGATCTATACTACAGTTACAGTTATCATGCATTACAGTTACCGTTATCATAAATACTAAATTATAATTACATATGTGACATCTCCCTTTTTAACAGAAATAATAAAATTATACATACTCTTTTAAATAATAAGGTTTTTTAACAGTCCTACCAGATCGAGTAAGGTAATTATGTCCATTTACAGAATTAGGTGATACAACACTTCTTTCAGAATTTAGTGGCACAATACTTCTGTTATGTACAGGAGAATTTAAAGTCAAATCTGAATTTGGATTTACAGGCAAATCTAAGGTTGGAGTACTCCTACTAATGTCAGGTTCATTTACATCTTCACTTTTGTCACTTTCATTCTCATAATTATTTTGCACTATGAAATTTTTTCGATTAGTTCCTTTAAGAATGTCTCTTCTGTTCCTTTCTATAATTCTTCCATCAGTTCTTATAATCCTGTACGAACGTGGTCTTTCTGCTTGTCCCATAATTTTCCCACTTTCCTTTAGATTTTTCCCTTTTTCATTTATGTACACATTATCTCCTATCTTGAGTGGTTTTAATGGTCTTGCACTTTTGTCATAATACTTCTTTTGTAAGGCTTGTCTCTTTAGTAATTGTTATGCTCTGCATGTTCTTTAGTTTGAATGAAATTCTCTTTTATAGGTAAAAATCCATTCACTTTTCTTCCAAACATCAATTCTGAAGGTGATTTAATTTCAGCTGAAATAGGAGAATTACGATATTCCAGTAATACTAAGTATGGATCCTTGTTGTCAATTACAGCTTTTTCTAACATATGCTTGACAGTTTGAATATGCCTTTCAACCATTCCATTCGATTGTGGGTAATTTGGACTTGAAGTTCTGGTTTCAAAGTTCCATCTCCTTGCAAATTCTTTAAATTTTTTGCTACTATATTGTGGACCATTATCAGAATACACTATTTTCGGGATACCATGCCTTGCAAAAAATGATTTCAGTTGTTTTATTACTGCTACACTTGACAAATCTTCCAAATGTCCAATTTCTACATATTTGCTAAAATAGTCTATAACTATTAAATAATCTCTACCTTGAAAATAGAAGAGGTCCGTTCCCAATACTTCCCATGGACCATTAGGTATCTCTTTACATATCATTGGTTCTTTACAATTGGCTTTTTGTAGACTCAAACAT
>KK121536.1:674195-716119 GCA_000611955.2 Stegodyphus mimosarum
ATATATCCACCGTGTTACCCGGCTCAGTGAGCTCATTTTTTTATTCTTATATGTTGAAAAATTGTGCATTTTTTGCTAAAAATGATGGAATTATGTTGTTCTTATCTTCCGGTTAAGGTTTTATGCCTTTAGTTAATCTGCATGCAAGATTTGTAGAATTATCAACAGTTTAAAAGTTGTTTAAGCGCGGCTAAGCCTAATTATTTTCTCTTGGAGGACATATTTGCTTACATTTAAAACCTAGGACAATATTGCATTTGTTGCCGATTTAGAGAAACTAACCTTCGCAACAACAAAGATAAAGCCTTCTTTTATTATTGCGAATTAAATTATGCTTGATTCATTTTGAAATTATAATTTAAGATATTAGCTGGTTTTTGCGTACAAATTGTACTTTCAATTGTAAAATTTATTTTTTTTAATTGTGCGGCTAACCTTATTTTTAGTTATGATAGCGCCTATATTTGTTTACATTTGAAACTTAGCAGAAGAGTGGATTTGTTGCCAATCTATACAAACACTATAACAAGAATAACGATTTCTTTTATTACTGCGAAATAAATCATGCTTAATCCATTCTGTAATTTATTCGAGGAAATAATTGTTTAAGATTTATTTCGTAATTTTTACTATAGATATTTGGGATTTTATGTATTTTTGCCTTGTCAAGAAGTGGGAACTGATTTAATTGAATAAGAAATACTGAATCGTCTGTGAAAAACTGTTTTTTCGTTTCTTTGTTTAATTTCTTTTACACAATGTTTTAGATTTATTACAGTGTTTGAATAGAACATGTGGCAACGATTAAGTAATTCTGCAGCTGATATACATAATTTTTGTGCGTTCTGATGAGTTATAAAACGAATGAGATGTAACATTGTAAAGGGAAGATAGCGCCAGGGTGTCGCTGTGGTAAACAAATATAGTGAATTTTAAAGAGTGCATTTATGCTATTGTGATTATTTATGCGCTATGGATGAAGTAGTTATTCATGCGCTATCGGTGAAGTAGTTATTTATGCGCTATCGATGAAATAGATTTAATTCAATTCAGTAAGATTAAATTAAATGCAAAATGCTTATAATTTAATATTCCGTACAAGGAAGTCATATAGTGTATACATAAGATTTTTTATAGTTTACTCTGCTAGTGATGGGTACTATAATCTACCGTATTTCTTGTTTATTATGAAGGATATTTCTAATTTCTTCATTCTTCATTTACATGAAACTGCAATGTTTCCTGTGTACTCTCGTTAATTAGAAAAAATTGTCTGTTTCTTCTGGCTGATCTGGAGTAATTATTTGAAGAGATCTTTACTAATCCGCATCTCGCAGAAACAAAATCTGAAGCGATATAATATATGTTTGTTTTTTATGTTACTTTCTGCTTAGACTTTAAATAAGAAAACACATTTCTAACGTTCATAACGAGGCAGCACATTATTGGTATTGTTTTCGAATTTTTTTTGCCATAAGTTACAATATATTTATTTCTGTTAGTCTTTAGTGGGTTTCAACGTTAAGTTGAAACCCACTGAAGGTAACTTACTGACTTTAGTAAATTTTCGGTTCGGTAGGAATATGGCAGGAGAAGACACAAATTAAGAGATGATGCTGAAAATCCACCCAGAATTCCGTAGCTTCACAAAAGGTTATTTTCTAACAATAAATAGATCGAGAAAACATTTTATCCTTAAAAAGACCTTTTTCATTTCAACTAAGGAAAATACATTCGAAAACAAAAAGAAATGAAGAAACAAAGAAAAACATTTCCCCTAGAAATGTTTTTAGCGTATGTATATTTATACTGAAAGTAACAAATGTTATTTATTTACAATATGTTACTTAGAAGAAAATATATTTTGCGTCGGTTCACTATAAATGCCGTATCACTTTTTAAATTGTTGCCACCAAGTATTATCGTCTTGTGTTATAGTTAAAGAAATTAAATAATGAAGAATCTGCATGAATGTATTCATGTATCTGGCGTTGTAAAAAACGACGGTAGATAGAGCCATCAAATTTTGAATAACATAATCCTCCAACCGAACACGGGCACCTGGAAGCCCGAAATTTGAATTTCGATTTTTTTTATTATCTGTTTCATACTTGGCAAACTTTAACCAGTTCTTGAATAACAAACTCAACGATTTCAAAGAGAGCAATGGTAACAATGTATGAAAGAAAAATTAACTCCAGGGCGAGGAACTCTCTACCGGAAATTCTAAAAATGTGCTACTTTTTAAATATTTTGTGATATTTCTGCTGAATTGAATTTTATGTGGTTTAAATGCGAAGAACATGTCGTTTAATAAGTAAAGGTAACACATAAAACTTTAAAGCAGCTCCCCTTTAAGCGAATTATAAAATCGGAAAGCTTTCATACTTTTTTTACCTTCACTTTCTTTAGAAACGACAATTCAAGATTCCACTGTATTTATAAAATTGGTCTATAGATTTTCTTTTTATTTTTGATATTATTAACCTATTTTATATTTTCTTAACTCTGTCAATTCTTCTGTATTTCGTACAGATACATATCTATATCCTTATAAAGACTGGAGGTGATAATTCTTAGTCTCCTAGATGTTTAAGTACACACGTCAGCTACAGAAATTCGATTTTAAACAGGAGATGGGAAGAGAATTTCGTCGTCACGAAGAAGAGCTGAAGAATGGCCTTTCCAGTTCCAAATACACGTTCCCCGTAATTAGATGGAGGTCTATTGAATTAAGGCTCCGTTAACATAACTTCATCAAAGTGAAGATGCCGTGCTTCTTTCAATTAACTTTCTTTTTTAGTATAAATTTATTGCTTTAGTTTGGAAGAGAAGTTACCGTGGAAGATCATCGTCAGATATGCTGAAACTATGATGCCATTTTATGGAATATTGTCTCATAAAAATGTCATCTTACTTATTTATTGGCAAATAAAAGTGCTTGAACATTTTTGCGGTTTAATGGTTTAAACTGAAATTCAAAATTAAGCAAGTTTTCAATAAAGATAGGCTTTCATATATATAAAATGAGATATAGTAATATTACGTGTCAGATATGAAATGTTTCTGTATACATCTAAAAAGTAATGTCTGTAATTATATTTGTAGTTGCGTTTCTAGAAGCATTTAACGCCATTGCTATGCTTGTATTTCTGACGATAAAAGTGCAAGGTGATTCAAGAAATGTTTAGAATACGAAAGTGGAAAAATATTAAAAATGATTAAACATTTGATGCCTGGTGATTTGAGATTACAGAAAGGTTATTTTTTGGAAAGATATTTTCGGTTAATTTTTAGAAAGCTATTCAGGCTTCAGGAAAAAAATGACAAACAGCAAATTATTATTCCGAAATTTCTAAATATGATTATGACTTTTTCGACATTTCTTAAAGTTTTGATCTATTCGTTCGATCCTAGACTGTATTTAAAGACCGCATCGTACATTCAAAACATTTCGAAAGAACAACTCTTTAGAATAACTTTAATTTGTCAGAAAAACAGCCAATCACCGCGGATCATTTTGGGCTTACCATGTAAAGGGGAAACTTGTTCTTCATTACAAATGATGGTTGATGAAGAAGGATTCGATGCTGTTAGTTGACTGGTTGTTCAAAACGAACAACTTACAAATTTTTGCCAAGAAAGAAAAAATCGTACGTCTTTTCTTTCAATGGAAAGAAGGCAGAAAAATTGATGAAACAGTTGTTCGTCTGAAATAAATGGGTATGTGATACCAGCCTTAGAAGATTAGATTTATTGATTTATACGGTTTAAATAAATGTTACTGTTCCATAGGATCGTACACTTGTAATTTAATGCATTCGCCAGAAAAGGCTTGTATCCATCGGTCATTTAATTGCCTCATCATCCAGAAGGTCTCTCAGGTGCACCATACGGGTTGACCACCAAATAACGCCCAAGAGAAAGGGGAAATTCCATTCCAGTTTTGATGGAGAATACCTGCGTAACGGATCAGAAAGTCTTCCGTACTTCTTCCCCTAACACCAAAACTTCCCAAAGAACTTTCGATTCATTAATATTTTAAGCGCGCTCGTGCCGCACAAACAAAATATGCTTGCAAACATTTAAGTTTCCTACAAATTTTCCGTATTTGTGGAGTCGTATTCCGTCTGAGTGGGGCCAGAAGTAAACTTTCCGTTCTGTGCACCGAAAAACCTACCTTCTTGCCTACTGGGAAATTGCTTGTTTTTGCGTAGAAACTGTAATTTTAATTGTAACGATATGGCAGTTAGCATAGCTGTTCGTTTTGTAGATAGGGACAGCAGTCATTATGCGCTGCTAGTTTAGGAAATTTAGAAATATTTTTGGTCATGCATCAAGACATATCTGCCAAAATAAAGAACGGATCACCTTACATAAACAAAGCGTTTAAAGGTGGGTGATATGTACGTTTTACTTATTTATTTCAAACCAAAATGTTAGAATTAACAGCTTAAATGTAACTGTTAATAATTACTCAAAGAAAAATAGTTATAAAATGTTTTTCTCAAAAGGATTAATAACATGATAAAACTTTACGTAAAGAAAATTAGACTTTAAAAAGGAATATTTTTTTTTTCTTTTTTCCTAATTTCCTTTTCTTCTATCAAAGACATAGAGCAGAAATCGTTAAATTTTGAATTTTGAACGCATTTGAAATTTTGGAAGTCTAAGCGAAATTTTTTCATTCAGGTGCTTTAAGCATGCATATTGTAGATAAAATTACCGCCTCTATCTGTTTTGGGTCCAAATAGATGTAAAATTTAAGTTACTAAACAGTGTTTTCTTAGATTTGACTTTCTTCTGTCCCTGTTTATTGTTGACTTCAGCACTAGCTGTGAAGCGCTCCAAAGTCTTCGCCTACCGGAAGTTTAGAACAGATGCACTGAAGAAAGGTAGTTAAGAGGTACTCCTCAATGATAATTTGCTTCATGCATTTGGTGAGAGAATTAGGTTGTACTATTCTTCAATACTCACACAACAGTCAGTGTAACTGCGTTTTACCAACATAGTGGAAAAAGTCTCAATACGCATCGTGAACAATATACTCAAAAAAGTTTTTTTAGAGTTTGTTTCTGCACTGCCAGAAAACATGCATGCACCAAATAAAGGTAGTTAGGAGGTAGTAAGAGATATTGTTGCTTCTAGCAAATTATATTTACTACCGCGTTTCTTTCTGCAATGCAAGGAAACGTGTAGATCTCAAACAAGAGTAGTTCAGAAAAGTAGTTGTACAATGCGAAAAAAAAAGGGGGGGCAGTTCTATATCTCCTGTTCTGCTGGGACGATTGACGAAATACAAATTGAGTTTTCCATGTGTCGAATGCGCCACTTAGGATGTGTATTAGATTTATATATAGCTTTGCTCTAGTATAGGTATTTTGACTCAAAATCGGACTTTTCTGAAATAAAATGCCAATTTTTTTTTCCATATTTGCATTCTACGACTCAGATTATGCCTAAATATTTAACTATACTAGAGCAAAGCTATATATAAAAAATAGCAAAATTTGGTGCGAAATTTGCGGAGAAATTTAAAAATTTAACTTGGCGAATTTTTTTCAGTTTGAGCCAAAAATAATTCACTTGGCGAACTTCTTAATATATGTCAACCTATTTTCCTTCCCTTCCATTGTGCAGAGGAGAAAAAAAAGTCACATCGTTCCTGCCTTTTTATATTGTGGATGAGAGTAAAAAACGTCACCGTCATCGTACTTTCAGATAATTTTAAGAAAGTTCGTAAACCACATTTTCGTTAATATCGCTTTCAACAAATACGCCAAATTTCGAAACGCGCCAATACATAACTTCAAGTATATCTTCGGAAATTTTGAATAACAAGCTCTATTTTTTTAAGTATGCTTAGAAATACATCTACTTTAAGATGACTGTAAAAATTTTATAGGTTATGATTCAAAATGGTTTTCGAAAAATTTATAAAAATTATTTAAAAATACAAATTTTAAAAATAAATCATAAGAAATGGGCAAATTTTACTTGGAACGAACCTAAATTTCGAACTGTCTAAGAAGGAATTAAATAAGTTTCACAAAAAAAGAGATATTAATAAATACATATCAAATGAAATTAACACCGGGGAGCTAAAATTTTGAGAGCTAATTTTTTAAAAGCTGCTTGTGCGATTTTTACAAACCTTGGCAGTTTGGCATAATTTGAGTCGTAGACTCGAAATATGGAAAAAAAATTGGCATTTCAGAAAAAGTCCGATTTTGTGTCAAAATACCCATATTTGAACAATGGTATATATAAATCTAATACATATCCTAAGTCGCGCTTTCGAGACATGAAAAACGCAGTTTGAATTTCGTCAATCGGTCCAGTAGAAAGGGAGATGTAGAACTGTCCTTTTTCCCCCCCGCTGTGTACTTTTCAATGATAATTTACATTATGCACTGGTGAGAGAATTAGATAGCATTGTTGCGAAACGCGATGTGATAACTTCCCGCAAAGCGATATTTGGCATCAAAATTGGCGATATGTCATAGAAAGAGCGAGAACATTCTAGGATACATTTTTAGTGTTTTTCTCGAGAATGTTCTCAAGGATAGTTTAAAGCTGTACATACCCTGCCTGTCCTGGGAGAGAGTAGTGTCTGACTTCAGAGATTAGCTTGAAAATGATCGATCGAATCGGGAGCGGTACTGTAGTCCTACATCGTTATAGACCGAAGGCTGTGCTGCAGATTGTTTCAGCGCGTTTATCGTAGTTTTACTTTATTGAAAAAATACTTTTATCTTCTATGCACCAGCGTGTTGCTATTCAGCAAAGCCTAAGATACTTCCAAATTTAATCTGGAAGGAGTTTGAAGTAATAAACTATGCGATTTAAAATCAATAAACATATTCTTAAGAATAGTGTTTCTTACTTTAAATGTGATTAATTTAAATAAACATGTATTGAAATCATAAGATGTCTGATAAGAAATATTCAGCATGTTTATGAAAGACGCTAACTGGATTCACTACAATCATTAAGTATTTTTTCATTTTTGCGATAACTATTTTAAGCGATTGGCAGTGCTATCGGTTAGCTTTTAAATAAATAATATAACGAATATAAATATGTGTATGGCAACATCTAACGTTCTATCGGGAATTCTAAATATATGTTGATTTTGAGCATCTCGTGATTTTGACATTGAATTGAATTTTATGAGGATGATATTTAATAAATAAAATTGATTTATTGATGATAATAAAATTGATGATATTTAACAAATAAAGTGAACACATAAAATGTTTATAATAAAAAGACAAACAAAACGTTTTGCTAGCTGTATTCCTAAGGAAACTGAATATTAATATGATAAACAGAGAGCGTATTGGGAAAAATATAAAAATGTGTGCCAACATTTAACACTGCAACGAGAATTCTAAACATGTGCCGTTATGCAGCTTTTAAAAATTTTGTGATTTCTTTTTATTGAATTGCTAGTGGCATAAGTGCATAGAAAACCATGCTAAAATAATACAGCTAAAAAGACAAAAAAAGAGGGTTAGAAGGAGGGAGTGCAAGAGCAGACTGGTAGACTGCGAGCTCAGCGAAAGCGTAAGAAAGCTTAACAAACCCTTTTGGGCTACCATTGGGTTCTGAAACCTTGCAGATTGTTTTTGGTAATTACTTTGTTTCAAATTTGACCAATAAAAAATGCACCAAACTACTACGCTCAGGCACTCTAGCCATTTGTTCGGTAGGTCTTATTTGGAATTTTCATACCCTATTTAATGTCAAGATTTTGCGCGACTTCTGAAGACAACAAGATCATATTATGTCCAATTTCTGGTGAGTGTGTTTACATAGATTACCTCATGCATAATATTAATCTGAAAAACAAAAATGTTTAACGAAGACTCTATTGTAAGGCAGGTTCCTTTGCCGTGTGAATAACATACCCGGGCTTGATTACCACCTAAGCCCCCACAAGGCCTAGGTTTAGGGCTTCAGATTTAAAGGGTTCAAAAACCCACCTTGTAATTTCTCATAATCCTGTTTTCTCTCACAAAAACAAGGAAATTGAGGATAGGGGAGTCCTGAAATGATTAAAGCTTGTGCTCCCAGAGATTTTTAATCGGGCCTTGGCATGACTTCGTTATTTTCAAGCGATAATTAATTTTATCCGATTTTACTTCAGTTTAAAATGTACAATGTTTTACATTTCTACATATCACAATGAATATTTTGTATCTATAAAACAAAAAATTGTGCTCTGTTGGTAAACTTATAGAAGAAAGTGAACGTAAGAATAACAGTTTTATCACCCTCTGGGGACTGATGCCAAACATCTAGTTGTAAAACTGAACGTCGAATCAAAAGTTAGATAGAAGAAGAAGACGCAGTTGCGAAAGGAAAGTCATCAATATCCCAGGAAGTTTTCCAGTCATTGGACCTTACTGTGTACAGCTCGTAGAAGAAACAAAAAGTCTTGAAAGCCTTTCCTTTCGGTCTTACTAACCTTTAATTACCACACTGCGTTAGGTTCGTTTCTCTTGCGCTTCTGTAAATCTAAGATTTAGAAGAAAAAATAACTTTTTCTCTTTATCAACGTTGCGTGTGCCGGAATCTCCCATGAGACCCCAGTGTTTAGGTCTGGCCAATCCATCTCAGCTGTCAGAAGGCTGCCTCTTTTATCCGCTCTCTGAGTGCGAAAGTCGGCTTTTTATCTCAATCAATGGACTGTTTTGTCTTCCTTAGCTGGAGGTGTCTGCCACTTCTTTCCGGAGATTTGCGACTCGGAGGACGGTTTAAGAATGAGGGATTTCCTCTTTCTTTACCACACTAAGCACTTCGAATAATGGGAGCTGTGTGCCAGTGCTGACGCTTCGATACCTCAGGTATAAAAGGGGAAAAAAAGGATAAATTGAATGGAGGATTATTTGCTCTTGCACGCCTTCCGGAAGAAAAAGTTAGCCTATATCTAGAAAAAGGCACTACAGGTCACATAAGATTCTGCCCTGAATGGACTCCTTGTTTATGTTCTCTAAAGAAAAAAGTCATGTTTTAAGATATAAAAGCTGGTTATATGTAACTAGTTTTCTTTTGAAATTAACATTGTTACACTATAGCGTTTAATAATTTTAAACATTATCAGTGTAGTCATTAAAGGCAGGTATATAAGACAACGTAATAAAATAATGATTAGTATAATTAAAAAATTAGTATCATTAGTATTATTGAGTAATTCTGTCTTCACTCATTCCGATGAGTAATAATATGTATATTTTACGTCAGAAAATACGTACTTTCTTGCCAGTTGGATTCTGGCTAGTATTTGAAATCACGATTTCTTGCTCGGTGCGAAGAGATGCTCTTACATTTTGAGGTACTGACACTTAGAACCGACTTTAGATATTTTATATTTTTGAACAGAAATTTCAGCTCTGATAACACACTAAATATGCAATCTAAATGAGTGATCTTTTAGATTATTTTTTTTTGTATTTATGCACAGCCTTTTCCTGGTCAAGTGAGTCAAAGTGGAAAAGATCCAAATGTCTCCATGAATTTTTCAATCAGGCAGTATTGTAAACACCTGAAGCTGGTCCTCCAACTAAGATAAGGAGCAGATGTGCAACTTTAGAAACTGACTATAGAGACCGGTGATCATCTATATATATATATATATATAAAGAATATATATATATATATATATATAGATGATCACCTGTCTGTTAGTGTGTTTGTTCGCGACTAACTCAGTCACTGTTCTAGCTACCGTTACTAAACTTTCTATAATTCAGTTTTTGGGTTCTTGAAAAGATCGACATCCATTTTTTTCCAAAAAAGTAGCTAAATCAGAGATATTAATTAAAAACTCTGAAAACGTTCATTTTTGCCCTCAGTTTTCCCAGTGGCAACAGTCTCGCACGCTGGAGATGAATATTTGCTTTATTTCGAAAAGTGTTGAAACTGCTCGCTTTCAAATCGTATATATTGTTACGAAAAATTCGGCGGTTGCGCCTGTATGTAAGCTTTCCGGCATAGCACTAGGGTTGCCATAAAATAGTGTATGGCAGGGTTGCCAGATTGGCGACTTTATCGCCCATTTGGCGACCAAATTGGCGATATCCCATGGTCCAATCGGGAAGCTTCTAGAATAACTTCCTGTCGAGATATTTCTCGAAACGTGTCGAACTTAAAGAAAAGCTATATAAACCCTTGCGTGTCCGAGAGCGAGGAGTTAGTTAGTTGCAGAGTTGCGAAGAGATTGTGAAGTAGTGTGAGCGTTGTGCTTACTGTGAGTGCTAAGCTACGCGAGAGTTCTGTGAACGGAAAGCAATCGAGTAGTGCTTTGCCGTGAAGCTATCTTTACAGTATAGCTTGACAGTGGATTGGTGATTGTTCCACGGTGTTTTATTAGAAGTTTAGTGTTGCCGTGAAGCTACCTGTACAGTTACAGCCTGAAGCTGTGTTGCTGATTGTTTCAGCGTATTGATTGTAGATTTTCGACGATTTTAAAGATAATTTTGGAACTGTGCTGTAAATAGTGATTCCTGTAAATAAATTGTGCTTTTTATTGTTCTGCATCGTGTTTTCATCGGATACTCTCAAATCCACGAACCCGCATAACGCAACAATATTAATAAAGTTTTTTAATAAATTTATTAATAAAAAATTCTAAGTTTCACAATAAAATAAAAATAACATTGCCAAACATTAAATACATTATTCCCGATTCCAAAAATTCGTGGGAAGCCATTTTTAATCAGCCTAGATATTAATTAAAAACTATTAAAAACATTAATTTTCGCACTCATTTTTCCGAATGGCGACAGTCTCGCGCGTTGGAGATAAAAATGCTTTGTTTCTAAAAATGTTGTCACTGCTCGCTTTTCAAGTTGTAGAATTTGTTAATCAAAAATTTGTAAGTTTTACAAAATCTGTATATATGAAGAAGAACATCTGTTTGTGTGTTTGTTTGTTCGCGTTATTGATTTCTGATCAGTTATAATAAATACTTTGCCACATTGAATCGACAAAAATTGAATATAGGGAAAATGTTGGATGGAACTTGAGCTTTTACGACCATTTGATTAGAAGATGAAAATCATTAAAAACTGAGTGCCATCGTTGCTGATAGAATGAGAGAGAATTAGTTTATTTCTCTGTCGAAATTTTGTATGTGGGTTCCATAGCGTATGAAACTGAAAAATGCATAACTATGAATCGTATTTTTTACATCGTCATTAGAGGAGGATTACAGCGATATCGTTCTCTCTGTTGTTAGATATATTACTTTCAATCTAACTTAAATGGCGTCGGATACTTCAGCTAGTTTTAAATATTTTTTACCCAAATACATAATGAATATGTCTTCCTCTTCCATTTACCTATCATATCCAACAATTGAATAAAAAACTAGGTTTTCATTTATAAACAGAATTCTTTTTATTGTAGCATTAAATTACCCAAAGCAACTAATTTGTATTATTTCTTTGTCACGGGAATCAAAATATGTGAATCTTGCAGTATAGTTCGACTAAATTCATAATAACAAATGTCTTGACATGCAAGAATTTGACAAAGCACGTAAAATGTATACAGTGTAGGTAAATTTACGTGAGTCATGAGCAAAAAGTCATCTAAAATCCGAAAATATGCAGCTTTTATACTTTCCTCACACGGAGAAAATTTCTCTTAATTTCTACGCTCATTATTTGGATAATAAATCTACGTGAGAAAAAGCGTGTTTTTTTATTGTCGGTCTTGCATTGCAAAACATTTAATATATTACTCCAGATTCTAAACCTCGTGGGAAGCCATTTCGACTATTCTCATTCTTGGACTTTAATCAGCCGAGATATTATTTAAAAACTCCGAAAACACTAATTTTCGCACCCATTATTCCGAGTGGCATCAGTTTCCGGCGGTGGAGTTAAAAATTCTTTATTTCGAAAACTGTTGCCAATCCTCGCTTTTAAATCGTAGACATATGTCAGTAAAACATTTGTAAGTTTTACAAGAGAGGAAATAAAAATAGCATTTCCAAACATTAAACATATTATTATTATTATATAAGGTTACACTCTGAAGAAAGCATGCGATTGCATGTGACGTCAAATGTACGTCGAAAATTTTCCTTTATGTTAGCATTTTAAATAAATAGCTGCTGTTGGTAACTTTTTTGTTTCGGATTAGTATAACTGAACAGATACGTAATTGCGACGTTAATTCTTTTATTGATATTGTGAAAATGTTGTTATATTACATTAAATTTAAATCTTAATAGCATGCCTTTCAAAACGAAGTGTCAAATTTTTTGTTTCCTGGTTTGACAATATAAAAAATTATATACGAATAGCAATTGTTGCTTAAAAAGAACAAACTAATTTCAATCATACTGAAATGTTTTTAAACGTTTTCGTTTTAGATGTACATAGAACTTATAAAAATTTTGCTTTGTTTGCAACTCTCTCATCTGGCTCGTAATTCGAAAAAATTAATTTAAATGAAATGCAGCCAAAAAAAAAATAATTGAAAAAGAAAATCTGAAACGTTTCAGATTTTAAATTGCGTTTAAAGTGCCTTTTTTTAAAGTTTTGTGTTCTATTTGCAAAATAATTTTAAGATGAGTTTATCTTTAGAATTTCTGATACGCAGTTTCGCGCGCTTTAGAAAAAAAGTTTTTTTTTTTTTTTTTTTTACACGTAGTGTTGCCATTGCTCGCTTTTAAATTGTTTGAGTTTGTTAATCGAAAATTCGTTAATGTTTCACAAAATATGAAATAGATAATAAAACAAGTTCCAAATTTCGGCTTCCAGATGCGCATATTCGGGTGGAAATGTACGTTATTCGAAATTGGATGGCTCTAGGTACCGTTGTTTTATCACATTTGGGGGTTTTGGTACCGTTGTTTTATCACATTTGGTACCGTTGTTTTATCACATTTGGGTTTTATCACATACATACATTTATGCAGATTCTTCATTGTTTAATTTCCTTAAATATATATAATACAGGGTTGCAAGATTTGGTGGCAACAGTTTGAAAAGCGATTCAGACTTTTAATGTTTCCGACGCAAAATAGCAAAACGAAAACAATAGTCCTTCAGGGTCAAAGCCACTTTGGACTTAAAAAAAAAGAAATGTGAAAAATTTCAGATTTTAAATTACGACCAAAAAGGCGTTTTTTCTAAATATTTTGTATGCTACCTTTATTTATTAAATATCATGTTTTTCGCATTTAAACCATAAAATTCAATTCAAGAGAATTATCGCAAAATAATTTTAAATTCAGTATATCTTTAGAATTTACGATACACAATCTCACGCTCTGGAGATAAAAATGTTTATTCTGTACAACGTTGCCATTGCTCGCTTTGAAATCCTTGTGTTTGTGTTTCAAAAATTCGTTAACGTTTTACAAAATATGAAATCGATAATAAAACAAATTCCAATTTCAAATTTGAGATTCCAGATGCCCATATTCGCAGTAGGATTACGTCATTCAAAATTTGATGGCCCTAGGTACCGTTGTTTTATCACAATGCGAGAAACATATATACATTTGTGTATATTCCTCATTATTTAATTTGTTTAAATATAATACGGGGCGATAATATTTCGTGGCAACAATTTGAAAAGTGAAACGGACATTCACAGTGATTCAACGTAAAATCGCAAAACGAAAACAATAGTCCTTCTGAGACAAGCCCCTTTGGACTAAAAAAACAAGTATGATTTAAGAGGCTATACAAAGAAGTTTTGTGGTGTTCACATCAAAAAGTTTCTAATATTTACCGCGTTAGATTGTCTTTTAACATTCACTTAAATTCAGAACATACACTTAAATGCAGAACAATATTAATTCCTACTAAGAAACATATAGTTAGTTTTATAATGCATAATAACATTAGTTGCTCTAATTAAATTTGTAAACTCATTTTCCTAAATACTGAAGGCATTCTAGAAACAAATATTTAATAAGTTTATCCACTCAACTAAAGCTAGGCAGAATTTAATGATCTCATTAGGGCCATGCTCCCGTTCAATGGTAATTAAGTATGACTCGCGGGTTAAAAAGAACGTAATCATTTTAAATATCAGATTCCGATTCACTTAAAACCTGTGTGCAAAAATTGATCGAGAAGTACAAACTTAACATTATGAAGTGTTTAAAACACTATGTAGTGTTTAAAACGTATGAAATGAATAGCTGAAAGCAACACTGAACATTTGAACACGAAGTTCTTGTCTTTGTAAAGACTGTATGAATTTATCATTTACAAGACTTTCCACTCCTTATAAGTTGCAGGGTTTATTGGATAGACTTGTTTTCAAGTTTAACGGTAGAGAGAGAGATAAAATGTTGTTTTACCGAATATAAGTAGATTACTGCAATTCCATTCTCTGTGACTCGGTCATTTCTAAACTCTTGAAGGTTGTTTTTCTTGCCTAGAAGTTGATTAATTACGCCACATATGTTGTTTGTGTTGTTCTTGCTGATGCTCACTTCTCTGACGAAGACAGTCCAAGCCCACGAAATTCCTCGTGACAAGGAGCGCAAGATTACGCCTGACCTTGGTAACAGCCTTGAGCACCTACCTGGTGACAATACAATTTGGTTCAGTTCCACCCCCATATCCCGGGGGGGGGACGGGTCCGAGAGTCTTCCACCCCTGTCCCCTTCCACCAAGCCACACGACAGGACTTTCGTCTCGCCGCATGTTTAGAGTGCCGCTATGCTACATCGAGACTATACATTTACAAGCTTCCATGTCTTCTCCGGGATTCGAACCCGGGCCCTTCGGCACGGCAGTCAACGACGCTAACCACTATACCGGTTAGACGGCTCAAGCCACATATGTAAAGAACACAAATTTTGGTCTGAAATTACTACAACAAATTACGTAAGACACAATAACAAGATAAAAATAGGACATTTTGTGATAGTCGAAGGTAACGGAAATTAGGTTGCTATTCAACCATTTCTAACAAATTATGATTTGAGTTAAAGATAAATTAATGGATTCTCGCCGTTTTCAAGAATATTATTTTTGTACGTAAAATAACGTAATTAAAATCTATGCCTTACGATTTTTAGTTACATGAAGCCTCTAAGGACTAGATAATGAAATATTAAAAAGACAATTATCCTTACTAAAGAATGAATTTGAATGTGTCTAAAATTACATGAGAAGAGTGATTTTTTATAAACTGTACTAATGGAGCTAATTTTTTTAATTAATGCACTAGCTGAATCGGAAGGGTTTAACCATATATCAGTATTAAATTATGCATAGCAGAATAAAATGTAAATGAAATATATACTAAAAATAGAATTTTCTTAATACGTTACTACAGCTGGTAATTATGGTCTAGGATAATTACAAAATTAACTGACTTTTTCAGCATATCAGCATATTTATGTCTTCTAAAATTCTGTTTTTTTAGACCTATTGTTCATTATAGAACCTGATGTACGCGCACTGTTGATTCTCTAATCTGTAATTTGTTAAATGCTAGTCCATAAGTTACCAGAGAATGTTTGCTATGGTGCTTATTATGGTATTAAGTGAGAAAATGTTCACTCAGGCACAAAAATATATTAATATTCGATAACGTTATGCCAAAAAAACAAAAAACGCAGTTGCTTAAAAATTGCATATTTTACCAATATGACTTCGAATTCTCAGCTACACAGGAACAGCTGATATTCACCGAGATCATTTTTTAATAAAATGACTCTTTATTTCCCTCCCGTAGGCCTGGATTTTTCAACGCAACCATTGATTTGTCATTTTGAAATTTATTTCGCAATCTGCTACGCTGCTGGCCATTAAATTGATACATCATGAACGCGATATGTGGCAAACATCAAATTTACATCAAAATTACACAAAATTTACATAGGCTGGGATATCCAAATAAGCATTTCAGCACATGCGCAGGTAGCAGGTATGAGTAAAGCCATCTACAATGTGTATAAATTGGAAGGTTGCACAGGAAATCTTTTATTTGGAAATCGCATTTGGAAGTTGGTTGTATGTGTAAGAGTTGTGTTATGCAACTTGTAAGAAAAACTTCTACCAGCATGTGTAAGAGGAATTCGACTACGGCGGGTTGTGACCTATCGAGACTGCAGTTTGTCGTTTCACAACATTGCTTCTCGTGTTGGTTGGGATGCGTAACCGTTAGGCGAATAGGGAATCGACGGTTCAGAGGGTGGTCATACTGACTTCTAAGCAAGGTCTCGGCGGCCCCGAGTAGTAACGTCTGAGAGGACAGACATATTTTCCTTTCAGTCTTGCGGAATCAGACAAGCATGTCACGAACTCCGTGTCAAGAAATGGCTGGTGAGCAGGACTACTAGTGTTAGTATGGACAATGCGGCAACATCTACATTACCACAAATTGTCGGCATGGCGACCATTGTTACGGCTTTGTTTAGCGCTATAGCAGAGACAAGCGTAACTACAATGCGACAAATGATGACACTGGACACAGGAGACACATTTTCAAACAAATCCCGAGCATGTGTACAGCCTGATGATAGACATACCCGTGCGTAGAGGCACCAGGGAGAATGGAAGTTGCTAGCTACTTGGATTTGTTATTATCGTACGGGATCAACACCAAGCTTGCCGGTATAGAGTGCTACTGGGTGCACTTTTCATATAGCCGGCAACGTGGATTGCCGTCGTTGCGTTACTAGCGTGTTACGTTTCGTAGGTGTCGTTGCATTACTGACGTGCCTGTGGCAGTGCTCTGTTTTTGAGACCTGAATTGTCTTATCTTTCAACAAGATACTGCAGGCCACCTGTTGCTAGTGCTCTACTTACATTAGTTGATACAGAAGACGTTTGACTCTTTCCTTGGCCAACATGTCCTCTAGATTTCTCAGAGAACTTCTGATGATAGGTTGCTGAGAGATTGGCACATCACAATTCGCCAGAAACTATGAATGATTAATTCCAGTATATTTTCGAAATGAAATGAAGTCGTACAAGCAGAGCTGAACTCGATGCCCAGCCAGATTAAAGCCGTCGTTGTTTCCAGAGCTAGCAGTTCTGTGTACTGAATTTTGCAAGCTGTGTAACTCAGATCACTTGTAAATTTAATCATGTCTTGCTCTCTTTATAGCGTATGTGGAGAATAAGTACGATTATGCTATTTGCTTTCTTCCCTGGAGTAGCAATTTTAATGACTAACAGTAAATGTTTCTTCTGTTGAAGTAGGTACAAATGCAAAAGTTTGGGTCATAGATTAAAATCTGAGCTTTGGAATTAATTCTTCCAACTCGCTACGCAAGTAATTTTCTGTATAAATTTATGACTGATCAGGCGTTACCTAAGTGTCGTAGTTACCAATACCGCCTTTTTTGTGGAAAATTATTGACTCATTACCACTAAAATTCGCTAAAGAATATTTGAGTGTGTATATTTCGTATCACAGAAAAGCACACTCATGCAGTAATAGTATTACTTAAAACATAGCCTTTAATTTGTATATCACATTTGTTTCATAAGTATAAATAATTGTGTTAAGTTACGAATATAATGTGTAAATTCTGTTTTATGTTTTGATACAGAAGTAGGTGTTATTAACTAAAAGTGTGTTCTTAGAAATTTTCTATGCATAATAATCCTCCTGTGTTTTTGAGTAATTATATGCAGGGAACAGCGATCCTTGAATTCGAATTTCTTTGAGAAAATAAGGGCATAATAATAATAATAATTCTCAAGATCCACATCGGGAACAAACATAGACCTTCCACTCCACGTAGATATAACTATTAACTCAAACATGCGATACTATTACTGATACCTGAGTTACCAGATTCAATTAATATTTACGTAACTAGGATATTCGTGTGATTTGATCTTTCCTTTTAATTTCAATTGATCTGATTTGAATTTGATATGACAGGGTTCGCTTCTCTCATGGTAAGCACATCCGTGCGCATGTTTGAGTTACAACAGCGAAAAATATTGGATTAGAAAACATGTGGACGTAGATTTAAAAGTCACTTACCTTTATTGCTCAGTTTTTGCTAAAAGCTATTACAATAGCAGATAGTGATACGCTTTCAAACTTTCCTTTTTCAGAGCGACGTTTATTGATCTGAATAAAACCAATATATAATTTTCACTGCATTTTCATATTTCACACTTTATTTTTTACAATGCGAGATTACTGCGATGAATATAATGCAGCAGACAAAAAAATGCAGACATTTCAACAAAATAAAATTTAATTCACTTTGATAACAAATTTAACAGTTAGCGAAACGCTATACAGTGCATATGTGTATAATACTGTTTTATTTTACTTGCTTAATAAAGATATCTATCTTATAATTCATTGCTTTTACGACAGGAGATTACTGTAAAAAATTGTCTTCTGTTATTGATTTATCTGAAGCGATGATGACTTTTCGTCAGTAACATAACAGGGCGAGGAGGTTGTATTAAAATATAAAATGAAGAAAACAATAACTGGGGGTACAATAAATTACGTTGTGAAAGGTAAAAAGGTTTTCTGCAGAACGCAAATGCTTAATCATATTTAGGAAGAAAATATCCAACTGACTTTTGTAAGCAAAAAAAAATGAATAATAGATTAAAGTTTCTGCTTTAAAAAGAATTATTATTCATTCGGGAGCAATACGTATTTGAAATAAAGATAGTTGAATAATGAAATGTTTACATATTTTATAGGAAAAAAATAACTTTCGGGAGATTATTTTCTTTCCTCTAAGGAAAACGATAAGGTAAATAAAATGTTTTTTCTTTGAAGAGGGAATTACAAGCGTAAGAAAAACGGTTCCTTAAAAAATTACTAGTTTATTTGAAACTATGCATGTGAAATATTTAAGTAATATTTAATATAATATTTTATGATGTTCTGAAACATTTGCTATCCCTAATAAATATTGTAGAACGTATGTAAATAAGTAAAATTTAGCGGACTGTACTCATGAAAACATATTTATTAAATAAAAAAAGGGAAGTGAAACTAAAAGAAAATCACCAAGACATGGGACGAACACCACAAAGCAACAAACAGTCTTTTCCTTTTCTCCCCATCTAGCTCAAGCAAGTTAATTTGCATCTGCCTGTGGTTGCCATCCAGTTTTTAAAAATGTGGCCTAAACACCTGGTATAAAAAAATGGTTCTCTGACTACAGTTTCTGATCAGAATTACAAATTTAGCATTTAAGGTCTTTCGAAATCTAAATATTGTTATTTTATTAAGCATTTTACCAAACGATTAGTTATGAAGTTCAGCAAGTCTTTGATTATAGAAACCACTTAGTAGAATACACTTAATTTTTAATCAATTATTCTCAGAAACGAAATTCGATTATTCAAATTGAATATTCAAACTTGGATTATCCGAACAGAATAAATCACATCTCGATTACCCAAATTAAATTAATCGAATTTCTGTTAGGAGAATTAATTTAATCGAAAATAAGTTATCAATACCGAATTTTCGAAGTGAAGTAAACCTCGGTTATCCGAACTATCTGGAATCAGGATAATCGAAGCAGGATGATTTTAGATAATCTATATTTACTTTTAAAAAAGGAACTATTTAAAGAAAAAATAATTTATTATTGAATACTAACTTGTAACATTAAGTAAACAGAAATTTTCATTTGCGTTTTACTTTGGCTTTAAACGAAATGTTTCAAGAAACGAAAAAATACTTAGATATCACTAATAAAATAGTACTTATTAGTTTTCACATAATGCAATTAGAAGTTTACTTGCTATGTCATCATTTGTTTAATTAAATGATATTTAATAATCAGCGTTCTTTTGTAAAAATAATTTTTTGCGTTTAGCAACTATGCATTGGGACGGCATAAGATTCTTCATAATACTGTAGAGCAGCTTTAACATTCATAACAAAGAAAATATGAAACTGGTGTGAAATTTTATTTTACTGAAATTGGAAAAAAAATCCAGCAAGATTTTTACTTCCTTGCACGAAGTAAAGAAAGTTTGCCTAATCGGGTATCATATTTCAACAGAAATAACCATTTTGATTGTTCCCGAGTCCATTTGGATGCCTTTTTTGCATGACATCTGCGCGTACGGACCTAATAAAGGACACGTTTTTCCAAAAGGGATATTTGACTGACTAATAAATGACACTATACTTTCGAAACAGATTTGTTTTTCGCTATGGTTTAAACAGTGAAGCACACTGAGTGAAATTAAAAAAATCTCGAATATGAAGAAGGTTGATATATGTAGCAATAGTGATTGTAAAAAATTTTGAGATGTGTAAGAACTAAATTATCATGCATCAGTAAAAGGATCAAAAAGCTTCTGGAGCATTTTCAAACACTACAGCACTTTCATAAATTTTCGCCGAACCTTCTCTAACTTTCGACCCAAACACATTTTAACAAGTTCGTATATCAGTCTCTGAGATAATTGTTTGTACCGTTGAATTAGCTTAAAGATCGTTTAATTAAATGTTTACCTCTAATGTCAATAACTTGCTGAATAATGCTCTGATAAATTTCTTCTCCTTTCAAACTAATAATACAGCCAGCAACGCTCGTCTCCAAATGAACGTCATACAATTATTCATGCTTTTTGTTTTTTCGAATCAAATCAATGTTATATTCTTGGGTGATTTAAAGTATCAGCATTCCTTTCAGCCTCTGAACCTGTCAGATTCTGCATTTACTGTACGTTTTGATTTCAACTCTCTTTTCAAAAGGTTAAGTTGAAAACATTTTTAAGACTATACAAAAGTTAAATTTTAACCAAAAACTAGAAGTTTCATTGAAGAAGTTGAATTTTTTAAGCTGATAACTGCTTGTGTGTGTGGGCGGGAATGGGAACTAAAGCAGTTGATGCTACATAATAATCAAAGTAACCCACTTAGAAGAAAATACAGACTATTTTTCAATAATTTTAGAAATAATAAATGGAAAACTTGCGAAATAGTTCTCTGAGAAAATTTCATTACTTAACATAAAAGTTATTGACCTAAAACTTATATATATATTTATATAGAAAAGAACAAGAAAAATTTAATGTTTACGTCCTGATACTTGACATGTCTTCTCTGCTATTATCTTTCCTATTTCGGGAGAAATTTTGTTTGCAATGATAACTTTCAACGCTCACCCAAGGTGAGCATTATTAATACGGTTTCTAATAGGAGACTTATTACCTTTCATGACTGAAAATAACTGCTCACACCGATAAGTGCTACCAAACATGGAAATAATTTCATATGCGAATTTTCGAGTATTTTCAAACCTGGCTGGTAAATATTTGTAAAATTCAGGCACGCCCACTTCAATGAATTTTGCTTTCAAATTTGAGTTGCATTGAATCTCGATCACCTCCATTTGCATATCGCTGGGTACTGAGTCAATACTTATTGAGAAAATCGAAGAAAACAAAAAAAAATTGTCTTCGAGGGAACTAAAATCATTAAACCTCGTTTCAAATTCAGTTGTTAAATTTGCAATTTTTTCTGCGTATTTTTGATACGAACAAGTATCATCTAAACTTGATTTGTTCATGCTGCACGTCGGGAAGTGCGTCAAATCTTCATTTTTAAGTTGTTTTTCCCAAAGAACTAGTTGACATTTGAATGCTTTATGTCAAACATGTTCGTAATGATATGAACTTTTCCTTGTAACGATAAATTTAAATCGGTTAAGTGTTTGGTTATATCAACCAAGAAAGATAAATCTTGTATCCATATTTCATCGTAAAACAAATTTTTCGTTTTTAAAAACTGACATATTTCTTCTTTCAAAAAACAGAATTGTTTGAGAATCTTGGAGCAAGATAACCAACGTACCTCGGTAGTAGGACAAACCCGAATATTCACTATCTAACTCACTTAAGAAAGCAGTGAATTGACGCTGATTTAAACCTCGAGATCTTATAAAATTTATAACTTTTTGTTATATGACAAAACATTCTCCATATTTATTACTTTCGTGCATAGAGCTTCTTGATGTATAATACAATGCATATGATTTAATTTTGCCAAAGGTAGATTGTATTTCTGCAGAAGTCCAAAAACACAAGTAAATATGTCTTCTCCTGTGGTAGTACCAGGCATCGGTATTAGTTCCAGTAATTCCTCAAAAATGTTAAAATTCTTGTCACAAGAACGAAGAAACACTGCTAATTGAGCTTTGCCACTAATGTCCGTGCTCTCGTCACAGGCAATGGAAAAACTTTCGAAACTAGATGATTTTGCTTTGATCTGATCACTTAAATTCGCGGCTAAATCAGTAACTCTTTCCGCAACTGTATTTCGAGACAATGAAATTGATTGAAAAGCCTTCACATTTCCAGGACAAACAATTTCTCCAGCTTTCATTAGGCATTCCTTGATGAAATCACCGTCAGTAAAAGGCTTCGAATGTTTAGCATCGAATGTTTCTATCAACTCGGACAAGACGTAGCTTGCATATACCGCCGCTTCGCTTTCTTGCAATACTTTACTAAACATGGACTGTTGCTTTTTCACTCCTAACTTGAGCTCTTTCAACTTTTCTTCTCTCATTAATCCTTCGTAATTGTTATATTTCGATTTGTGTTGTTCGTAATGACGTTTAATATTATATAACTTTGGGACACTAATAGTATTATTACATATCAAGCAGATTATTTTATCTTTTATTTCACAGCAAATATATTCTAATTCCCATTTTACTTGGAATATTCTATGTTCGTCAGCGATTTTTCGTTTAATTTTACTACCACTTGGTTTTGATATAGACATACTGAATTCAAAGGGCTGGTATAAACAGGGTTAACGTTAAAAAGTTAACAAAAATTTGTTCTTTCTACAAGAGATAAATCAAAATGCTGAAATATTTCTTCAAAAATATTCTAACAATATCACAAAATGTCAAACGTTTAGCAAAAATCAATTCAAAACAGAGAAACTAATTCTATCTCACAGCGAAATCGCTACAAATCAATCACAGCATTAAGTAAACAAACAGTTCGCTAGAACTACAGCTACTACTGAAATGAGTTGTTTGTTCTCGGCTTTTATAAGCTTTATAATTAATTTCTCGAATATACTGGAAACATCTATAAATATCTGGATTTTTGTGGATGGCAATAGCAATTACGAGATATTTATATATTAGGTATTAAATGCACGCGCTGTTCTATTTTTAACCTTCCAACTCAGCTGTCTTTTAAAAAATCGTCTGCGTTGCTAAGGCAACATGAAGCAAATCTAATTACAATTCTAAATAAAAAATAACTAACTAAATAAATAACTATGAAATCCGTAACATTATGAATTAAGTAATAATTAATAACAAAGCAAACTGCATGCACATGCATGCACCAATATATCGTACAAAACTATGATTGGAAAACTGAGACCATGAGTTCGGCCACATTCGGCTATCGGGGAATGCGTACAAGTTCTGAGTGCACGTGTCCTCCAAAAGGCGAAGGTAGCTGAACGCAAGCTACTCACACGCATTTGTAATTTAAGTAGTGCGTGTGACAGTTCGCTGTGAGTAATCTAACAACACGGAATAAATTATCGTTAATTACTTAGCAGTAAACATTTCATTTTTTTCTTTGTCGATATGTTATTTTATTATTATATATTATTATTTGCCGATATATTGGCCGGGCCACAAAAATATTTGTTGTGGGCCGCTTGCTGCCCGCGGGCCGCGAGTTTGACATCCTTGCTCTAAAGGGTACAATTGTTAGCACTGCTGGCTGCCGTAATCAGGCTCCAGTCTTAGAGAAAGTTTGGATGCTTATAAGCGTCTAGTAAGTAGCTTTGTGACATTTAAAATACACAGCAAGACGAACTCTTCTTGTGTGGCTTGGCGGTAGAGAAAGAGTGGCGTGGGACCCTTGGGCCCGACTTCCGGAGGATTCTCTTCCAAAACTGGGATGGCAAGTTGTAACAACACCTATAAATGTCATTAAGTGCCTGAGACTCAATGTCAACGACAGACACTGCACCCCCAGCCACGATAAAAGTCATGGACTTGCTCTGATATTCATGTGAAATTAATAAGATGAATAATAACACCAACATTATTTTTAAAAGTATCGTATTTAAGTAAATTTTGTAATCAAACAATTTGTTCTAAAAATATTGTACTGAATCTCAGTACCTAAAATGTTATCTGGCTCTGTGCAGACAGCCACATGATTTATCGTTCAATCTTAATCATTCAGTAAAGTAACATCAAATGTTTACAACAAACGTTTTTGTCAGATGTCAGTTTTAAGTTTGTAAGGTTTATAATTCGTTTTCTAACAGTTATTTTAAGTTTTGTATCTTTCCTGAAGACATGTACCAACTCGTACATGACAGCTGAAACATGTACCAACTCGTTTAATAACAGAAAGCTCCGTTGCTAGCGAGATTAACAGAACACAAAAGTTAAAGAGAAACTTGTAGAGTTCAACTCTTTTAATCTAAAGTTCTTACTCAGAACCCCACGAACACTTAACAAGCGAATAATCGCTTAAGTGTGTGAACAGAATACTAAAGACTTGAGAAGGGTTTAAAACCCTTTATTATTCAATATATTTACAATCAGTTCCGGCTTGGAACTTTACAATAAAGCCACCACTCGGGCTAGAACTTAAATACTAATAATTTGAACTAAAACTAGCTTAACTAAAGCTCTTAAATAATATAGCCGAGGCTATCACAATCTAACTAGTTGGCCCCTAAGTATTAATTGAATCGTCGAAGCCTAGCAAAAGCCTAGATATGGCCGAGCGTAGTAACAGCTAAGAGAGATGTGGCCAGAAGGCAAACGCTCGCTAGTCAGGAAATCAGACTCTTGAAGTCGGTAAGTCACGACTTAAATAGTACTCATTCTCATTTGCATTCTCTGCGTTTCTGAATTCACATTCTGGCAGGAAATTATAAGCTGAAGTTAGAATAAGATAGGAAAGATACAAAACTTAAAATAACTGTTAGAAAACGAATTATAAACCTTACAAACTTAAATATTTAAATAAGAGTTTTTACAAAACAAAAAACGCCTATAAGTTTTGGTTCAGACCCTTAATTCACTCGAGCGTATACAGCTAGCAAAGGCTACAGTCATGTTAAGTAAATTTAGAAGCGAGGCAGAAATAAAACTGAGACGGTCAGAGTCAGAGGTCGCTACTAAAAGTTCTTTCCTTACTTCAAGAACTGTTTTCTTATAAACGTCAAATAATTTGAATCTTGTTGAGAGCCGACGGAAGTAGAATTGATAATGTAAGCAGAATAATAAGATAAGTGGTTACTAAACGTAAAAACCCTGTAGTCACCTTCACTAGACTTCTAAATAATTCGAAAACAAGAATCTTAATGGTTTTGGTAGAGAATTTTAGAGTTCTAAAACTTAGATTTGGCCAAAACTTTCACGAGTTTACTTTAAATTGCATTGTGCTTGACATTTATCATTTAAAACTTGATTTACAGATCTAGGCAGGTAACAACTGTTTTCATTCCTTCCGGAATTCTGGAGCAAAAAAATAACTTTAATGTTATAATATCTTTATCATACAAACAGATATGTAATATGCTGCTTAACTATTCTGCATTACAATTTACTTCAAAACGTTCTGAAACTTTCAACTACGCAATTTTGAACGAACAGGCATCATTCTTATGTTTGCCACCCTTAGTGCGTAAGAGAGTTTGCTAAAGCATTTCGTTGCTTAAATTTTTACATAACTGCAGATTTTAATTATGTTCCTTTAATAATCTTAATTTTGTCTAATTTTATTCCAATACGGGGACAACTTAAAATGTTTTATTTTGAAGCCCGAACACATTTCTTTCGAAACCTCACCCGTAAAATTTGCCGATGTCCTTCCCAAAAAAGGAGCTATATCCATTTTAAAAAATGGTCGACTATTACTAGAAAGAATATTTTTTTATTTATTTCACTTTTAGGATACTGTTCTAATACATCGGTTCCAACTACTTCATTCGAAATCTGGCTATATAATCAATATTATTAAATGTTTGCAACTGAGGGAAACAAACCTCTTCCTTCACACACTGCACTGTTTTTCTCATACCTTAATAGCCTGAAAATAGCGCATCGTGTAACTCATTCAACATACTTAATCGTAGATTCGCTGGAAAAACCTTTCCTAATTACGCGTTTTTATTTATTGTCTTTATGTAAAATAAAAAGAATTTAATTATTCCTTAGTGTCCGATTCTGTTTCTCATGATCGTGATAGTGGGTATTCAGATTTATTGATACTTTTTGAGTATGCATAAATACTTTTAAACTCGGTTCCGCTTTCAGTTCATTTATTATTGGCCCTAAAGAATCTAAAACTTCCAAAGTTAACATAGCATTAATTCGACAAGGCATTAACCATGACATTTTCTTTCCCAGGAGTATGCTTAATCTTTTGATTATATTTTTGATATCCAAGGGCCTATTTTATCAATCTAGACAATAAGTTCTTACCTGAATGCAGATGAGGTATCGGGGCATAATCACTACACCCTGTTAACCACAGTTTGCTGAAATACACCTCGAATTTCTAAACAGCCAACGTGACCGTAGGATTTCAGTCTCGGTTAGAGTAAAAGCTCACTGTGTTTCGTTGAGGATTTTATTCAAGCCTTCCTACCGGATTACTGTGTTGCATAAGCAGATTTCCTGCCAAGAAATCACACACGTTAGCAGCTGTCTCCAGTTTTCTCTTTGGATTAGGTAAGTCAAGACCAGAGCTTGAATCAATGTAGTTTTCAGCTGCTCAAAAGCTATATTTGCCTCTGTTCATCAATTAAATTTTGTCTTTTTTCGTTTTAAATTCAGCAAAGACATTGCAATCATTACAAAATCTATTTGAACATCTTATAGTACAAACACTACTCCAAAAACAACGCTAGTTCCTTCGCTGCAGTTGACGGAGTGTAATTTTCTTCATAATTATTATGGATTCCTCCATCTCAGTCCCTCGATATGATGTTTCTCACCCGAATCACCGAGATTTTTGGTCATGAATTTTCATCTGAAGGCATTTGCTTTGGCGCCATCTTCTTTTAGTAGCGTACATACTTTTTGCAGAATCTCAAGCGTATTATTAGTAGCCTATTGTGGTATCTAAATGGATGATTGTTTTTCTACCTAGTACGGGCTTTAAAACTGAATCCATCATCCCCTGGAATGTAGCGAGAGCTCTGCATAACACAAATGGCAATCTTAGAAATCAGTACTCTCCCAGTTTTGCAATAAATATCCTTTTCTACACGTCATTAGATCTTATTAGCTATCACAAAATTCCCAAGTGTTCAATCAAGTTCTGTTATATACTTAGTCGACTTTAAGTTTCTAATCATTTTCTAAATCATAGGTAGAGGGAAAACTGGATATTTACCGATGTAGATCCAAATAATCTAGATCCACCAGGTACAAGCAGAAAAATATCGAAAAGAAATTTTGAGAAGGCGGTTGATGGTTCTGGGGCAATAGCGTTCTTGTGTTCATTTGACTTAAGATGGCCCTGGATTCGACAGTTTGATGAAATTCAGAATAAACATTTCGATTCTTCTATTAAGATTCACTTAAAAGCAATCTTTAGATTTAAAATGTAGGGTATATCGCTAACATCTAGGCTTGTCCAACTGGTGAGTTAAAAGAAACTCATAAGGGAATTCAGAAAAACGTTTCTGATTTTAGTAAAACATATCATAATACTGCCAATGCCCTTTTTAATGCAATTTACTTAACACGTTATATCCTGTTATTAAGTCACATTGCAGAGACATCAGGTTATTTTGAAGCAGGAGATATGGAAAATGAACAATGCCCTCGCCGGGACTCGAACCGCGGACATCTCGAATACGCGCCGAGAGTGCTGACCGCTACACCACGAAGGCATGCGAAAAAGGCGGGAAAAATATCTTATAACATTAAGTTTCAAAGGCAATGGAATAAATACACTGTTTTTACATTGCGCAAACGGGCTTGCAAAATTATTCTCGACTGCAGTAAAAGACAATTCTAAATTTATACAAATAAATAAATAGATAAAAATACAAAGCAATTAAAGAAAATGAAAATAAAAAATGACTGAAATTAATCATTGATGTTGTTGCATTGTTTAATATAGTATATTAATATGATACCTATATCTGGTTAGAATAACTTAATTAGATTAAAATTTTTAGAGGCGAGGTGTTTCGTATTGTCAAGCTAAAGTTCAGTATTAAAGTATTGCACACTTTCAAACTCTTAGTCCAAAACCACTCCCCAAGGAAAAAACAAAGAAAAATACAATTTTTAGAAAGTAAGATCAGGAATATCTTGAAAGAATAAAAATGTTCATAAACGTAACAAAACTGAGTATCAAATACGTAATACTAGTTGGGATTAAATTTTCTTCTCAATTATAAGCTCCTTCACAAAAGATAAAATATCTCTCATACTTAAAACTTACTTATACGTAAAATATTTCGTAGAAGAAATAAACAGCTTATAAATATAATCCGCAGAATCGTTTGCACAACTTTATTTTTATCGTCCCCGAGATTATATTTTTTCTTCTTACATTTAAAAAATATTAGAGTGAAAAGCAGAAATATAATTGTAGCAATTACATGGCAATGAAATTTAGCGCAGCACGGATATAAAACTATAAACTGAACTACCATAAATTAAGGATAATTCATGTCCATAAATTAAGGATAATTCGGAGTCACGCGGAAATCGAAATCTAAAATAAATATATCACCTGTAAAATCACTACACACATCTTCAAAAATCATATGCAAATTTCAGGAAGTAACCAGATGACACCGATGGTACGTCACAATGATGACAGTATAAGAGAGTGATATATAAGACATACAGGCAAAGAAGTCAAATTGTTTGCATGCGCTTTATAAGCATTCCAGCGCAATAACCGAATAGTTATGACACAAAGGACGCATTTGGATGATTTTTTACATGGTAGAATTATCGGCTTGTGTGATGTTTTCCAACGAGTCCAGGTTTAGCTTGCAGTCTGATTCTCGCCGGACTTCCATATGGAGAGCTCCAGGTACCCGTTACCACCAAGAAAAGATCATTGAACGACACCGTTACGGTGGTGCAGGAGTGCTCGTTTGGGGTGGAATTATTCTGGGTTCCAGAACTGACCTGCATGTTCAAATTGGAACCATGACAAGCCAAATCTATCGGGACGTCATTCTGGAACAACATGTACGTTTGTTTCGGGGCGCCATGGGCACACAATTTATGTTTATGGATGACAACGCCCGTCCTCACCGTGCAAACATCGTAAGCGAATGCCTTCAATAGGAATATATCACTTGTATGGACTGGCCAGCATTCTCAACGGACTTGAATCCAGTAGAGCACGTATGGGACATGCTTGGCCGACGGGTTCCAGCCCGTCAACCTCCTCCTACATGTCTACCGGAACTTCGGAGAACATTGCTTTTTGAGTGGTGTAATATCCCCCAAGATCAGATCGATAATTTGATACTCAGCATGCCTAGGCGTTGCACGGACTGTATTGCATCGTCTGGGAGACATACAATGTATTAACAATCATACCAACCATGTAATATTGGTTTTTTGTAAATAGGGTTTTTTTGTGTAATTTGTTCCAGGGAGAGTAAATCGCTAATTTTTTTTAATAATATCAAACATATCGCATCTTTTTTTGCTCTTAACCTTTTGTTTAATAAATAAGCTTTACAAATAAGTCAAATTTGTTTTGCTTTTAACTCTTCCTTTGCCTGATTTTGCATTTTCCTTAATTTATGGACATGAGTGCAGAAAAGTAGTAAGATTGATTAGTTACACCCTCAGTGTGAAATGGGATGCATGGAGTTTTACCTAGATAGATAAACGGACAACTTTATCCACAACCTCTTACCCTCTCCACCCCAAAAAAAACTGAAACGAATTAATTTCAGTTTACAATTTCCTACCAGAATGTGTTCTAGAATCGCGTTTAATGCAAATAAGTAAGAGTAGTATTTAAGTTGAAGTTCTATTGACTTTGAGAGAGAGCCTCAGAGTTTCTGACTAGTGCGCGTTTGCCTTTTGGCTACGACTCTCTAAGCTGTTACTACGCTCGGCTGTATTACGGGCCCTTGAGAGCTTCGCTTGCTTATTCGATATTTTAGGGCCAACTACTTAGAATTTTAATATCTTCGACTATATCTTTTTAGTTAAGCATTTGTTAAGTCTTATTATTTTGAATTCAAGCCCAAATGGAGGCTTTCCTGTACGCCCTGAGAAAGGAGCCATCTGTTAATTCTTATTTGAAGCAATAAAATGTAAATAACACTTCTTCTCGAATTTATGTTTCTGTTCCTGAACTAAAGCGAATTTTGCCTTAGCTATTCATTAGGTTCCTCCACATTTAGTTATTAGATAAAAGGGTGGAACCCTACATATATTGTACAATTATATAATCCTATTAAATTTGAACTGGCGTTATTTTTCCCTTAACGGTACTTCCAAAAACTTCAATTTATAATGTAGTCAAATTTAAGAAGGTTTCATTTTCGTGATTAAAGACATTATAAACAAATTAAAATAACAACTGAAATTCTAATAAACACATTTTTCCATATAATAAAATTTTGATAATCGTTATCATTTCTATTTTAGTTTTCTAAGCAAGTATCTAAGGCTAACTAATTCAAAATAACACACCTTTCATAATGTAATAAATATCTGCCATTCGTTTTTAAGTGGTAAGTTTCAGTAAAAAGCATTCCTAAAATTGTAAATCAAAACTGCGTCCCCATGAATAAGAATTCTATTCCGGATCATCAAAGTATCCTTTTTTGACATTTGTTCTAAATCAAAATCTCTAAAATACAGTAGTGCTTTTAAATAAATAATGCTTAAAGAAGATAACAATAATAATAATAACAAAAAAATAAAGTATGTGGAAATTGATTTTAATTTCTCAAAAAAATATATTAAATAAGAGGCCGATAATTTCAGAAGACTGTTTATCTATTAATTGTTTTTACAAACTCAATGGCACGGGAAGTTTAATGGATTTGTGAATATTAACGTTCATTTTAGAGAACATTTTGGGCACTGAATACCTAAATCTTTCATTTATCCAAATGCTTTTAAAACCTGACTAAGGTTCTCCTCAAATTCCAAAATGCATCAAAAAGCTAAAATTAGTAAGCAAATGCTACATTCTTTAGATTAAAAACGAATAAAATTACGAGTTTTTAACTTATGAAAAGTCTCATCGACCCCCCTAGAAGCTAAGGAAATCAAAGCAAACTTTTGGGAAATTTAATGAATTTAATTTTATTCAATTTAAATTTAGATTAAAATCGCCGAATAAAAGCACAAAGTCAGACGATAACAGTTAATTAAAAGTTTATGATGTGTTATGGATTCGAAGTAGATAGTTTTATAGATAGTTAAAAATTGAATTCATAACATATTAGCCATTTTTTAGTTACTAACGTTTACTTGAGTAAACAGAAAATACACTACAGACTCAATACTTTCTGAAACTGTAAAATGAATTCTATAGCATTCTCATTCTAAATTGGAATATTCCTAATTAATTATATTGCCAATTTTCTAAATGCCACTAAATGCATTCATACACTTTAACAACTTGGATAGGTACGAACAAATTCACAATATTTCTAGAACTCTTTCTAACTCTGACCTCATAAGAGGCATCTAGCAGGACCTCAGAGATAATCAGCACTTCGACATACACATAGAATGGGTCAAGGCACACGCGAGAGAGCAGGGTAATGAATTGGCAGACAGCCTTGCCAAGGAAGCCGCACTTGGCAACTCAGACGAACAAGTCTCAACCCCCTGGCCCATTTTTCTACCTGAAAAGGACTTTACGCCTCAAAGCCACAGGCAAATGGCAGGAAGAGTAGGACGACAGCAGTACAGGTCGACGCACACATTACCATCTCACGTACGTTTTCCAAGATAGATGTTGTGGAAACCCTCACTTAACGAGGCACATATTCGGACATGGTCCATTTCCCGTATACTTCGGAGGATTTGCAATTAGCCAATCAAATGTATGCAGCTGCGGAGAGCTAGGCTCCCAGAACATTATCTTGCAGAATGTCCCCTCACAGCGGGCATGCACATTAGACTGCCGGCACAAAATCGCCAAGCATTCTGCAAATTTCTAGTTAAAAAGAAGCACCTCTTAAATAAATTAAATAAAGTAATAGAGAAAATTACAGGCTTCGGCACCGACCTGTGCCAAGTCTAGTGCCAAATGTATAAAGTAAAAAAAAGTATGGTAAAAATGTAGTGTATAGTAAAATGTGCATAATACATCGTCATGTAAGTCCAAAGTAGCAATAACAACAGCCTGTCATACAATGTTGACAAAGCCCTTGTATGGCCATATATTGATTGATATTGTTTCAGTAAATGCTGGGCCCGAGGATAGGATGAGAGGGAATTCCGGGGGGCATATTGGTTTGTTCGACTGCCCACCAGATGATCTAGGTGCTGGATCTGGGCGTCTCGTGCGAGGCTCTCGTGTGACCACACCAAGTGGCCAACTCTAGATAAGAGTGGACGTGGTGCTGTAGTGATTAACCGAATGGCAAAGGAACAGTGCCCACGTCCTCCGTCGCTTATGGCTTATCGCTTCTAACTCTGACTGCAGACTTTCATAGAATAACGCACATTTTCCATATTCTGTATTTTTACTTCCTTGTACGAAGTAAAGGAAGTTTTGTAATCGCGAAAATTTTCGGGTATCATATTCTAAAGAAAATGTCCATTTTGGTTGCTATCGAATACAATTTAACGATGTTTTTGCGTGACATCTGTAGATAGGAATACAATAAAAGACTCTTTTTAACAAAACGGGCTGCAAAAAGGATTTAAAATGGCTTCGGAAGAGATTTTGCCGTGACGGTTGTACGTACGTACGTATATATTTTTCTCGCACAACTCAAAGATAAGTAGCCTCAGAACGTTGAAACTTTGTATATGACTGCTATAACATGCAGTTGTGCACCTCCCATCTTGGTTGCAATTAGTGGCACCAAAAGTATATGTATGTATATAAATTGTAACCAAATTATTATAATATCTAAATAAATTATTTGTTATAATATATTAGAATATATATATATATATATATATATATATATATAATTTTTTATCTTAAAAATGATTAAATTGTGTTGTTTTTATCTTCCGGATAAAGTTTAATGCCTTTAGTTGATCTGCATGCAATAGTTGTAGAATTATCAACAATTTAAAAGTTGTTAAAATGCGATTACGATTTATTTTTGTTTACCATAGCTGCCATATTTGCTTGCATTCGAAACTTAGCAGAATAGTGCAGTTTCTTCATGTTCAGTGCTTCTTTGCCGAGTGGGACCTAAAGTAAACTTTCAGTTTTGTGCACCGAAAAATTGGCCTTCTTGCCCGCTGGCCGAATTGCTTGCTTTTGCATAGAAACTCTAATTTTAATTGCAAAACTGTTTTTTTAATCGTTTTAAGTGTATTTGGTGTTTATATTTTTCTATATTTTTTAATTTTTGATCAAGATATTTTAAGGTCAAGATATTTGGCGCGAAGTGAAAACTGAATTAATTGAGTGAAAACTGTATCTGTAATGAAATTCGAGGAAATAAGTTTAAATGAAATGCAGCAAACAATGCGTATGATTTAATATACCGTGCAAGGAAGTCATGAGATGTACACATCAGATTTTTTCATTTATAAAAGTAAGTGATTTGTGAAGTGATTTTACCATGTTGCAGTTTGTCAGCTACAAGGCCTTGCAAATACTAAAGAGATGCCATAAATATGAAATGCGGAACATATGAGGCTTATTTTCTTGCTGCTAAATATTTCATGGTTGTTTCTAGTAATATAGCGGCTCGACATCTCCATTTGGAGATTCCCGCGCGATTTCCCAGGGCAGCGGAGAGAAATTACATAGCGGGAAGAACGGATGAAGGATAAGATGGCGCAGGAAACAGAGCTGGCTAAATTTTTGATGTTATTCATTTTGTGCACCTCCATCCACATTTTGTCGTATATGCGTATGTTCTCGCTGAAATTATCATTAAATATTGATTAGCTATCACCAAGGCCTGACGCTGTTAAAAATTTCGAGCATATTGTATAAGAGTTCTAAAATTTTTCCAAATTTTAGAGCAAAACTCAAGAAAACGAGGCTAAAATTTTGTACACTGATTAGCCTACGTGGTAACCAGTTCTCTATCTACGTGCTCCGCATCGCAAGGTGACGGCACTACACGGCGAACCTACGTGACCGTGTAGTGCCATGGCCTACACTTACGTGGCAGCCCAACTCACTTATTACATATAAATAAATATTGAGTAAAAAGCCCACACTTTTTTGTATTGCATCTACACAGATATAGTACATTGTTACTTGCGTACGGGTTCATAACACTAAATTTATGAGATATTTTCTCCTTCCTTCCGCATGCCTTCGGGGTGTAACTGGAACCATGCTCGAAGCGTATTCTAAAGGTCAAGGGTACACTGCACATTTTTAACGTCTCCTGCTTGAAAAAAAAAAAAAAAACTAATCGCTCTACAAGTGGCGCGGGAACTAAAAGGTGGTGGACGATAATTATTCACCACTAGGATTTGGACATTGGCTCCCCTAATCCCCAGTAAAGGGGGGAGTATGTAAGATTCCCCCTTCTCACTTCCGTATGCCTTCGTGGTGTAACTAGAAGCATATTTTTCGCGTATTCGAGAAGTCCAGTGTTCGTGTTCCGGAGAGGGCAATGCACATTTTTCAAGTCACCTGCTTCAAAAAATATAATTACTCTACAGATTGAATGCAGGCAGGACCGATGGTATCTTGATAAAATTTATTTCACCAAAAATAACACTTCACAACTCTGGAGAGCAAAATCAGTAGTTACCACATCAAGTTACTAAGAACGTTTAACACAACGCATTGCAAAGCGCATCTAAAAAGCGAAGCTCGAAACGGAGAACTCTCAATACTCTGAACTTAACACTGCACAGAAATGAGAACTGACGCTGTCTCCAGTTTTAATGCATTTTCCCCGCGTCCGTCAAGCAATTTCCAGTACCTTCGTTTTCTGGAAACTGCTGGAGGACATATACAGAAAAAGTAACATGCACGGCCAGATATAGTTACAGTTACATATAGGGATCCGACCACTTACAGTTATACATGGATCGGACTAAAATGTATTCATATGGTCGCCATGTTTGGCGACTCATTTTTTGTGACTCATTTTTTGTTTGGCGACCCATCTTAAATTTTGTGACAAAAGATTTTGTGGTTTCCAAATTTTGTGATAAAACTTAGTCACCAAAACCATCGGCAGCTTGGCGCCATCTCGCCAAGTTAGAAAGATAGCCATTTACCTCAGTGTTAAATGAATTTGCCCCTGTAACATTATTTTCCAGGCGGAGATTGTCATTTTTGAGAAATTTCATGTTACATTGCACAAGAGATGTTATAATTTCACATATTATTTCACTAAAATGACTTACATATACACAAAATTCGTAGCAATATACACATGTACATGGATATACACAAAAATCGCTTCTAAAATTTTTACGTATATCAATTTGAAAGCACCTCAAAAGAAATGTTAAGCGATATTCATCTTTTGTATGACTTTGAAATAATTTCAGACTCATATTACGATTATTTTAAAGATGGGAAAAATTTATTAAACGTTGTGAACATCGTAATAGATATTGTTTTCAAAGTGGACTTTCGCATGTGTGTGAATTAATTATAATACCAAATTTCAAATTCTCAGCAAAGATAAATGAACGGATGCTTCGGGTTTACCGACATTCATGATTAATGAAGGAAACCGTAATTTGGAGAAATTTCTGTTTTATTGCCTCCTTTATTAAAATGAATGCTTGTTATTGCGTGATTAATGAAGGACAAGTAAGATAAATAGGCACTGTAACGTCTTCCTGCTGTTGCGTTAATGTTGTCTTAATAAACAAAATCATAGCAAATTATCTGCTTTAGAAATATCCTTAGTATTTAAGTTAAGATGAGTAGGCTGCAATCAATAGATATGAGGAATTACACTAATAACATTTTCAATATCATCTAATAATTTTAATAACAATTAGCAGTATTTTAGTTTATAAACTGTAATATATAATACAGCCTCTTTTACTTCCGATAACTCTGTTTCATCAAATGATCAGAAATTCCAGTTGCCAAAAAATTCCGAAATTATGTTAAACTCTCGTAAACTTTGTAAGTTATTTTCTCCCTCTTTTCGCATGGATTTGTGGTGTAATTGGAAGCATACTCGACACGTATTCGAGAGGTTCAGGGTTCGAGTCTTGGTAAAAGAATTGCAAGTTTTCATGTCTCCTGCTTCAAAAAAAAAAAAAAAAAATTGATGAATCTTCAATTTCATTAACGAGGTATTTTTCTGCTCTGTTCAGTGGCGCAAGCAGTAAAATTTTGGAAGTTTTAGTTATTTCATTAATCGAAGATATGTGAAAGCATTAAATTAAAAAAAATCTAAATCAGATATAAAAAAAACCTAAAAAAAAAAGAAAATCTGAAAGGTTTCAGATTTTAAATTACGTCCAAAGGGGAGTTTTTTAAACATTTTGTATGTTACTTTTATTTGCTGAATATCATGTTCTTCGCATTTAAACCATAAAATTCAGTTAAAGAACAATGTCGCAAAATAATTTTAAACTGAGCATATCTTTAGAATTTCCTACACACAGTCTCACGCGCTGCAGATAAAAATATTTTTTCTCGTACAACGTTGCCATTGCCCGCTTTGAAATCCTTGAGTTTTTAATCAAAAATTCGTTAAAGTTATACAAAATATGAAATCGTTAATAAAACAAATTCCAAATTTAAAATTTGGGCTTCAGGATGCCTATATTCGCAGCAGGATTACGGCATTTAAAATTCGATGGCTTTAGGTACCGTCGTTTTATCACAATGCGAGAAACATACATACATTTATGCACATTCTTCATTATTTAATTTCTTTAAATATAATACAGGGTTGCAATATTTTGTGGCAACAGTTTGAAAAGTGATACAGACTCTTAATGCTTTTGACGCAAAATCGCAAAACGGAAACGATAGTCCTTCATGGACAAAGCTCCTTTGGACTAAAAAAATTAAAAAATCCGAAAGGTTTCAGATTTTAAATTACGTCCAAAAGGACATTTTCTTAACATTTTGTGCGTTACCTTTATTTATTAAATATCATGTTCTTCGACCTTAAACAATAAAGTTGGGTTGAAAAGCAATATCGCAAAATAATTTTAAAACGAGCATATCTTTAGAAATTCCGATTCAGAGACTCAAGCGCTGAAGTTTTTTTTTTCTTTTCCTGTTCAACGTTGCCATTGCTCGCTTTGAAATCCTTCAATTTGTTATCCTTGAGTTTGTTAATTAAAAATTCGTTTTCACAAAATATAAAATCGATAGTAGATCAAATTCCATTTCAAATTTGGGTTTCCAGATGCCCATATTCGGTGGAACCGTTCAATATTCAAAATTTGATGGCTGTAGGTACCGTTGTTTTATAACAATGCGGGAAACGTTGTTAAAGTTACTAAAAAAACATATATGCATTTATGTAGATTCTTCGTTATTTAATGTCTTTAAATGTAATGCAGGGCAATAATATTTGGTGGTAACAATTTGAAACGTGAGACAATGCTTTTAGTGAATGAACGCAAAATGCCAAAACGAAATTAATAGTCCTTTTGGGCAAATTGCCTCTTTGGATTAATAAATAATTTCATCGCATTTTGCTTTCATCCAAAAACAGTGTATCTATAAAATGTGAACTCCAGTACCTATTAAGAAGTAGTTTAAAAATCGATGGCAAACTTTTAACCACTGCCACAGACATGAGAGAGAGCTAAATAAAAGTTTAAAATAATAAAAATAAATGAAATCAGCTATAGAGAAATCCACGCAGAAGCAAAAACAGTCATGTGACATTATGACATCATAACCTTGAAACTATTTTTCCTAGCCATGGCTAAGGAAGAATCGAATTTTTCCCTTTCTGCTTCAGACTGACATACACATTTTTTTTAAATGTTGGAAATAATCCAATTAATGCTTTTTATCATCTTGTTTTAAAAGAGACAGATTTTTTATAACCTCTGAAAATTCCAAAACTGTGTATCCCATGCATATTTAAATGTTGGAATACAATAAAGGTCAAATAGTCGGAAAAAAGTCGAAGGTTTTCGAAAATTGGTCAAAAAAACAGAAATTCAGTTAAATTTTCAAATGAAATTTAATTTAAAGATTTTTCTCCCTCTCTATCCGATGATGCAAATAGTAAAATTCACGTGTTTTGAGTTTATTAAATGCAAACATGTACAAAATCTATTTACCTTTAAATTAAAAATCTAAATCGAATTTTTGGAGAAAAATCACTTCTCCTCAGAAATTAGTGGCAGACATCCGACAAACATCATATGTGAGCTGAATAAATGCTAATAAAAACATTTACCTTGCAAGCCAAGCTCACGTTGCTTTAGAATGTTTCGCTTCACAAATAACAAATGAAATAAACTCAATTATGGTTTGTACTTACTGCAAAAGTAGTTATATAATTACTACAAACTGCTGACTGCAAAATATTACTAGTTAAGAAAGATCAAACGCAGGCATCTCCTTTGAATGAAAACCAAACGTTCCAGCTGGTGTTGCCACAATTGCTGTTAGAAAATAATATACGGCAAACATTCTCTCTCTGTACTGATCAGTGTTTATATGAAGGCATTATTTTTGAGAAGTAACTTTGAAGTCTGATTAGGCATCAGTTTTCAGACTCGCGTATTCCTAACTTAATTAGAAGCATATTTCTAACGTAATTAGAAATATTTCGCGCAGTCTGAATCTCGATTTCGTGTTACTTCGTCGGTAACTTTAATTACGGTATTTAGTTCTTGTTTACAGCAAGTCCTGTTGCATTTAGTTTGAAATCTTCACTCGTCTAAGTATACTGATAGAAAAATGTTTTTTTGCATGTTTATTCTCAGAAATGAGCGGAAAGCCTGTTTCATAATATTGTTGCAGTCTTTAATTTGTACGTTATTACGCTTGGAATTCTCGAGTTTTCCGCAAATCTTTAAGCATAAAAAGGCAGTTTTCTGAAGATTAGATGTATCGTAAACATTAGACAGGGATTTAAAGGCTTGAATGTAATTACTGCAGCAAATATTTTGTTGGGGAAGTTTAACGAGCAATTCATTTGTAATGTTTTTCCTCTTTAAAGTATGGTTGCATAAAAAAATTAAAAATTCTCTGTGCAAACTCTAAAGGACAATATAGGGCAACTGTATCAACTCGTTTTCACCAGTGGATGCATTTTTATCACTTTTATCTTTCCAGATTTGATAAATAAAGGCAGAAAGTATTAAGAGCATACAATCCACAATGATTTAAGAATTGATTTTATACGTAATATAACAACAACAAATTCGCACAGCTTCTTCTCATGACTCTCATGGCATCTCCGAGACTCACTCAGTCATTGGCATTCTTGAGCAATATTCCAGAATGCATTTTTCGATAGGATAACGCTCCTTCCCATACGGCTGATATTACACAACGTGTTCCACACAGTGTTTGATATTTTGCTTTCGCCTGCTAGATAACCCGATATTTCTTCCATTGAGTACGTACGGAGCATGATTAGATAACGAATCCAGCGTCATTCAAAACCAACATGGACCGCTGCTAATTTGAACTGATCAACTGCAACAGGCATGGAACTTCATTCCCAAAAATGACATAGGGCACCTTTACGACACAATGCACGAGCGTTTCTTTGTACAATGCTTGCGTTCAGTATCGTGGTCACTGCAGCATTTATTAATGTACACTGCTCAAAAAAAGTATTCAAAATGCGTTTTTCATGGCTCGAAAGCGCGACTTAGGATATATATTTGATTTATGTATAGCATTATTCGAACATATGTATTTTGACACAAACTGGGATTTTTCTGAAATTGACATATCAATTTTTTTTCATATTTCGATTCTGCGACTCAGTTTATAGTTTATGCCTAGATATTAAATATTTTAATTTTTGGTGAGAAATTTGTGGAGAAATTTAAAAATTATCTCGGCGAATTTCTTTCAGTTTGCGCCAAGAAGTTCAGTTTGAACACTTGGCGGAATTATTAATTTATGGTAACCTACTTACTTTCCTTGTTTCTTCATCGATGCACGAGAGGAAAAAAAAAAGGTCCATCGTTCATACTTTTCAAATAATTTTAACAAAGTCCGCAAATCACGTTTACGTTATCATCGCTTATATTAAACACGCCAAATTTCAAAACCTACCAAAATGTAAATTCACGTATATCTTAGCAAATTTTGAATAAAAAGCTCTAAGTTTTTGCAGATATGCTCAGAAATACAACTACTTTAAGATGATGTTAAAAATGTTATAGTTTATAATACGAAATTGTTTCCAAAAATTTATAAAAACATTTAAAAATACAAATTTAAAAAATAAATCATAAAAAATGAGCGAATTATATTTGGATTAAGCCGAAATTTCGAATTCTGGAAGAAGGAATCAAGTAAGTTTAATAAAAAAAAAAGAGAGATTAATAAATATGTATATCAAATTCAATTAACATTGAGGAGGTAAAATTTTGAGCCCTAAATTTTATAAATACTACTTGTGAGATTTTTACAAAATATGATAGTTTGGCATAATTCGAAATATCGAAAAATTTTGGCACTTCATTTCAGAAAAAGTCCGCTTTTGTGTCAAAATACCTATATTAAAAGAATGCTATACATAAATGTAATATATATGCTAAGTCGCGCTTTCGAGACATGAAAAACGCGAGCTGAATTTCGTCAATCAGCCCAGTAGAACGGCAGATACAGAACTGTGCCAATTTTTTTTGTACCACCATTTCACATTTGAAGTAGCTGTTCTCACGCATACTTTAACCTATGATCTTAAAACATTAATCAAATAAATATGTCACCTAGACAAATGCTTTGCCTACGTTCCATTCCTCTAAACTGATCTCTTGAAAACCCAACGGTTTTCATTTTCAACAGCATATATATATTTCTACATTCTGCCCAGAAATTGGGGAAGGCCGTTTAAAGGAAGGCCAAAAAATAACCTACAGGGTTTGTTCACTCAACCCAAGAATTATAGCAAATGCCGGAGACATCCACGCAGCTAGCAGGATAATTAAAGCTGAAAATGGATAACGCTGATGTTAAAGAGCTGTTTTTGAATAACCATAAAGATAACTTTACTGATGCATTCTTATTGTAAAGAAAATACTATGGTGACTGGACCGCCGAATTCCACACAATAAGAAATTTATAATAAAGAGACTACCGAGGCTATATATATATATATGTGTGTGTGTGTAAAATATAAAATAAGGAAATACATCTCTAAAAAAATACTAACTTAATTACCAAGAGCTCTTAAAATTCTTCTTTAGATTTTTATATGTCCCCTCCTAGCATCTGCAATGTATCAAAATTTATGTAGACTGCGTCATTTGTAGATCAGTCCATTCATATTATAAGGTATTTTTCCCGCCTTCTTCGCATGCCTTCGTGGTGTAGTGGTCAGCACGCTCGAAGCGTAACCGAGAGGTCCGTGGTTCGAGTCCTGGCGAAGGCGTTGCTCATTTTTTCATTACCCCTGCTTCAAAATAAACCTAATGCCTCTACAATATAACTCTGATGACGTGACTAATTCAGAACTGAAACCGAAACTCCCTCCTAATAAGCAACATATACCGAAACTATCTCTCTTGGTGAGCTTGCATATCGGATAACTGCGTGCTTTTGCTTCTACCTCTCTTCTAGCTTGCAAAACTTAACATCGTCTAATCTTTGATTCGTTTCCTCTATTATTTCCTAAATTTAATAAATGACCAATAAATCCTGCTGTGATTATTC
>KK121536.1:718708-808070 GCA_000611955.2 Stegodyphus mimosarum
TTGGTATACACTATATACACTATCATTTTGCATTATGTATATATAGTTTCATTTCTTCTTATGGAATGCATTTCAGATCAATTTTACACTAAACGTAAGTTTTTTTTTTCTGTAACGTTTTAGGACTGTACATAGCAGCTGCATATATGATGTGGCCACTGTTTTTATGGGACAACGATTTTTATATGCTGTCATACAACGGCAGTCAGATCATGTGCCTGGAGTAGGACATAATACCATTTAACTAACTAGTTGTATGTGTATTAACAGAACAATTCTAATCTAATTCAAATGTCAGTATGATTCGTATCATAACTGTGTTTTGAGACTGCTAATACTTTATTACTTCATTGTAGGAAGTAAAGGAAAAATTGCAATCGCGGAGAATTTCGAGTATGATTATTTCAATAGAAATATCCCTTTGACCGTTCCTAAATCTATTCGAGCTGTTTTTTAAGTGACATCTGTACAAAAAAAACCCTCTTTTTTTCCAAATTTGATGATAAAATGGATTTAAAAGGGTCTTTTTCGTGACGTCTGTATGCACGTAGAAATTTTGTATATGGCACTGCTATAATATCTAATTATACACCTCTCGTTTTTATTGCAATCGGCAATAATATATGCATATACATTCATACATACATATATATAATATATATGTGTGCCGGGTAAAGGCGTGGGTACATATATGTATGTATTTGTACCCATCCCTTCACACGGCCTAAAAGATTTTATCTGGTTTTTGTTTTTGCAATCGTTGGTCATAGTCATATACCTCCAATTACAGAAGTGTTTAAATGTTCATGCTTCGGTAATGGAAAATTTAAAAAAATTTGGTCGTATAAGGAAATCTAACTTTTAAAGCTGTTTCCCGGTTCCTGTAATTTGGAAAGATTTATTCATTTTTATCTAACAGGTTTTATGTTAAAGAGCTGTTCTGTCTTTCTCGCTTTCCATTTTCCTGCCAGGATGCTAGTTTCTAGTTCGCGCTCATTCAAATGAGATAAAAAGAGGATTTAAAGGAAGGTTTTAGATGGTTTAATCAGATGGTGTTCCGCCTGCTGAAGACCACGTTACTAAATGAATCTCCTTGATAGATGTCCTTCTGTGACGTTACGTTGCTCTTGCCATTAGAGCTTATCAAGCCCGCATAGGGTTGAGCCAACTTGCGCGTTATTCATTCTGTGTAGAATCTGGCTAACTTAAGATTTAATTAAGCTTTAATTTCATTTCATTACTTTTGAGCTACGCCATAAAGGCTGACTGGTTTGTAAGCCCAGGAAGTGCCTTCTGTTAAATTTCTGAGTTTGGATAAAAGGGTCTTTTACAGCCTTCGTACGTTCTCTGATTACTGGACATAGAGATAAATCGCTTAGGTGAGACTCAACTTAAATTTGGGAAAGTTTGATACTCGCTATGAAAAAAATAATAAAAATACAAGAAGTTTGACTCCCCTCCGACAAAAATTGATCAGGATATTTAATTTCAAAATTTGCAATTTTTGATGTCATTTTCAACTTGCTTTGAAGAATCAGTTAATTAAGTTAAAATAATTTAAGAAAAAAAAGTTTAAATGAAGTGCAGCAGCGAATGCGTAAAATTTAATAGGCAGTACAAAGAAACGATGTGGTGTCCACATTGTATTTTCTTTTAAATAATCATTTTTTTTATAATCTGCGCAATTACAGGTCGTTTTGCGTGAAGATTTTTGACTTTTACTTCATCTGTTTTCTATTTCATGATTTTTAGTCAGAAATTTCAAAAAAACTATTATGCTTACTTATTTGATTTAGTAGTTATTTGCCCTTTTTACCCATGCCATAATTACAAGTTTCACCAATACAATTTATGCTCTTTTAATAAACTTGGCAACAACAAGCAAAACACCTGCTCTTGGAATGAAGAATAATACAACATTTTATTGACAGATAACTAATACGATGTCCAGGGTAAGTTTTGGGTTTTTGAAATTATTCTAGCCTAATTGATTTTAAAAATTTAACATTACATTTAATTGAATATTTTGATATATATTACATACACTTTTATTTACATTATAACGATTTATTTTCGCCTTTTTACATGTCATATTAATCTCATTAATTCGATACTTACGAATTGTTCTAAATGTTTTTTTATCATTTAAATAAGGTTTTACATTTCAAGCAATTTAAATTAATTTACATCGTTTAAGGGAATTCATGATATGCATATGAATATACGAAATTTGGGAAATTAAATATTTACATTTAATTTCATTTCTACTTTCGATTTGCATATGCATTGTAAGGACAAAGCTTGATGTTTGAACGATTGAGCGGAGTGTGAAGTAAGCTAATTTACCCTGAAGATTCGATATTATTTCACTAACCTATCGGTTGTTCATTTTAATTATCATTAACAACGTTTAACACAATTTTATGCATATCCACTACTATTGGCCATTGCTAGTAAAGCTGTTTTTCCATACCAATTTGACTTTCACTATTTAATATTTTTAAAAAATTAACATTACTTTGAAAATAAAGAATTTTTAAATTGGAATTAAAACTTCAAATAGTAATTTTCTTAATTTAATTTTTAACAATAGAATTTTAATAGGAGTATTCCCCTTTAATTATAATTATGTTTAATTAAATCATTGCAGCCTCGGCGTAGGATTCTTAATGGTCCTTCCTTACATTTAATTTTTTGTTAATATATATAATTTATTATTAGAAAAGGTTTTTCATATATCATCTCCAAGTAGCGAAAATTTAATTAAACGATGAATTATTGAATTAAATTTTAGTCAGTGTTTTAAGTATAAGTTATTTAGATTGCTACGTAGCAAAAAAAGTTAAATTCTATAGGAATAATATTTTGAACGTAAAAATTCTAAAAAGTAAAATTAAAGAACTTAAAAGGTAGCTATTATCATTGACCGTAGATTAATTGACTTGTCAAAGGGAACAAACCAATCCACTATGAATTAACATTAACCAGATTAAGTGAGTGCGTTTTTTTCTTTTTTCCAAGGATCAAATTAGTAATTTTGCTAGAGTTAAATCCTAAACTACGAACAAAACTTAATTAGAAAGAAATTAGTCTGCTCGAGACTTGGCATAAACAAAAACTAAAATAAAAATTAATAACAAATTCTTAATTTAAGGTACTCGTTAAGAACAGAAGTAAAGTAGTAAAACGAGATCCTGACTTTAGGAAAAACATTTCCCGACACTCTCATAGTGTTTTGTAAACAAAAAAAACTATTAAAACTTGTACAAATTAATATATACAAAAGAAGATGGTAGAAATCAATAGAAAATTTTCAAATTAATCCATTATTTTAGATTGAAATATAGTAATTTAATACCAATTAATACATTCTCTTAGATACAAACGCAAAATCAAATGTAAGGCTCTTAAACACAAATTGATACATTCTTTTATAGTAATATATTAAATCAAAAGTAGTGACTTACGTTCAGTTTCAGGTTGAATGTGAGAAAGGAAATTAAAATTAACTTATTTGTTTGCAAAATTTGAAATGAAATGGTTGGAACTGTAAATGTACTCAGTGATGGAATGTAATAAGTTTGTCATATTTAGTTTGAGGAAAGGGAGCGGTTGGTGACATGTTGTACTCTATTTGAGATATGATAGCCTTAAAGTTGGCTAAATAATTTTACTGTTAGATCAAGTTGTCGTCAAAGACTAAATGCCAGAAAAAACATGTATTTTAAATTATACGCAAAAATTAATTACAAAATTTACAAATCTTTAATTAACATATATCTTCGAGCGCTGCTCACATAGGATAGAAACTTATAATGGCATATTTCTTTAAAATCTTGACTTTATTTTTCTTGATTCTTCGCCTTTGTAACATAAATAAATTTTAAAATGATTTTTAGACAAAATTAGATAGGGAAAAAAACGTAGAAGTCTCGTAAATAAAAGTGAAACTTTCACAGAAGCATGTACATTATTTTATGTAAAAGAGGTTAGAGAAAACTTGAGAATCACAGTTAATGCGATGTAAAATTGTATGAGCTTTTATGGCTTTATTTACAGTGAAAAACTATAAAACATTAAACATATAATATTCGTCAAAACTTGCTAATTTAGGCCATATGTTTAGATCAACGTACACGAGAGCTAGAGCCTAAAAGGAGAGATGCCTTCGTAGAAGATATTTTAAAGGAAACTGCCTCGTTTTCATGTTACACATGGAAACAACCATGAAAACTACTCATGTACTCAGCTTTGGTTTTTGCTTGGTTCAAAACCAGCTTGAATTACCAGTAATCAGCGGTCTTAATCACTTGGCTACTCAGCGGTTTTAACACTTGGATGCCATTAAAACTCGTTTTATTTAAACTTTAATTCAAAAACAATCATCTATACTTATATTTCTGAAAAGACGCCTGTAAGATCACTTCTCTTGTGGTTAAAACACACTAGAAAAGTCCATTTTCTCTAGGACTCAGTTAATAGCTAAAAGGGAAAAAAGAACACATTACTGGAGCATGGGGATTAATGAGCATGACGTCAGTCGACTTTCCTACTCCCAGAAGAGAAAGAAAACAATGCTTGGGGAGATATCGACATCTTTGATGAATGACCAGAACCGTCATTTGGAGCATTTTCTTTCCTGTTACCTTGGGTGCGATATCTAGGGTCTGCCTTATTAACTACTTTGTTCTTAGCAATAAAGAGTAAATGCTCTTTGGGGAAAAAGAACTGTGTTATATAATTTGAAAAATGGGACCAAAGTTTGGTTTTGCCTACAAATTATAAGTCCTTCTGCTAGATACTATTTTATAAATTTAGTCTGTATAAAGGCGCATTGAAATGTGCGGTCTGAAAATTAACGATTGAGAGGCTAACAGCTGTTAAACTATTAAGATAAATCGATTATTAAAGCTGAGTGCATTCAGGAAGTATCATTTATGAACATTTCGCAAAAAGAAGCATTTTTTTAAGAATATTATGCGTATAAGCTTAAGGATATACACCTTATTTTTTATTTTTTGTAAAGAGGCGATTAATTTATTTGCTTATTTTTATAGCTTTCATTTCAGAAGAAATTATTGAAGAAATTTTACTATTTATGGCTAAACATTTTGGCACAAAAACGTTACTAGTACGGCTTCTTAGTACAGCTGCTGTCGCATTAATAAAAGTGTTTAACTATTGTTGTTATGACTTATCTCCCTTGTCTGACGGTAACACCAAAAAAACCTACGAAATTCACTGCGGTAAGGAGTGCAAGACTGCGTCTGTGGCTGGCAAGAGCCTTGAGTACCTTACAGGTGACAGTATGACTTCTCTCAGTTCTGTCCCGGATGAACGGGTCCGAGGGTCTCCCACTCCTCTTCTCCTACCATCAATCTCTCGAAAGACTTTCGGCTGGCTGCATAATTATTGTGCTCCCACGTAGCACAGGAACTGTACATTTACAAACAACCATGCCTTCTCTGGGATTCGAACCAGGGCCCTTTGGTACAGCAGTAGGTACCCCCTAACCGCTGTACCGTCTGAGCGATATGTTCAACAACTGAAGCCCATTTCTCAGCATGAAAGTATTAATATGATTTTTATTGAAACTGTACAACTTTTGAACACTGAATCTCTCAATCGTTGGCTATCATAAGAGAATGTAAGAAATGGTTTTAAAGAAGTTATCTGGAAGGACAGGTATACATTGTATTCACAGAAGTCTCAGTGCATGTTCAGTATTATCATGATCTTAAATTCCCAGTGTGCCGCAGGTAAATAAAGGAAGAAAGCTTTTCTGTGTAATTATAAAAAGGGAAGCTAGAGCTGTAAAATTTATTATCCCAAAGAAGCGTTAGCTCACAAGGCCTATTCATTTCATTTCGGCATTTTGCGTCAATTCACTGTAAATGTCCGTATCACTTTTGAAACTGTTGCCAAGAAACATTATCGCCCTGTGTTATATTTAAAGAAATTAAATAATGAAAAATCAGAATAAATGTAATGCATGTTTCTCGCACTCTGATAAAACAACTGTACCTAGAGCCATCAAATTTTGAATAATATAATTCTCATCCAATATGGACATCTGAAAGCCCAAATTTGGAAGTTAAAATTCGTTTTATTATCTTTTTCATACTTTGTAACATTTTAACGAATTTTTGATTAAGAAACTCAACGATTTCAAAGCGAGCAATGGCAAAACTACACTGAAAAAAATACATTTTTAGCTCCAGCCCGCCAGACCATGTATAGAAAATTCTAAAGATATGCTCATTTTAGAATTATTTTGCGATATTGCTATTGAATTGAATTTTAAGGTTTAAGTGCGAAGAGCATGATATTTAATAAATAAGGATAACAGAAGAAACCTTAAAAAAACGCTCCTTTGTGTGTAATATAAAATCTGAAAGCTTTCAGATTTTTTGTATTACTAGTTTTATTACTTATTTTTAATTTTTTTTAAGCTAAAATTTTTTACGACTTTTTTTTCTTTTCCTGACATTTCATCTATCGCGTCGGTCTTTATCAGAACACAAGTGAGTTTAGTCTAAATATTATGAGGATTTCTAATTTAGAGACAGTACTATAGAGATTATTCAGTACAGCGTGATCGTCTGAGAAGACGAGTCGCCCACATGACTGAGAAGACGAGTCGCCCACGACTGATGGCACTCTTGAGTGAATTTTGTGGTCGTTATAAAGCGGTAAATTCCGCATTACTAGATGCGAGTTAATAGTGTGTAGAGACATTAGGTTATTACGAAGCAGGAGAGGTGAAAAATAAACAACGCCTTCGTCGGGAATCGAACCACGGATCTCTCGGTTACGCGTCGAGCATGCAGACCACTACACCAAGAAGGCATGCGAAGAAGGCGGGAGAAATACCTTATATACTGCCCTTTTTAAAGGGCGACTGGGGTTTTGGGGACCCAATTGCCAAATCTCGGTGGTGGAGAATCATCATCCACCACCTTTTTAGTTCGGGCGCCAGTTGTAGAAAGACTATACTTTGATATCGGTGAACTATACTTTGATGAGTGAAAAACTATACTTTGATACTGGTGTGAATGCATCAGGATTTATTTGAGAAAGAACTCTTCATTTTCCCAAAATTCTAAAACGTAATGTCGTTATTATAAGCGAGTTTGCCTTAGAAAGTTCTCCACAAATGCATCCTTGCCCCTTAGGCAAATGATCCTCATCTCATATGCCACATTCAATTAACTTGCCATAGCATAAAGTTTGAAGTTTTCAACACTATGCCAACTTGGTATAAGAGATGACCAATCAGATCGAACTCCAGTGGCATCGCGAAACCTGTTGAGCGAGAAAACAGAGCAGGAAAGCTGTAGACACATCAACGAATGAGCATATTTAGCTTTTCTAACTCGCTACAGCTAAGACCCTGTCTTGCTGATGTGAACGGAACTCCCGTCTTTCATGCTCTATGTCTAAGCCTCTATACATTTGTAACACCGTCTGAAAGGAACCTAGCCCACAGGTGTTGAGTGGTAAACCCGCTGGATAGTGGTAATTTTGCACAGACTCAAATCAAGTAAAATGAAATGTTTGTCTATTTTCTCTGTCTAATACAAACGCGAGAACGTTTTATTTTAAAAAGTTTCCAAGGAAGGCGTTTTTTTCCTTAGGCCTCGTGTGCTTTGTCATAAAAGAGATAGTCCAAATCCAGAAGTTTCATCGCACATCTTTTTCGTATGCTGCACTAAAAGATGTGTAAGTAAAAATTAAACAGTGTTCAAAAAGTTTCTTTGAAATTTCGAATACTTAAAAAATTTAATCTTTAAAGTATATAGATAAACGTCGGTTAAGATATGTATATCTTCCCTGTAATATTTTTAGTTTCTGCCGGTATCGTCTCAGAATTCCAATTTTAATCTACACTTATGTCCATACATTAAGGATAATGCAAAATCAGGCACAGGAAGAGTTAGAAGCAAAACAAATTTGACTTATTTGTAAAGCTTATTTATTAAAAAAAGGTAAAGAGCAAAGAAAGATGCTATATGTTTGATATTATTAAAACAATTAGCGATTTTTTCTCCCGGGAGCAAATTACAAAAAAAAAACCTATTTACAAAAAACCAATATTACATGGTTGGTATGAATGTTAATGCATTGTATGTCTCCCAGACGATGCAATACAGTCCGTACAACACCTAGGCATGCTGAGTATCAAATTATCGATCTGATCTTGGGGGATATTACACCACTCAAAAAGCAATGTTCTCCGAAGTTCCGGTAGACATGTAGGAGGAGGTTGACGGGCTGCAACTCGTCGCCCAAGCATGTCCCACACGTGTTCTACTGGATTCAAGTCCGGTGAGAATGCTGGAAAGTCCATACGGGTGATATCCTCCGACTGAAGCCATTCGCTTACGATGTTTGCACGGTGAGGACGGGAGTTGTCATCCATAACCACAGATTGTGCGCCCATGGCGCCCCGAAACAAACGTACATGTTGTTCCAGAATGACGTCCCGATAGATTTGGCTTATCATAGTTCCAATTTGAACATGCAGGTCAGTTCTGGAACCCAGAATAATTCCATCCCAAACGAGCACTCCTGCACCACCCTAACGGTGTCGTTTAATGGTGTTTTCTGTGTGGTAACGGGTATCTGGAGCTCTCCATATGAAAGTCCGGCGAGAATCAGACTGCAAGCTAAACCAGGACTCGTCGGAAAACATCACGCAAGCCCACTGTTGCGGTGTCCACAATGTATGCTCTCGACTCCAGGCTAACCGCAGGCGACATACGTTGCAGTAAGTGGAACGCATCTGACAAGTCTACGAGCATATATACCAATCTGCCCTAAGCGTCTGTACACGGTCTGCCTTGAAATTGTCGTACCAGTTGGCTGAAGAGAGCTGACGAGACAGGTCTGAGGCTGTGCTCCGCCTGTTTCTTTTGGCAGTAACTGCCAAATACCGGTCCTCATTCGGCGTTGTAACTCTGGGGCGACCTGTGCTGTAACGTCTACTCACATTACCATCATCTTGGAATCGTTGCCAAAGCCTGGAGATGACATTCTGGGCAATTCCAAGTTCGTCTGATACTTCCAGTTGGGTGCGCCCACATTCCATACAGCCGATAATTCTGCCACGTAAAAAAGTCATCCAGATGCGTCCTTTGTGTCATAACTATTCGGTTATTGCACTCAAATGCTTTTAAAGCGCCTGCGAACAGTTTTACTTCTTTGCCTGTATTCCTTATATATCATTCACTTACACTCTCGTCATTGTGACGTACCATCGGTGTCATCTGGTTACTTCCTGAAATTTGCATATGATTCTTGAAGATGTGTGTAGTGATTTTACAGGTGATATATTTATTTTAGCGTTCGATTTCCGCGTGACTCCGAATTATCCTTAATTTATGGACATGAGTGTATCTGAGAAGATAGAACGTATTTAAAATCTACGTTAATTTGTTGAACTGTTTAAAACTTGGTACGCTATTAAAAACTTATTTTTGAGCTAGCTATGAAATCTTCTTTTAGAATTTCAAAGAAAAAAGCAATTTTTTAACAGAATTTACAATGGAAATTTCTTTAGAATTATCATAAAAGCGTTCACAGCAGCTATATTAAATCGTAAAAAAGCGTAACAAAATGCAGACATTTGAAATTTCCGTATTCAAAATAAACTATATTACTTGATTCAAAACCTTTTTAATTAATTTTACAGGGGGAAAGGAATACATTAGCTGATTGAAATATTGCATGATATGCATTCATTTTGGGAGTAACTTGAAAATAACTGGAAAACAGACTGTTAAATTTGAACAATGAAATATTTACTTGAACGCTTTTGTTATAAAAATAATGTAATCCTTTTCTAAATAATTCCTTTCATTGAGTTGACAAACGATTTACAATAACTGTATAACTTATTTTAAAACTTGCTGTTGTTGGAAACGGTACAAATAACGTCTTAACAATGGAATTCAATTTGAGCGTTTGCAGGGAAGTTATTGGGATGAAATTTCATCGGGTGTTGTTACAAACTGACGGCCTAGCATTGTTATCTTTGTAATATGAAATACAATGGTGATTCATATGTTGATACTACTGTATTGTTCATTTCATGCGATTTGATAAAATGTATTAAAATACTCTTTTAAATCGCAGAATTTCACTCAAATTAATTACACACTAAAATAATTTTTGCCTATCTTAAATGTGTTGGCTGTGATTAAAAGTAAAACCTTGCGGTTCATAAAACTGTAGAATTTTAAAACAAGCTAGTGGCCTAGCCCTCCAGATGAGCATTGCTGCGGTCAAAACAAAATTTATAGATTCTATGTACACCTGAAAAGGAAAGGCATAAAAACCTTTTAATATGAAGAGAATCAGTTCATTCTTTCCAGGGAACGACCAATTCGCAAATAATTTTTTGTTGCCAAACAAAGAAATAAACACTTTTGACACTTCAAAGTAATGCTTATACGTCTGATGTCATGATTTAAACTTAATGTAATATGGCAATTTTTTCTCAACATCAGTACAAGAATTAAAGTAGCAATAACATACCAATCAGTTATCCTCACCTGAAACGAAAAAGTTGCCAATAGCAGATATTTATTTAAAATATTGACATTTATGAAACGTTTTTGACATAGAATGACATCACGTGCAATCGCGTGCTTTCTTCGACGTCAGGATATGACATTATTTAATAATAGTATATTTAATATTTTGTAATGCTATTTTTACTTTCTTGTATGAAGTAAAAAGGAAGTATTGTAATCGCGAAAATTTTCGGGTATCATATTTCAACGAAAATATCCATTTTGATAGCTATTGAATGCAATTTAACGATGTTTTTGCATGATATCTGAAGGTAAGGACGGGATAAGGGGCTCTTAACTGATTTAAAATGAATTCTGAAGAGATTTTTTTTGTGGCGCCTGAGCGTACGTACGTATGTATCTCGCATAACTCAAAACCGAGTAGCCTCAGAACGTTGAAATTATGTATATAGGATTGCTATGACATGTAGATGTGTATCTCCTAGTTTGGCTACAATCGGCCGCACCAAAAGTATATAAATATATGCATATATATATCCACCCTGTTACTCGGCTCAGTGAGCTCAGTATTTTTATTCTTATATGTTGGCAAATTGTGCGTTTTTTGCTTTAAAAACGATTGAATTATGTTATTCTTATCTTCCGGTTAAGGGTTTTATACCTTTAGTAAATATGCGTGCAAGATTTTCAGAATGATCAAGAATTTAAAAGTTGTTTAAGGGCGGCTAAGCCTAATCATTTTTCCCATGGTAGCCATATTTGTTTAAATTTGAAACTTAGAATAGTGGATTTGTTGCCAATCTAGAGAATCCAAGCTTCGCAACAACAAAGATAACGCCTTCTTTTATTATTGAGAATTAAATCGTGCTTAATCCATTCTGGAATTTATCAGAGGAATAAGGTGTTTAAGATTTACTTCGTAATTTATAATAGAGATATTTTGAGTTTTTATGTATTTTTGCCTTATCGTGAAGTGAAAATTGAATTAATTGAATAATGACAAATATTGAATCGGCTGTGAAAAACTGTTTCTTTTTGTTTGTTTGTTTACTTTCTATTATACATCCTTTTAGATTTATTATAGTATTTGAATAGAAAGTGTGGCAATGATTAGAATTCTTCAGATGATATAATTTTTTATGCATTTTGAATTATAAAATGAATGAGGTGTAACGCTGTTAAGTGGAACTAGCGGCAAAGCGTCAAGAAAAAATGCGTATTATTTAATATTCCGTACAAGGAGGTCATGTGGTGTATACATAAGATTTTTTTATTTTATAAATCTTACAAATTTTTGATTAACAAACTGAACGATTTGAAAGTCAGCAGTGGCAACACTTTTTGAAATGAGGACCAAAATCAACAGAGTTTTCAATTAATATGTCCGCTGATTAAAGTGGAACGAAGAGGAGAGTTGTCGAAATGGCTTGCCACAAATTTCTGGAGTCCGGATGCACCTCCCTGGAAACTCACCTACCCGCTGTTCCAGAGGAGATGATGCCATAAACAAACAAATAGGCAGACGAGACGCGCACTGATTTTAATAGCATAAATTGTCAAAGAGAAATGAGATTCGATTGTAATTCCATTCAATTTTCATTTCTCAGCATATGTCACCTTGAAATTCTTCTTGAAATTTATTACTCTCGCTTGAAGAAAAATATTATGGTAATTAAGTAACCATGTTTTACTTTTTAGTGCACTTTACGAAGGGTGTAGCTTAAAAATAATTTTTATTTCATACATTTTAACCTATAGAGTGAGGAGGTGATCAAACAGAAAATCACTGCACACAGAAAAATGATTCTTTGTAATCTGGTGCAAGGTAATATGACCATTGAATGACTTAACTTTTGGTTTACTAAATGTAACTGGTTGCGGTAAAAATTGATACATAAGTAAAATGCTTTGTAATTGTGCCTTTGTATCTAATTCCAATAAAATCTGCAATGCTGTTAAGGGAAAATCTACTACAATACCGAACTTAGACATTTACGAAAGCTGAATAAACATTAAAAGGAATACGTTTGCTCTGGCATTCTCCGCATTGAGCTTTTCCAAAACCATAAACAAAGATTCCTTATCTTATTTAAGCAAAATAAGATTTTCCTTCCTGGAGTCGCGAAGAAGTGGAATTTCTGCAAATAAACAAAATATATGTTTATTCTAAGAGAAATGTGGCTTTCAGCATTATTTGAGATATTAATTCAGGAATACATACACAAAACTATTTGTCGCCGGTGTGCGAAACAAAAACACTGCCGCGTCCTTATCAGTAATTGCTTTTGACTTTTCAAAGCGTTTTATTGAAAAAAGAGAAAATGCGGCGAAAGGGATTAGATGGAAATCACTGCATTCCACTCTTTGAAAATAGAAGCGCATAAATTCCTTTCAGAGCATTTGGTTATTATGTACTTGGTACTGCTGGATATTGTTTTCATTTATTTGTTTACTTACTTAACGCATTTTATATCTTAATTATATATTTGTATAATATGTATTTTATTTAAGTATGAGTCTGTGTCTATTTCTTGTGATTGTAAGTGCTTAACTTGTACATTATGCTGTAGAAACGAGGAGCCATAGGAGCCAAAAGATCAGTTCTTCTCGAAGCTTCCAGAAACTCTTAGCCTACACCTTGAGCAAGATATAAACTGTAAGATACAGATTTTACAGATATAAACTGTAAGCTATAAGCTTACTGTGAAGCTGTAGGCAGTTGTCAATCAAGTTCAATCAGTCTTGAGTTCTTGCTCAGTTGATTACTTTGCTCTGTGGCTGATCTTTGGTGATCGTAGATGTTTCTCGCCTGTTAAGAGAAATTTCAACTATCTTCATGTTTTTTCCTCTCCTTGAGCAATTTATAATTGCATACCTTACCGTATTAACTGCTATTTAACTCAAAAAAGATTGAAGTTTTCCCATTCATCTGGTTTATTCATTTAAGGAGTTCTGTATGTATCTGTAGCACATAATAGTATTGTTGCGAAATGCCCGAAAGACAGCTTCCCCATAAAGAGGGGTTAGGGTTGCCAGAAAGTTCCAGGAAAATGGAAGGTTGCCAGATTTGGCGCCAAATCGTTCATTTGGCAAAATTTGGCGAAGCAATTGGCGATATTCCATAGAAGGAGCGGGAACATTCTAGAATGCATTCTTAGCGGTTTTCTCGAGAATATTCTTGAAGGTAGGTTAAAGCTATATATACCCTGCCTGTACGCAAAGTATTAGTATCTTGAGTTCAGACATTAGCCAGAGAACGATCGACCAAGTCGGGAGCTGTATTTTAGTACTTTGCCGTGGAGCTGTCTCCACCTTTACAGTCTGAAGGCTGTGTTGCTGATTGTTTCAGTTTGTTTTTGACGTTTCAGATTTTTGACGACTGTAAACTTGTCTTTCAAGCTGTCCTATTTAACAGTACTTACTGGCGAATAAATTGTATTTTGATTCTTTATCAAGTATTATCTTCAATTACTCCAAATCCAAGAGCCCGTAGAACGCAACAGTATTATATCACGCGGCAGCAGGAACTACCTAGGTATACTTCCTCCACATCACGTTTTTCACATGCTATTAATTTTTGTATGCATTACGGCATTTCTGTTTAGTATTTAATACGCACAGACACCGCCTTACGAGGTAAATTCTCCAAAAGCGTTAGACAAAATAGTCCGCTGGGCCAGTGAACATAAGCTCACAATTTCATGAGCAAAAAAAAAAAGGAATGCTGATTAGCCCAAGAAAAGACACGAGCATACCCTGTGCGTAAACCTCCATGGCAGAAATATGCAGTTCATGAGACATGAGACTTGGATGTGATTTTAGACGACAGATTCTCCTGGTTCCCTCACATAAAGGAAGAAATGCTGCATAAATTGTCTAACACAATGCGGAGAACAGCTGCTCCTAGCTGGGGCGTCTCCTCGCAGATGCCGAAGATATGATATGCCACAGTTGCTGAGAGCATAACTCTTCATGGCGTCCCCATATGAGGCGTGAATGTCACGATTCACATGCAACAAGCATTGAATTCATTCAATGACAAATTTTTCTAGGCATCTGCAGAGGATTCCGTATCTCTCCAACAACTGCATTAAAGGTTTTGGCAGGTCTTACACTCCTGCATTTGACAGTACAGAGAGAAAATGCTGTGATGAGAGCGATCAGACTAAAACAAGACGTTACTATTTGGAGTAAGACTTATGTGTCCTCAGACTACGAGAATCACATTGCCCACTCTCCTTGCCGTTCTTCAGACTTCGATATAGAAGTAAACTGCAATCCTCCAGCTGTTCTGTTGATGGCGAAAAGAAAGAAAAGTATTTAATACATTATTTTTATATTGCACTCAATAACAGTATTACACACTCAAGGTCTAATTAAACAGATTGGGAAATTCAACTATGTTTGTTTGTAGCATTAAAGTGCTATTTAGGTTGAAATGTTATAGGGTTGTATTTGATCTGGTAAAACTATTTTAGTCCTATAACACTAACACATCTGAAATGAAGATAGAAGGGAAACACGCCTCAAATTAATCATTAAAGTGCAGCAACAACCTGTGTTATGTGTAGATTTTTACATAGAAACTCTATCGATTCCGAGGGCGAACAAAGTCCCTCTTCATCAGGAGCAAAGAAATCAGCAACTGAAAAACCAAGTTATGAACATATTTATACTCTAAAGAAGTCAAGACAGATGAAAGAGTAATGTCCTCTGTTAGTAGAAATAATAAAGAAAATTGAAAATTTAGGCTAATACAGATTTAAAAGCGTTAGGTAGGACCGGATTGAATCATTAACTAAACACGGTAAATTTTTAAAAATTTACCGTGTTTAGTTAATGACTTTAATTAAATTTTTAAAAATTTACAGTGGCTACACAGACAGAAGACGCTCACGTTAGGTAAGACCTAATATCGGGGTGACAAGCCTAATGTCTGGAATAGCGTAACGCCGCAAATAAACTGCTTTCAAGAGAATCAACTAATAATGTGGCCTTCAGTAGGTGGAACAAACTCTGATTCTATAATCTAAATCTTTCCTTTAAATCCTCTTTCTTTCTATCTCATTTGAATGAGCGCGAACTAGAAACTAGCATCCTGGCAGGAAAATGGAAAACGAGAAAGGCAGAACAGCTCTTTAACATAAAATAATAATTGGTTAATAAAAATAAATTAATATTCTAGAAATTTTAAAAATTTAAATTTCTTAAAGCGTAATATTGTAAAATTATTATAATTTTACATAACCAGTTATTTTATGATTTACCTGATACCTTATAAAATTTACTCCAGTTGTAGAGTCATTTGGATTTTTCTTTGAAGCAGGAAGCATAAAAAATGAGCCATGCCCTCGCCGGTACTCGGAAAAAGGATCTCTCCAAGACGCGTCGAGCGTGCTGACCACTACACCACTAAGTCATGCCAAGAAGGCGGGAGAAATACCTTACATACCCCCCCTTTTAAAGGGCGACTGGAGATTAGGGAACCTAATCGCAAAATCCTAGTGGTGGAAAATCATCATCCACCACCTTTTTTAGTTCGGCCGCAACTTGTAGAGTCATTAGGTTATTTGAAAGCAGGAGATGTGATGAAAAATGAGCAACGCCTTCGCCGGGACTCGAACCACGGACCTCTGGAACATGCGTCGAGCGTGCTGAGGCATGCTAAGAAGGCGGGAGAAATACCTTATAAAGTATTCTGCGAAAAACGGTAAATGTTGTGAAGGAGTACAAGCACAGAAATCGTCAAAAAACGTTTGTTGGCTTATATCCCTTTCACAATCACAGTTATGCAGAACTGCAGGTGTACGTCGATGTATTCTGAATATTTGCACAATTCTCCGGTGGTGCAATTTGTACCTTTAGTTCAATACAGTAAACTTAATTTGCAAATTCTTTCACTTTTGCACACGAGCATGTTAATAAGCACAGTAACTATTTAAACTTCGTGACTTCACTGCAGTTGATTGAATAATTTGGCTATTGGTGCTCTGTAGGTACAAACTCTTGACTACCTCTGACAGTACCATCCTGACAAAAGGCATTACATTCATAGAAAAACTCAGGCTAACGTCTGTACGTAAAAGATTCATTATTATAATCCTTTTTATAAACTAAAATGAAAGTTTCATCAGGACTATAAAATGTGTAGTGCTAAACATCAAAATAAAAAATCTCCAGAAAATTTAAAGCAGCAACTGAGCAGAACTATAGTATCTTCTTCGGCACGGAGATAGGAGAGCGGCTGCCAAGCCCCTGAGCTCAGGTTAGAATCATAGATAACAATTCACTCACTTCCAAAAGTTAAGCACGGAGAGGAAAATGCTAACTTCCGGAAGCCAACCAGAATTGAAGACGTGCAATTCGCTGCAGAGGTAGATGGAAGTATGCAAATATGTTAAGTAACAAGCAATCGCGCTTTCATGTCAAGAAATATGCAAAAAAGGCAGTCTTATAAGAAGCCAGCTTTATCATGGTTTACAAAAGTTGATTGTAAGTGCTGATAGAAGGTGTTTAAAACTTTCGTACAATTTGTTTTCAAGACATACGTGTTTCTATGACTTCCAGAAGACGAATGGAAGATTCTGAGAGCTGGCGTGCTGTGGGACGCATTGAAGCAGGACAGTCGATCACAGATGTTGCTCTTTTCTTCGGCGTTCATTATTCTGTAATTTCATGTTTATGGAAACAATTCCAAACGACACAAACAGCTGTCCGAAGGCCCGCAGCCGGTCGCCCAAGGGTTACAACTCCCGCGGAAGATCGATATATTGCTATTGTAGCTAAGCGGAATCGCAGAGCGACCTCCACACCTGTGATATCTATGGTTACAGCGTCCATTGGTAAGGCAACATCTGCAGCTACTGTAAGCAGAAGATTACATATGAGTGGAATTTACGCCAGGGTACCACGAGCTTGTGTTCCTCTATCCGTCCAATCAAGAGGGCACGATTACAGGGGTGCCGGGAACATGTCAATTGGAATGTGTCTGACTGGGGCAATGTCATGTTTACTGAGGAGTCAAGATTTGCTCTGGAGCCAGATGATAAGCGTATAAGAATATGGGCGTGAACAACGAATACGCAGTCAGTCCCAAAACATCACCGAGCATCACGCATTCCGAGGCGGAAGCATTATGGTGTGGGCAGGGGCTTCATTAGGATATCGCACCGACCTGCACATCGTTAAACGGGGTTCTTTGACGGCTGTCCGGTATCGAGATGAAGTCCTAGAACCCATTGTGAGATTGCACGCTGCAGCAGTTGGCCCTCTTTTGTTTTACTGGAAGATATCGCAAGTCCCCATAGAGCTGATATCATCGATGACTACCTGGAGAGTGAAGGAATTGCGCGTATGGCATGGCCAGCATGTTCACCAGACCTTAATTCCATTGAAAATGTTTGAGATGCTCTCGGCCGTGCTGTATCTTCACGTTTCCCACCTCCAGCCACTCTTGTTGAGCTGGTAACTGCTCTACAAGAAGAATGGTGATTGCTTAATTCTGCGGTGGTTGACCACCTAATTGAAAGCATGGTCACAAGGTGTAAAGTTTGTATACAGATGAGGGGGATCACATACCCTGTTAATGTCCTTTTTTTTCGTTTTATGCTGTTTATTTTCACTTTAAACATAATTCTGTTTAAGTCTCTAGTATGTCATTATCTGATAACTTACAAAAATTTAATATTGTTTTCATTTGTGTGTATAATTATTGATTTTGTTTTATGCATAATTTCGTGTCAATCAAAGCAATATTTGTTGATTTTTTTGCATTTTACATCTTCGTGCTTAACTTTTGGAAGTGAGTGTATATAAGCATTCATTGCCTTTTACGGTATGCAAATACTTAAAATTCTGTCGAGCCGAAAGTCTCTTCGAGACCTGAGTGAAAGGAAAAGTGGGGTGGTTGGTACACGAAATTGTTCCTTCTAAAGACTCTTGTTAAAAATTGGAATGAACAGGGGCAAATTCGTTGCGAACGACAGGTACAATCCTTGCATTCTTGGCCACGATAAAATTTGTAGACTTGATTTGATGTTACTCTCGAAATAAGGGAGATAAATGATATGACATAAGAAGAATTATTTTGCACAGCTTTGTTGGCATTGCACTTGCTGACGTGGTTTAATTACGTTGATAGAATTAAAAGGCAAATGAAATATTTATATCGAGGAACGACAGAGTTCAAAATAAATTTGGAAAATGCTTAAATAAATAAATAATGTATGCGATTATTTATAATTCTTTTATTGAATAATTAAAATCTTCTCTAAATATTATGGCTGTTCCAGCGAATAAATTAAATGTCAAAAGAATTTGTGTATTTATATTTTGTAATTTCTTAATATAATCGGATTATTCTTTGCAAGACATATGAACGAAAGCGATTATTTTAATTGTTGTCGATGGGAAAAGAAATGAAAGTTGAAATGCAAAAAATCGGATTTGAAAGCTGGTCCTGAAAACACAATTTTTTCCAGTTTGTTTAGAGTTTTACATGAAGTGTTAGAAGACAGCTATCTCTAACGTAAAATAATTGGCTATTCGTTTTTTGCTTAAACAGCCTGCGTATTCCTTTTTGATTTTGTAAAGCTTAAAAAATGTTTAAAGGAAAAAATAATGTAAAATACATAAGCAATTAGTATAGGTAAGAAAAACTTCTTAAGCACTAAATATAAATTTACAAAAAATAATAACTTTTTTTCAGTTTAAGATCATTAATTTGGATTTACCCTCCAATGGTTTACACGAAAAAAATTTTTTTAAAAAGAACAGAAATAATGATGATAATAATAATACTAATTAAATTTCTTAAATTTGCAGAAATTCTTTAATTTGGTATTTCATTTTACAGAAATATTTTAAAGTCTGACTTTAAAAGATAATTCAAATAACTGTAGATCCACCAGCGGCCGATATGTAAAGTCACCGAACACTGGCAGTTCGGTCCGAGGGTTGAATCCCGCGAACGGTCTGGCTGCTTGTTTATTTTCGCGGTTTTTCCCTTGTGTAAAGTGTATACGAGCCAGTTTCCTTTAGAAAGTCATCCACGAAAGAATCTTTCCCCTTAGGCAGATAGCGTCTGAAGCTTTGCCGTAATCACATAGAACAAACCAAATAATTGTATTCTAACTGGGAATATTTCTTTCTTTTGGACTGTTCATGTAATGTTCTACTTTGTACTACTTTCTTTATTAAATATATTACTAAATATTTTCCTACATTTTAAGTTAAATTTTATTCTTTTGAGCTACGTACATCTTTGTATTTCTAAAATTTAATATTTAATTAATAAACAATTTTCCGTAATTTTATTATTATTAAATTTCAATAAATTTCTACACGGGCTTTGAAAAATGGTGGTCGGAACTGTTATTTATTCGTCACTAACGAATTCATAGCAACGTTCGTTTTACACTTACACCGATTCTGAAGATTAATATTGCAAAAAAGAGAAATTTTGAACAAATCTTTTCAGAAATATTAGTTGTATATGTCTAATATATATTACTCAGAGTTTAGCTTTACTTTAATCTCATTTCCAGACCTCCACTCGGTTTTTCAGAGAAATTTATCTAAATTTCATCATAAATTCAGATACCTTTTAGTAACCTTTATTTTTTTATCTGTCTCTGTTTGATTTATGTCGGTCGACAAAGTCCAACTTTCTTCACTGCATTTCATTTTTAAAATTGGTTTGCTTAACTTTATTAATATACATAATATTATTTTTTCTTTACAGAGTAGATCTCTCACTTACTTTTATAAATCTCACCTTTTCGCTTACGAAATTTTGAAGTTTTGATCCGGTGCACATATCGAGAGATACCATCTCAGTAGACATTTATCCAATCATAATGAAATACAATAATTTCTGTGTACATTCGTCTTTTAAAGGTTATGATGTAGGCATTTTAGCAAGGCAAAGCAGTATGGTTTTGTCAGAGAAGTTAAGAAAAGGAAGATGACGTGTGAAGGGTATTCCTGCCTAGTAGATGCAAGAAGTACTCTAAGCTGTGGTTTGTTAATTTAAGTTTTAGTTACCTTTTTCAAGCAGCGTTATGTAACATGGAAGATTCTCGAATTTGGAAGAACAGATGAATTTAGACGGAGAGCATAAAATCTAGAATCGTTAATTTTGAGCTCGCGAATTAAAGCAGTCATCGTATTTTGTTATGTCTTACATATATTTAATATTACTGTCGATTGCAATAAAAATGGAAGGTGCACAACTAGGTGTTATAGCAGTCCTATACACAAAATTTAACGTTCTACGACTGATTATGTTTGAATTATACGAGATATGTACCTAAGTACATACGCACAGGCGTCACGGAAAAAAACTCCTATTGAATCCACTTCAAATCCATTTTACAATCCGTTTTGGAAAAAATAGTCTTTTAGTTTGTCCGTACATACATATGTCAGGCAAAAAGACGTCCAAATGAATTCGGGAACGGTCAAAGTGAATAGTTTCGTTGAAATAGGATAACCGAAAATTTTCGCAATTACAATATTTTAATTCGTACAAGGAGGTAAAAAAAGGCCAAAAAAGGAACGTTTGCATTATTTAAAAAAGTTTTGTACTTAAATTATATGTCTACAAACAGCGATTCCGAAATAAAAGCCGCGTAAAGACTTTTGTAACTATATAATATATTCTATAACTCTTAATGGATATTAATTTAGAAGTCAAACAACAAAAATCAGCGTTATATTTTCGAATTTTCACAGGACTAGTTTCGATGGTTATTTGTTCGGCGTGTTATTGTATCTTAATCTTAATGGATATTTGAACAAAGACTCTTGAACGAGTAAATATTACATCATACTGACACATCTTTAGAATTAGTCTGCATTATATAAAGTAGTTTTATTAGCAACATCATTAGAGAAAGATTTGGCTAAGTTTTAAAGCGATATGCAATTGTTTCTGAAATAGCGGACCTTATTGTACTGCAAAATTTAATAAATACTTACAGTAACTGCATCAAAGGTTTCCTTTGTTCTGATATTTACTTTTTGTTGAAACAATGTGGATTCTTAAATATGTCCAGACATAAATGCATTTAAAGTTACGAAATGCTTGTCTATAATATACAATTTGTGATTATAATCAGACGATTTCCTTCCTAAGAAATCCAAAACAATGTGCATAACAGAATTAGATTCGTAAAATTACTTTTCCTTCGTATTTTTAATACATATAAGGTAAGCTTCTTAATGAGAACTTGCACTTCTTGAAAACTTGGTATTGCGTCTCCTTCATCAACGTAATTAAAGATTCACATGGCGCATTCGAGAGATTAACGAGACATTCTTACATGCATTTACGACAGAAACAATGGGAATTGTTATGACGCAGAAAAGGACATACTTAATGATTTAAAGGAATTTCCTGAAGCTAGTCATGATATTAACAGGAGTGTTATTCTTTCATTTAAGAGATGGGATCTCGGAAGGCATGCAAACAGATGAAGATATCGATCGTTTGAAAACTGAAAGTATGGCTTATTTAGAAATGACGAAAGTTATCAAGGAAGAATGAATAAAGCAAAATTAATGGAGTAAGCGATGGAATTAGCTTTGCTTTTTCATAAAACTGAAATGAGAAACTTCTTTGATTTAGCTGTATTCTGATGATTTAATAATATTATTATTATATCTTGATATATTGCGGACTACAAATGGTACTCGAGGCCTGTCCTCTGCTCTTGTGGTCCTAGTAGATCTTATAAATAAATAAATAAATAATAAAAAATAAACTGATGGGGACACCACATGACTTCCTCGTACAGCTTATTGAATTGTACTGATTTTTTTGCTGTACTTCATTTAAACTTATTTCCTAGGATTATTATAACTGAATTAACCGATCCCTCAAGCCAAGTTAAAAATGACATCAAAAACTGCAAATTTTGAAATTAAATATGTCGGTCAATTTTTCTCCTACAAGAGTCAAACTTTTTGTATTTTTATTTTTTCATAACGAATACAAAGCTTTCCCAGATATGAGTATAGGAACCGAGAGAGAGTATTAAAAGTTTTAAACGGATTATAAATTTCATTATTTGTCCAAAATTATTTTTTTTTAAATTTGACATTGCCCAATCAGGATTATTTTCGTCATTTAAATCACTTCTGTAATTGGAAGTATACGAGTACGACCAACGATTGCGAACATAGGTCGCGTAAGGCTGCACGCATCTAAATTAGTTTAGCTGAATATTAATTCAATTTATTTATTTAAGTTACAATATATTGAAATACTGTTTCTAGAAGATAATAATTAAATCCTAAAATTTTATGTATTTATATCTGTATCTATATTTATATATATGTACACAGATTTAGTGCTGTCGATAGCAACCAAAAGAAAAAAAAGAGACAAACTGCGGAACTAGGTAATTGCAGCAGTCCCGTAAACAACATTTCAATGTTCTGTGTCTAATTGGTTTTGAGTTGTGCGAGATACATACATACGTACGTACGTTTTTACGTATATATGTAACTCACCCGAAGTATATCTGTACATTTGTATGTATCTCGTACGTATATATGCAGACGTCACGAAAAAATTCATTTTGAATGAAATTTATAATCCGTTTAAAACAATGAATGTACAGACATCATGAAAAAAAAGTTAAAATATTTCGCGAGCGGTCAAAATGGATATTTTCGTCATAATATGATACTCGAAAGTTTTCGTGATGACTCCGTACAAGGAAGCAGATGTACCAGAGAACAGAAGCTCCATTACCTGGCTGACTAAATCGCCTGCCTCACATGGATTGTAGCCTCTGCCTCCAAGCATTTATTTTTCAAAGCAAAAGATACATTGGCAAACAAGGCCTTCCAAGATCTTGTATTGTATATGAGTCTATTATACAATTGTTATTACAAATACACTTTTCAAAGTTAATAACACAGTGAAAGAAATATGTTGATAAAGTCAAATACTTCAACTTCTAAAAATCATTTGTAATGTTGCAAATATACTACGTACTAGAGAGCAGGAGTAACCCTGTCTTTTAACACCGATTTAAGAAATACTCCATAGCGATAGAAGGCAAACTTACAATACTAGACTAACACTACAAAAAATCATATATTTATATTAAACGAAGATTCAAGTACTTCAAGTGAGGTCCGTATTTTTATATTAAACTACGATAATGAGTGAAATTGAAACTCAACAACAACATGTTCATACCTAACTAGCCACTATTAGTAAAACAAAATTAAAATAGCTAGAAACCTTTATTAACAAGCATACTCTAGATTATCTTGAATCACAGAACAAATACACCAGTAAAGCGAATATTGTCCATTTTTCCTATAAGATTTCAATTACATCATTCAAGGCAATGATTGCTTAAACATAAGCAATTTTGGAATCAAACAAAATAAAACAAAAAGGGACACATAATCTTTAAAAAATTAACATTCATATTAAAAGAACCTCAAAATTATAAATTACAATCAGAGTTATATAGAAAATTACAAAAGATATGTAATACTATTACCAAATCACAATGCAAAACAGAGCGATCAGAAATATGAGACTGATTATAATTGATTACATAATTTTCAAACTTACACTATGTGTTATCTTATTGGATCGAAGAACGAAAATCAATGCATAATGAAATATGCTACCTTAATTTAATAAAGAAAATAAAGACTGATAATACCATAATAATACTCAAATGCCAAATGCCTACAGCAAGAACATTTCCTTAACTGTTCAATACTATTAGTAATTAAAAATCGTGGTTCCGTACAATACTTCAATCATAATTGTGACAATCAAACCAGACAACAACTGTATATGTACTTCAATCTTAGCTGTAGAAACTTACAAAGTCATTGCAAAATATAAACCAAATTGGCAAGATGACCATACAATAACAGTTGTAAAAAGAGGTATACTGATTTAACTAATTTCCATGTGGAAATTAGTTAAATCAGTATACCTGTTTTTACAACTGTTATTGTATGGTCATCTTGCCAATTTGGTTTAAAGAGACAAAAAATAAATTCAAATTAAGTGCTTATTTCGCATTACAGCTGAAAACCTCAGAAAGTGAAAATTACATATGGCAGTCGTCTACTATTTTTTATCCCAAAACTAACGTTTTATAAAATTTATTGCCTCTTACTCTACCTACGGACTTCCTACTGTAGGCCTTAGCAACAAAAGAGTGATTTCTAGCTCTATAACTGCGATGCTTCTCGCCTTTATTCCTTCTTCTCGTGACGTTGGGCCTGTTACCAGTAGAAACGCAATGTAATGAAGTGTGAAGTTCTCGTGACGTTGGGCCTGTTACCAGTAGAAACGCAATGTAATGAAGTGTGAAGTTGTCATTGAAAAATTGTAACTCTCCTTATCTGTGAGACATTTTCTTCAGTAACTCAAATAGAAACAGAGCATTTATTGAAATCGACTTGATATATGCTGTCTCTCAGACTTAAGAGCTTACCAGCATACATCCAAACATTGGCAGCTGTGCAAGAATCATAATACTTACCCATCTCATTAATATGAATATTAACTTTTGGTTCATTTTTAGTTAGTATGAATAAAAATTATTTAACTTCTACCAGCTTTGAATTATTAAAAATGAAAGCTTTCTTTTGTTAATTTAATTGCTAATACCGATGTAAAATTAAATGCGTTTTAATTCATTGTATTTTAAAAATATGAGTATGCTGGCAGAAACATATGTTAAAAAATGTCTTTCCAAGGACGCAAAAGTAAGGTGGTCCTCAGAATATTCTAATGTGTAAAAGTGATCTTCAATTGAAAAGCGTTTTAGAAAAGCGTTTCGTAAATTATTTATGAGTCACTACTGTCTTGTTTGAATTATTTTTTGATGTTTCATACCACACCGTTTTTGCGTGACTGCATGCAAACATGTGTAACTTACGTTATGTTGTAAGGTTTATCCTAAGTTTATTAACAGTTATTTTAAGTCTTGTATCTTTTCTATCGTATTCTAATTTCAGCTTACAAATTCCTGCCAGAATGTAAATTCAGAAACGAAGTTAATGCAAATGAGAAAGAGTACTATTTAAGTCGTGACTTCACCAACTTCGAGAAAGAGAGAGTCTGATTCCCTAACTAGCGCGCGTTTGCCTTTCGGCTACCTCTCACTTAGTTACTACGCTCGGCGAAGCCGAGCAAGGGTCTAAGCCAAAAAGATTTCGCTTAGGCCCTTGCTTGGCTTCGCCGATTTAATTAATACTTAGGGAGCAACTAGTTAGATCTCTGATAGCTTCGGCTATACCTTTCAAATAGCTTAGTTAAGCTAGTTTTAGTTAAAATTATTATTATTTTAAGTTCAAGCCGGAGTGGAGGCTTTGTGTAAAGTTCTAAGTAGAAACTAATTGTAAATATAATGTAAAATAAAGGGTTGGAAACCCTCTTTAAGTCTTACGTGCTCTGTTTACACACTTAAGCGATTATTCGCTTGTTAGTGTTCGTGGGCTTCTAAGTTAGAACTTTAAATAGTAAAACCCTACAATGTAATTCTTTAAAAAACTTAAGTTATGTAATTTTATTAATAAATAATTAAACAATTTATCGCGAGAAAATAACAATTTATTAGCCCAGAAGAGTTATTAATTTCGTTTTGGCATTTTGCGTTGGTTCACTGTAAATGTCGGTGCACTTTTCAAATTGTTGCCAACAAGTATTACAGCCCTGTGTAATATTTAAAGAAATTAAATAATGAAGAGTCTGCATAAATGCATATATGTCTCTCGCACTGTGATAAAACAACGGTACCTACAACCATCCATTTTGAATAACGTAATCTTCCACTGAATATGGACATCTGAAAGCCTGAATTTGGAATTTGAAATTTATTTTGTTATTGATCTCATGTTTTTTAACATTTTAACGAATTTTTTATTAACAGTCAAAGATTTCGCAATGGCAATAATGTACGAAAAAAAAAACATTTTTATCTCCAGCGCGCTAGGCTGTGTATCAGAAATTCCGAAGATATGCTCAATTTAAAATTATTTTGCGATATTGCTGTTGAATTGAATTTTATGGTTTAAGTGCGAAGAACATGTTATTTGATAAATAAAGGCAGCACACAAGAAACGTTAAAAAACGCTCTTTGGGCTTAATGTAAAATCTGGAGGCTTTCAGATTTTTTTAAATATTTATTACTCCTTTGCAAGAATTTACTAATACAAGCAAATTATACAATTTTTTAAAGTTTTCTGATATAAATTTTATACAAATACATATACTGTAGTAATAATTAATTTAAATATTATAGATAATAATTGTTATACTTCCATAATTATGCTATCAATACAACACCATCAGTAGAGTGTAAGTCCTTACGCGTTTAAAACCTAGGGAAAATCTGAGATCTGAGATTTGCGAATGTATCTGATGTTCATGTAAAAATTTAATTTTTATAAAAAATCACAAAATCCTCTAAGATTCGAAAAAATACTCGAAATATTTTCTCCGCAAAAGTATTTAATGCTCTAGTTAACAGTACATTGATACCAACTATTTATTTTATATATTATAATTTTAAGTAATTTATGAATCGCTTTAAAGTTTCGCAAAAGTCAAAGATTTCCAAGAATTAGACATTTTATTTCAAGAAATCAGAATAAAATAACGTATTTCATAAAAGCAGAATCAAGATTTTGCGCGGTTTTGTTACATTTTCAGACTTCTTATTTTCGATTCTTCGTTTGTTAACCATATTCTACGAAATTTTAATCAAAATATATTTAAAGTAAACTGACTCTTAACTATGTATTAAACGCTTTAGAAATAAAAATTAAAAAAAACTTTTTAAAACTTGCATTCTGAACCGTATAGAATAAAGCTTGCTGAAGAAAAAAGCTTTTTAATCTGAAAAATGCTTTTAAATCTCTTAAGACGCTTTGAGTTGAATAAAAAAACAAAACCTGTAAAAGGTTTTAATGAAAGTTTTCCTAATTAGCACTTATAATGATTCGTCTTAAAAAACAAATTTAAAATTTAAATTTCATAGCATAGTTAAGACTATTTTTAAAACACACTTTCCTATTAAAGACTGAAACACTTTTCTCTTTGTCTAACTTAATTTGCTTTTTCACGACCAAAAAAAAGAAAAAAACTATTACCTGAAATTTAAACAATGAACAGCGAATGTAATTAAGCAGCTGTTAAGTAATGCCTTAAAGCTAAATCTTCTGATGATTCGGGAAATTTAGTTTAGGGCACAAATGCTAAATATTTCTATAGGCCATTGAAATAAATAGAAAAGAGCGATGTTATTGTATGAAATTTAAATCGATAAATAGTAAAACAAGATTTAAATGATAAAATGAAATACTGTAACCCAGAAAAATCAGGTAATGGCATTGGTTCAATTCTATTCATAAGTCAATGTTATTTCTGAAGCAATTCTCAACATTTTCCCAGTTGTTGATTGATATAAATATAACAACATTTCTGGACTTTCATTGCTAGATTAATATATCCCACGAAGCTTGCTTAACATTGATGACAGCCATTTTCTTCGAAGGGGGGATGTGTAAAATATAAAATATCTCTCTTTCAAATGATAAATTAATAATATCCCTTTAACTCTCGACTTCATTCTAAAAATAATAACAAAATTTCTTCGCTGCGTTAGTTCTACGTAGCCTCGTTCATGCCACTAAGCTTGCGTAACGTTGATAACGTAGTAATCAGGAACTTAAATTTTGAGAATTGAAACTTTTCTAACTCAAACCAAAACCTTCTTCTTCGTATACTTCCATATTGGTCAACTACCCATTTTAGATTCTCTCGCTATGCTGCGTGGACGTAATTTCGCTGTGCTCGCTTCCTATCGCAACAGTATACAAAATGTAAATGTTCTGTAAATAGGCACGATTAGCCTGCTAAGTGATTGTAGTCGCAAACGTCAACTGGCAATAAAATTGGAATTAAAACCGCCTTAACTGTCAAGTTTCTTAGTCATTACGAATTCTACGTTTTAAGTATCAAGTATCTTCGCGATCAGTATTTCTACTGTTCTACGTCTTTTTAGTGTTCCTACATCGATATTTCTCTCAAATTCGCTTTTATTACACACAGATACATATATATACGATTGGTGCAGCCGATTGTAACGAAAAAGGAAGCTGCACAAGTGCATGTTATAGCAATCCCATATGCAAAAATTTCAACGTTGTACGGCTACTAATTTTTTAGTTCCTTTACTTTGTTTAAGGAAGTAAAAACAAACAAAAAATAATAACAGGAAAACGCATTTTGCAACTGACGGAAATCGAAATATAGCTTATTAAAAAGCACTTTTTCAAGCATGTGTAAGCAAATTATCCGCTTCGACAGAAATATTTTACACTGGTATAAGGAACCCATGTTTTTAATTATAAAATATGCTCATACAGCTCTTTAATAGAAGGCAAAAAATATTTATAAACAGTATTAGAGCAGGATAGATTAATATAGAAAATGTAAGATTTGACGCTGAATTTTTCAGAGCTATTGTTCCTACTCCTTTAATCTGAACAACAAAGATATGTCGTATTTGTCGAACTATGTCTTTTCTCTCTTGCAACCCTCTTGAAAAATTTGCGAAATTAATCCAGCCGTGAGGATCGATAATCGAAGACCTTTCGGTTCTCGGAGACCTTTCGGTTATGGAGTCTCTTAATGAATGAAGAATGGACATCAAATTTTGCTGCTGGTAGGAAAATCAGCGATTAGAAGTATACGAAATGATCCAAATGGCTTAACTAAAAAATGCCCTCTTCCGTTGTAGAGACATTAGGTTATTTCGATGCTGGAGACGTGAAAAATGAGCAATGCCCTCGCGGATACTCGAACCACGGACTTCTCGAATACGCATCGAGCGTGCTGGCCATTACACCACGAAGACATGCTAAGAAGGCGGAAAAATACCTTATATACAACCCCTTTTAAAGGGCGACGGCTGATTAGGGGACACAATCGCCAAATCCTGGTGATGGAGAATCATCATCTACCACCTTTTTGTTCGGGCGCTACTTGTAAGATCTGTCTCTTCTGTTCCACATAAACTCAACTAGATCCTACAATGAACCTGACGCATTCCCGCACAGGCGTGAATGAAATACCAGCACAGAAGAAAGGTGAAAATAACCCTTTATTAATTCCAATTAATAACAGAAAGGCACGATCTTTGTTCTTTACAATAACTCCGTCAACTTGCGGTGAAACATAAACGTAAAATAGAAATCAATTCAAAGTTTAATTAGAGTAGTGCTGGATTAGCACGCTGAAGTATGGCTAACTTAGGCTGACTCAACAAAACCTAACAAGCGTGATAATTTTATTTTCCGGGAATGGAAAAGGGGCGTACTAGCGTAACAGCGAGATAGTAACAAAACATGCTCTGGCTAACGAAAACACTCTCTGAAGAAATTCAAAGATTCACTCTTTTAAATACGCACTTCAGTTAACCTAAAATTTACATCCTGGAGGGGAAATGCGAGGGGAAGTTGAGGAGTTCAGGAAAGGTATCAAACTTAAAATAATTTGTTATGCAAAATAAGGAAAACCCTACACCGTGACCGTAAGTGATACAGTTAATTTCGCGAGTGAATGTAAAATTATAGGTGATAAAACAAGAAGCGGAAGACAGTGAAACGGCAATTCCCAAAAATCTTTTAAGAAGTTTCTTGAAATGGTACAGTCAGATTGTAGAGACATTAGGTTATTTCGAAGCAGGAGACATGAAAAATGAGCAACGCCTTCGCCGGGAATCGAACCACGGACCTCTCGGTTACGCGTCGAGCATGCAGACCACTACACCACGAAGGCATGCGAAGAAGGCGGGAGAAATACCTTACAAGATATCCATATGATTGTCCAGACCACGGAGGATAAATTACATTTTAACTGTGAAAATACGGAAGTTATAACGAAAGTTCTTGGGAATATGATCACTGGAGCAAGGTTTATTTTCAGTATTTCACTGAAGAATAGAAAGCACAAACAATCCACAGCTGTCAGACATTCTTTGAAGATAGATTGTATTTTCCGCCAATTTCGACCTGTTCTGTAAACTGTGATCGGTAAGATAGATGCTGAATGAATGCTGAGGGCATTGATAACACTAAAATTCCAGATCTAATAGAATTCACGTAAATTAGTTTAAGAAGAGGTTACACAATTTGATCAGCGATTAAAATTCGCATTCTGAAGAAGGAAAATTACTTTGAACAATCATGATGACAGTTTTTTGTAGCGCCGTTAATGTTTTCTGGTATTAGTAGCAATCCTAGAACTTAGTATTGTATTAAGTACTCTGTGCAATCATTAAGATTAGGCATAAAATATATGCTTTATGATTACATCACTGTTTAAATGAAATCACTTAATTGCACTTAATTGTTATTTGTAATTTAGATGAGAATTTAAGGTAACGTAAGACTTAGAACTTCAAAATAAAGCTATCTTGTTTGCAGAAGTAATAAAGAAAATAAAAGTTATTTACAAAAAAGTACAGAACCGCTATTAAAAGCACTTAACGTTAATTGAAAGGCAAAAAGGAGCTCCATGAATAATAATAAGAAAGAGCCTTATATTTTCTTAATGATTATCGGATCAACTGAGGTTGTATTAAATCCCTTGCATTCGTTCCACTCAATGAAATAAAAACCTGCCAGCTTATTAATGAAATATATGCATTAAAAAGTACCGCAAGTCTTACATTTTTGGTTTATTAAAAAGGTTCTTTTTTGCTTATTTTTGTTTCATTTTATATAATTTTATATAATAAATGCTAGGCTATGAATTTAGTATAGAGGTGCTTGAAAATCGTTTTTTGCAAATAATCTTTGAAGATAAAAATAATGATTGCGTTTTTCGAAAGCTTTGGTCTCTTTCAACGCATTCGCGCGCACATTTAAAGCAGTTGTGCCACTCGTACTCTTACATTCTTTATAATGATACATCACCATATACTGTTCGAATCTTTTCTAACGTTTTGTTAGTAAATTTACCTAATTTTTAAAAAAGTATAATTTCATAACGTTGTTCCATTTCGAAGCAAATATTTTTGTAAAATGTTCTCGCAGTAAATGACAATGCCTCCAGTGTTTCGATATGCTAATGATAGAACAACCATTTTAAACTAAGGAATTTTCGTTTCCCCCGCAGCGTGCCTCCGTAATGTAATTGGTAGCACAGCCGGCTAGTATACTAAGATCCAGAGTTCAAATCTCGAGGAAACCCTGTATGAATTCTCGTGGTTGATGTTTCGAAACAATAATTAAAACAGACTCTACAAACTAGAGAAAAAATAAAAAATATCTGAAAATTTATTTACACAATCATTTCTTAGCTGCATTGCGCCATAGGCAGAAATCTATTTACAATGAAAAATCAAGATTTCTAAATTTTTGCACAAATGAAATTTTTATTAAAAAGCTTTCGTTAATTTGTTTTATTTTTTTTTGCAGGTGGAAACACAGCTAAAACATCAAAAACATGAATTCTTCCCTCCCAAAATAACATTTAAAGCACTGCAGATCTAGAGAGATCATGGTGACTATATCTGATGACTAACAATATAAGGCTGGTGTCCTTCATGTTGGTCCTTGTACCTGTTGATGCAATTTTCCTGTCACTGACTCTTCCTCTTCAGACTTAGGATCAAAACATGATATGCAACTTTAAACCTTGTTTCATCAGCAAGCTTTTGTGAGCATTATGGAAAAATTACAAATTTTAATTTTCAAAAAACGTCAGATACTGAATTTAAAGAAACGAGAGATGGGAAATATAAAATTTCGAAGCTTGCGAAAGTTATATTGTTTCTCGCTGATAAATTATGTCTCTTAAATGATTACAGAAAATATTTATAATCAGGTCCATTGTATGTAAAGATTTCAACACAGCTAGCGGAAATTAAAATTCTGAGGTCTAATATACGTAATTTGACAGAAAATAGTTCGATGGAATTATTCTTACAAGCTAATATTTATGAATCCAAGTGAAGAGGTCTGTATGAGATAACTTTGTCTGTATGGCTATTTGAAAAAAATCAGTTATGATAACAACACATAACGAAAACTCTAAAATTTGAAATTTTTACACTAAAGCTACGCAGAATAGCATAAATTTTAATTACAGTTTTTCTTTAAAATGCTTACTCTATACTAAGAATATCATAAAGATTAAAAGAGTAATTTCAAGAATATTTATTCACAAATTATAAAATTAATGAAGATTTCTGGAATAAATTCGAGAGTAAAAACTAGGCTCCGATGAAAGAAGTTTAAAAAGCAATATGCTTGCAAATAAAAAGATATTATTCTATACAAGCAGGAATTATAAACAGTGTTAAAAATAGGAAACCAAGAGCATGAAATATTGGTTAATACATTAGTTCATGCCGCCCTTTTTTGCTGAATCTTCTTCCTAAATGCCAAGCTAATGGCAACGAGCCGAATTGTACATAATCACATTTTGTATGTATATTAGTACGATTGTTTCGTTTAGCAATTTTTATTTTTTCGGATTGCTGTTTTGCTTAGTTTTTAAGTCTTACAATGGAGTGCTTCTCTTGTTATTTGATGGAGTATCATGTTGAAAAGAAGAATCCGAGTTATGTACTTCTATATGAGTTTAGAAAAGGACCAATGCTGCACAGGCTCGGGCCAATGCAATAGAAAGGCGTCCGCTCTGTATGCAGAACATGCTATTGCTGAAAGTACAGCCCGCTTCTGTAATGGAAATTATGACTTAGTAATACAGAATGAGAGCGTCATACTAGGGGTGGCCAGATTGAAAGAGAAAGTGTCTGTTTGAAAAATGATATTTATATTCTTGGACTAGAAGACACTCACTGGCTACTCATCTTGCTATCCGAGCCTTTGATACAAAGCAAACTCTAATCCTTTCTTTGCATTACAACTTACAGACAAATCTACAGATGGTTTCAAAGGAGAACTTAGTAACGGTAATGCCTGGTACGCAATGGATGGGGACCTCGCAGTCAATTCTTGGACTAGGAAACTTCATCTAAATAATTTAATGTCCCAGATAGTACTTGCATAGCTAAAAGTGGCTCTTACGAAAGTTAAGCATAAAGTAACGCACGCGGATTCAATATGAAGCTTGCAAGCTCATCCTGGGCGGCCGCAGTACACATCCGTAATTAAGGCTGACACCCAAGCTTGAATGGGTACCAAACCATACTAGGATTAAAGGAAATGAAGCAGCAGACCTGATTGGGAAGGTGGCATCTAACGATCCCTACTTGAGTAATACCAATGCCCCTTTCCAGAATCATATTTTAAAACAACTGTTAGGAATGAACTAATGAAATAGTGGCAAAACTGTTTGAAGTCGAGCACCATGGACTATCATAATTTTTACCCAAAAGACGACCAGAACTTAATTAGCGGCTCTTCGCAGTTCCTCCAGAATCTCACAGGTGGCGGCCCTTATTTCTCCTACCTTCAAAGATGTGGCCTCAGAACCAGCGACCAATGCATTTGTGGCATTACTGGCGGCCAGATCGCTATGTGTAGGACTTCCCGCAAAGATAAAATACTTACTTAAAAAGTTCCTCTATAACTAATGCACCGTAGCCAGGGATGCAAGAAAGAATAAATATGCTCATAGCAGCCTCAGGTATTATACAAACATTGCTAAGACCATTGTTGACTGCCTAGAATAACTTCCCCACTACATTTCTCCGAAACCTTGCCATCAGTCGTGCGCCATGTATTTCTATTAATTTACTTAATTTGCATATTTTGTTTTCTGTAACTTTTCTATATAATAATTATCGGCTTTAATAACGTTTAATTTTATGAAAAATCCACCTTGTATTGCTCTCTAAACATACTCGCAGCTAAATTTTGTCATCTATGCCTAGTCATTCATTTTTGTACAAAGGGTGTATCTTACGTGGTTTTATTTGCACTAAAATTAGCACTAATGTGTATTTTAATGTTTAAAATTTCTGTCACACTTTTGAATATTGCGTCATAAATAAATTCACATAGTTATTATTTGCACTAATGTATGTTACATGAATTAACATATACTCATATTTTAATTATATTTAATTTATTTAATTATTTAATATCTGACATTACTTAATGTATTAATCTGAACAACAGTTTGCATTCAAACTCTATTCGGCATGGTGTTTTATTACTTCATCTGTCGCAATGAGTTGCAAATTTATATTTTTTTAAAATTTATTTATTTATTATTTTTTCCGTTGTAATATCATAATGCACAAACTAGTCACCACTGTGAATGCTGCCTCAGTCCAGATTATTATCATTTTATTTTATATTAATAGCTTGGTTATAAGTATTTATAAATATGTTGTATTCACATATATATACAAGTAATCATCCTGTAATTTTAGAAAAAATATGTATTTCATTACTTTGCTGTTATTTTATTTTAATTCAATAACAACGTATTATTATGTTATTATGTATAATTTAATGGATCAACTGTTATTATAGGCTATGGCAGCGATTCTCAAGCTTTAGGGCGCTCCCGCCTTGAGGGGGGGCGTGATAACCCTACGTAGGGGGCGCGAGCATATAGAAATTCGAAAATAAAAGATTAATTAAAAAATTATTAATTTACTAAAAGGAAGCAAAACAAAATACATTCTGACATAATAAAAAATAAAATACACATTTACACTCATACAATGCACTTATAAATGTATCAGAACTGCGCAATGTACTATTTGATAATTATTTTATCAACAAACTTAATAATTACTAGTGACTCCCATAAACTTTCTTGCAGAACAAAGTTATTCAAAGGAAGGTTTAATATTAGAAATTGGCACTCTAAGTTCTTTTGCTATGTTTAACTGAGATCTGTATGTTGTCAATCGAACAGCCACCGCAGAAAATCCCGGTTTCACAAAGGTAAGATGTTGAAAATGGTAATAGTTAACGAAATGCTTTCGTGAATCTATGAATATCTCTTCTTCGGCAGCTGAGAGCCCTTCTGGAGTATTTTGAAATGAATCCCTAGCCCACTCATAATTTGCTATTAAGTCGTCGTCAGAAAAAAAAACTTTTTAAAATGCTTTGTCAGCATGGCTAAATGATTTTCAATGGTTTCTAAAACAACTTTTACATATTGTTCTTCAGCCTTGTGCATTAATCTCCATTTTCAAGGATTTCTAGTTCTTTTTTTGCTTTAAATTTCTGCTCTATAATTCCAATTTCTGCAAAAAACATTAATTTTATTACTTGTCTCCCAACATATGTGTATTTGTTCCTTTGAGCTGAAAATTCAAAGTATTTAATTTCTCGAATATATCGACCAAGTAGCTCAGTTTCATCACAAATAAAACTATCTCGAAACTTCTCGGTTTCATGTAGGTTTTTCTCTTCTAGAAAAGTGGTAAATTCTTCTCCTTATTCATAAGCACATTGCAAAAATATCCCATATGATAACATCTTGCCTCGCAATAAAATAGCAATGATGAATGTAGTGCACCCATGTCTTTACAAAGTGCAGAGAAGATTCTTGATTTTGGGGTTATCATGTTTATATAATTTACTACGGTCACACCTGTCGTTCACACAATATTCGGATCATTTCTTGGACATTCTTTTCTTTGGAACCCAGAATTTCTCTGTGGATCATGCAATGTGTCCAGATGCACAGCGGGCATTTTTGTTTCACAAATGCTTGCATACTTTGAAATCTTCCAGACAGTGTACGAGCACCAACGGTGCATATTCCGACACAATTTTTCCACTCTTTGTTTGTCTCGTTTATAAAATTATTTAAAATATCAAATAATGATAGTGCTGTTGCTTTGAGTTTTACAGGCTTACAAAAAGGTAGTTCTACTGCTGACGTGCCACCACAACATCGAACATACGCAATGAAATTGGCATGTTTATTGCCATATGTTGCCTCATCAAGCTCAACTAAAAACAATTTGTCACGTAACTTCCCGAGAAGCTGCTGGTGTACATTGTCAGCCAAATCATCGATTCGACGGGCAACAGTATCGTTTGATAGAGGTATGAACTGCAAGTCTTTAGCAAAATTATCTCCAAACATAGTTTCTACGATCTCAGTTGTAGCTCGCAAAGTAAGGTCTTCGCCAATGGTGTGAGGCCTTTTTTCATCTGGCTATTTTGTATGAGACTTTGTAAAAAGCAAGTAAAGCTTTTCCATTCACAGACAAAGATTTTTTTTAAATGTTGTTTGCTTTTCGTGTGATTTTAATTTTAATTCAAAACTTAGAATGAAATAACTAAATAAATTCTCGGAGATTTGTTAACGTACTCACCGTGAAGCGTTTCTAAAGGTCGTTTAAATTTATTAGGTTTCATAGTCTCTGCTGCCAATATTTTTGACCAAATAACACACAAGGACCTTTCTTCCTCATTTATTTCAGTGGTGGTAAATCCAATATTTAAGTATTCTTCAGAATATTTTCTTGATTTAATTTTCGGATCCACTCTTGTCTGTGTGCTTGTTATGCTTTATCATCGTCTAATGTTCGCTTACCACTGCCGTTATTTAATACCGTGAATTGCAATAAACGTGCAAATTACAAAATGTAGGTTCAAGATAGATTCGGTAGCGATAGAAGGATTGACTCGTTCGCGACTGACTGGAATTGCACGAGGTGCAGCATTTATACACGTTTTGCGCAGACAATCGATAGGTTGCGCAGATGTCCGCGAGAATGCCGAATGAGATGAATAGCAGAATGTGATAGATAGAGAGTAACAGACTAGACTGTTTTTCTAATGGCATTTGTGGTTTTATGAATGGATGACTAAGGAAATAAATATTTAATTTAATTAAAATTTATTTTGCAATCTGTTCCAATTTAAAATTTAGAAAGGAAAGGTAACACAATAGTTATCCTATTACTTAAAAGTAGCTTAGTTAAAGTATTTATTACTTAAAAGTAACATATACAAAATTTAATATTTATCTTGATAATTTGCACGGTTTATAATTAAGGTCGTACTGTAGCTTTTCCGCCTCTAATACGTTCTTGAAAAAAACCAAGTATAGGAAGCCAAGTCCCCGCAAATACCTCCTCCCTGAAATTTATCTGTTCTGATATAGGTATATATATATATATATATATATAATATTACTTTATTTAATTCCCTGTCTCCTTATTCCTATACATCTCTTCTTGCCTCAAAATAAATTTATTAGAAGTCTCCTTCTTGTTAATTATTTTTTGTTTAGGTTGTGTGTAGATTTGATATTTGCTTAGAAAAATGAATACCTGCCGAAAAACAAAGTACTAGAGAGGAGCTCTAGAGTAATACTGGTTTTCAGCAGGCGATGTATTAGCTCTTGCCACTTTTATGATGTATCCCGTGCTGGGCCTGATAGTTGTGATTCCGTAGAGTGATTTTCTCCTGTAGAAATGCATTTGAAAGGGCGAAAGAAAACACGTCTAAACAGGAAAGCCGGGGGCACACTAAGAGCCAAATTCTAATTCCTTTTATTTTAAACTCATGTTTCTAATAGAGTTGCCGTTGAATGTTTTATATATTTGCTATATCATTTTTAAATACTTATCTCGTGACCTTAAAGGAAAAGTATTTCAAGTATTTTCATAATTAAACCACATGAAAGATCTTTGTATGAACTTTTACCCAGCTATATTCTTTTGTCTTCAAGTACCTTAACTAGTACCATTCCCAAGAAGTTCATACAGCAGCAGAATGAGTCTTTTATGACTCATGAAAATGCATGTTCCTTTCGCCTCCGCATAGAGCAGAAATGTGTTACAAATTTTTAAACAGCAAACAATTCATATCCCTAATAAAATATGTCCCTTATCACAGTTCATGAAGTTTAGTCTTTAATCGCCATTCGTTAGACATTCTGTCTTCGTACCGTTGTTAAAGGACACATATGTTGAGCAATTATGCAGCTCTTTATAAAATTGTTCTGATAACGTGGTTTCTTGGCCAAAATGCTAACTCAGCAAAATGGATGGTTGCCCCGTTATCTGGGTACCAAATGGTACACCCATTATCAACCAAATGGAAGGTTGTCCTTTACTTGAACTATGCCTACATATTGGTCACTCATCACACATTGATAAGGAAATTTTAAAACACGACTCGTATTGATCCTCATCAAACCACTTGACAAATTTTCCGCTGTTAAGAATTGTATTGTGTTCGTACAAAACTTCAAGACAAAAGTAGAAATAATACTTATCCTATTATTAAATAAATGATATCACATCATCATCATCCACATTAATTAAGCCAGACTACGTGTTGCAAAGTGGAAAGGATGTGCATTCACCAGCTTAACTGCAGATTTTTTTCATATCCAGCATATTCCCCAGATTACCAGCTTTTATCTCATGCTACTGCAGTCGTCCTCTAATTAGGATGAGAAGGCAAGAAACTTTTGCTTTCGGAAATACATGACTCATGGTATAATTGAGAGGACGTCTGAATAGAAATTGGAAGATTCGTAGATCGAATTTCCACCTGATTTATCCGTTCTTTCGAACGGGAAAATGCCTAATAGCTCTGCCCATTATATGCTTAGTTTTGCATTTAGAGCAATAAATATACATTGGTCAAAAAACGTCATATGAACTGGCGCATTAATCCAGTACTTCAATATTAATCTGTGCTTCACTCACAGCTGAACAGGAGATATTCAGCTTGTCCGTCAGACAGCGCATGAGAGGAATGCAGTCCAGTCCATATCGATACTGCCGGAATATCGCTGAAGATTCCCTACGTTTCCGGCTCCTGATACATGTGCTCAAAGGCGCCTGATATGGAAGTGTACGAATCGATGACAAAGGGATCTGTAGTGGTAAGAAGAGGGGGTGACCAATTGTCACAAGGCAGAAAATCCAAACAGAAGTTGCAGACCAGGAGAGGCAAGTGTTGGTGTGTAGCAAGACCTAACAGTTGTGAGGTGAACAGGAGAATCAAACACAAATTCAATAATAAAAATGCAGTTTAATACAATAAAATACATAGGAAAAATAAATGAAAAAACATGTGTACATTATATAGAAAATGAATCGAGTACGTAGGAAAGTTAGATTTGCAAAGGTGGGCTGCTAAATGTCTAATATTTCAGTCCTCAATAAGAATCATGTAATCAAATACTTTAAAGCTTTCCATTTGTAGGCACTTTAATCCTTTGTTGAAGAAATTTTCATTCACTTTACGAAAAAAAGTCTTAACTGTTTCTATTTTAAGGTCACAGTGAAACGTACCATTAAAGACATAAATCTGAGAGTTCGTGATAAGCCTTACAAACTTATTTTATATAATTTGGAGTTTATTCATAAAATTATTAGAGTAGGAATGCATTTAGCTCTTTGCAGTTTTATACCACTTGGGGGAATGAGATACATTCCGATGTCCTCAGAGATCCCGTGACTTATGGATGGCTAACGCAAACAAAGAATGTAGGTGACCTCAGAGATAACGTGACTTATGTACAACTAATGTAAACAAGCAAGAACTTTCTTTAGCGGAATGCATCTCACTGAATACGAAAATTTATTTGGTAATTTTTTAAGAATTTTAAGAAGTGTTTCAATTTATTATGAATAAACGGATAAATCTAAATGTAATATAAAATAATATAATGATATTTAGTACTTTTATATAAAGTATGTTTATTCTCTGAGCCTAATTTCTTGATAAATCGATCAGTTAGAATTTACTCCAGAAATACTGGGCATGAAATTTGCCACTATTTTGCTGTTTGTTTTGGATATAAATAATGCATTTATTAAAGGATATAAATAATGCACGAAAGAAATGCAAGAAATCAGAATCAGATCATTACTAAACTATAATGAATACGAGGAAAATGAAATGTTCTGATGCTTAAGAATAAAGTTTAAACTTAAATCGAATTGAGAATAAAAATAAAAAATTACCATCTGCAAATGTGCTTTTAAATATTTAATAAGAATTAGAATTTCAAATGATATCATCGCGATGTTAATGACAAGAAGCGCAAATCTTTATCAAGCGGAAAGAAAATTTAGTTTCCACTCAAATTGCATATTAAATCAATTCTTAAAAGGACTTACGAATATATATTTTTTATTTTTATACAGGTAATAATAATTTCTTTGCAGTAAAGTTAAAAATGCTCTGTATCTATTTGAAGCTGAAATAAGAAATATGATGCGAAGTATATTTTTCTTCTTACTATCAGTTATCACTTAAATGACTTCAGCTTGTAGAGCCATTCGGTTATTTCGAAACAGGAAAGATGATAAATGAGCAGTGTCCTCGGCGGGATTCGAACCACAGACCTCTCAAATACTCGCCGAGCATGCTGACCACTACACCACGAAGGCATGCGAAGAAGGCGGGAGAAATACCTTATATAATCCTTCATTTAAAGGGCGACTGGGGATTAGGGAACCCAATCGCCAAATCCCGGTGGTGGAGAATCATCGTCCACCACCTTTTTTTTTAGTTTTGTCGCCACTTATAGAGTCATTAGGTTATTTCGAAAAAAGAGAGAGGAAAAATGAGCAATGACCTCTCCGAGATTCGAAACACGTACCTTTCGAATACGCGCTGAGCGTGCTCACCACTACACCACGAAGGCATGCGAAGAAGGCGGGAGAAATACCTTACAAGCTATCAGTGTTAGTGTTCGTTCATGGTTTCGATTCCTAGGGGAACGATAGGCTATCCGGATACCCGTATGCTGCCGTGGGACTGCAAGTTTTGTAGTGAACTCACTCTGGAACATATACTACGCCTTAACAGTGAAAGATATTCTACGTCTATGCATAAATTGCTTTAATTAAAGGAAGATTTGCTTTCCGCTCCTACAAAAGTCTAATTAAGAAACATTTTAAAAATTCTCTCACTTTTCAGTCACTCAGATATCATGTTAAACTTTCAAACAACAGAACCTAAATGTCGGAAAAAATTAAAGTGATGCCATTTCGGATCCTTTTCTTAGGATACTCTGTGGTAACTATTCTCTGCAGTTAAATGTAAGAATAAAATTTATATCCTGTTGAAAAATGTATAAAAAATTGTCTTACAATTTCATTGACATTCTCAGTTTATTCTTCGGTACAACATATGGTAAATAGAAAAGCTAATATGATGGTAGTTACATTTGCCCAGTTTTTTTTATCTGCTGCAAAATGATATTATTAAGAAGTTTTTAACAAAATTATTGGCTTGTAATTAATTTATTTTTAAATTTGAGATTACCAAAACATGAATGTTTTCGTCATTTAAAGCCTTCCTGTAACTGGAAGTATATGCCTACAACCAATGATTGCGAAAATAAAGGCTGGATAAGAACCATTTAAACCAAGAAAGTTGGTGAGTATATATAAATCTATTGTTGCGTGTGTACGGGTTCGTAATAGATTGAATGCACAATTGGGATAATAGGTTAATAAAAATTTATTTTTATCAAAAGAAATATTTCAGAACTCTGGAATTGTGCACAGAAATATTCGCACAAGTGTTTACAATATCACGCAGTATAATCATTAGTTATGTTTCAAACTACTAAAAACTTTAAATACAACAAATGCAAAGCGCATCTAAAGAGAAAGCTAACTTTGATATCTAAGTTCAAGCGGAACTAAACAGCTCACAGCAACAGTAACTACGCAAATGGAGAACTCAGACTCTCTCTCCGGTCTTTTATAGTTTTGAACCGGTCGCGAGAAATTTCTAGTACTTTCTACTTCTCGAGATTTCTGGAAAGCAATAAGAGGATGCAATTACGATTACAGCTAACATAGCGGTCAATTACATTTATTCAATTTCAATACAAATTACCGAGATACCCATTTACACAATGTTAAATGTACGTGCTCCTGTATTCTTACGTTTTCGGCATAGCCTTTCTCTTAAAAATTTGTCTCGCGCTACATAACACAGAAAAATACAATTTTAATTATAATTTTACTAAAATTACCTATTTCAATACAAAATTCGTAACAATATATATATATAATATATTTGTGTATCTTTATGTGTAAAATATAAAATATGAAGCAGAATCAATTAGCAATAGATCTTCAAGTGCATAAATTTTAATTAAACACGCTCCCGCTTCAAAGATACGCTTTGAACACAATTCTACGTCACTCTGCCACATGTTATGTGACTGCTTTCCTGCAATTTCTCTGCACTGCGACGTATTTATACCAGTCGCTGCTCAGAGTTAACACAGTGACCTTTTGACTAAAATCGAAGTTAGTACGCACTGCTTTTTTTTCGTATTCCCTGTTGCTTATATATACCGTGTCTCACTCTTCGAAAATCTGAACAAGGCATATCGAAATCGGGTTGCACGTTTAGCATCTCTAGTGTTGCACCGATTTTCAGCAGAAGTGTATTTCCGAATAATTGTTCCTGTGAAAAATAAAATGATGTTTCAACCATTAAGCTAGTAATGATTTTCGTATTAGTCGTCATCTAACCAACAGTCTCTTGTCCATGACTCAAGCGGGAGTTGGGTTTCATCTTTTCCCCAAAAGCACATCATCATTTATACATACGTACATGTATAAACGTTTGGTGCTGCCGATTGCACTAAAAATAGGAGCAATGCCCTCGCCAGTACTAGAACCTGGAAGTCTCGAATACGTGCCGAGTGTGGTACCACTGAAGTTCTACTATTTCGTGACTACTACGACTTCGTCACTATTTCTACTGCTTTGTTATACCACCAAAGGCATTCAGAAAGGAAGGAGAAAATACCTTATGTATATCCCCTTTTAAAGGGAGAGGACCCAGTCAGCAAATCCTGGTGATAAAGAATCATCATTTACAACCTTTTTAGTTCGGGCGTAGCTGTAGTCTCATTAGTTTTTTCAAGCAAGAGATGTGAAAAATGTGTAATACCCTCGCCGGGACTCGAACTTGCATCTCTCGAATACGCGCCGAATGTGCTATCGTTATACCTTGAAGGCATGCAGAAAGGAGAGTGAAAATACCTTACAAAACAAGATACATATATACATACATATGTACGTACAAACGTCAGGAAAAAATCTCCTTTGAATCCATTTTAAATCCATTTTACAATTATATTTTCGAAAGACAAGTCTTTTATTCTGTCCCTACATACAGATGTCACTCAAAAAAATCGTTCAAATGGACTCGAAGGCGGTCGAAACGGATATTTTCGTTGAAATATGATACTCGAATTTTGTTGCGATTACGATATTTCCTTTACTTCGTATGAGGAAGTAAAAGCAAGCATATCTTTATGAACTCACATTTACAAAAGCGCGAACGTAAAAGGTTTAAAGTAATCACAATTTCGATAGCCAAAATAATATTATAGATTATTTTTTCAAACAGAAAATAAAAGAAATTATCTATGTTTCCCACCCTATGCAATAAAGTATGACTTTTAAGTTAATCGATGGGTAATAAATCGGCAAACTTTCAGTATGCTTAAGAAACTTGGGTTGCGTAATAATGTTATTTAAATGAGGATTAAGTTATCCAATTAAGTAATGCTAATCCAATTGAATATCCCATTCCCTATTGCATTAGAGTTTGATTAATGAGCTGTCACTAATATATCGACCAAGAAATTTCGAATATCTTCTATAATCTTAATTAATGCTATTGTGTATGAGAGAAGGATAATAATATTTCCCAATTTAGATAGGTAATTAGTTTAACACGAAATGTCATGTAAACGACCTAAGAAAAAGTTTAACTGTTTCATTTCTAGAATGAAGGAAGTAATGCACCAGATATTTTTACATTAGAAAATTGTTTGAACAAACTAGGAGAAAAAAAAAACTATCTTAATTAGTAATGCCTTTAGCTTTTTATAAGAATTACAGCAGAGCAAAAACGAACTTCTGAGTAAATGTTAATTAATACAATCTGATGCCAGTTACACAAGTAAGAACAAAAGATTAGTTGTATTTTGAGCTGTTTGAAATGAATTTTATCTCTACATACAAAACCAAATATCATTCTATAGTAATAAAAAACAAAAGCAGTTTCAAGACTTTTTTTATGGCGTCATTCAACGATTCTTTATAAATTCAAAGTTTTTTGGTGTACTTGAATAGTCTATGGTATAACCAAGAGCAATCCTGGTAACATAGGTTTTTTTTCGGGGGGGGGGGAATAAGAGCCAATTTGGACACAAAGCTAGAGTATTGTGCATAAGACAAACAGAAAATGTAGACTTGTAGAGTCATTAGGTTATTTTGAAGCAAAGACGTGAAAAATGTGCAATGCCCTCGCCGGGACTCGAACTTGGACCTCTGGAATACGCGCCGAATGTGCTACCCGCTACACCACGAAAGCATGTTGGAAGGAGGGGGAAAATATATACTCTAGTTTTTTATGGATTAGAATGGATCAATGAAAACGTGATTTACAGACATAAAAAAGATAATTTTTCCGATGCTTTGTCTGCTTTATACTCAATTTCTAATACGCACACTGATAATTTATTAATAACCAAATTAAATATTATTTCAAATTTCTGGCTGAAATACATCATATAAATTGACACTGGATCAAGGCCATGTTGGTTATATTGGTCATGAAAGGGCAAACACGCAGGCGAAGGAAGCCGCTCAAAGCTTAGGAAAGAAAGACATTGAAGTGTTGTATTCGAAATGAAAGTTATTAAATATTTTGTAAAAGGAGATATTTGTGGAATAAAACGAAAATTTGGAATCGTCTGGAAAAAATAATGGTTATATCGGATTTTTGAAAACTGATAAAAGGGAAAAGTATTTAATATAATATAGATATGAACAAAATTATTACTGATCACGGACGATTCCACTCATACTTTAAGAGATTTGGTCTTCAGGAAATGAAAACTGTCAATTTATAAGGTATTTGTCCCGCCTTCTTCGCATGCCTTCGTGGTGTAGTGGTCTGCATGCTCGACGCGTAACCGAGAGGTCCGTGGTTCGACTCCCGGCGAAGGCGTTGCTCATTTTTCATGTCTCCTGCTTCGAAATAACCTAATGTCTCTACACTGACGCCCGAACCAAAAAGGTGGTGGATGATGATTCTCCACCACCATCCCAGTCGGTTAAAAGGGGGAGTATATAAGGTATTTCTCCCGCCTTCTTCGCATGCCTTCGTGGTGTAGTGGTCTGCATGCTCGACGCGTAACCGAGAGGTCTGTGGTTTGATTCCCGGCGAAGGCGTTGCTCATTTTTCATGTCTCCTGCTTCGAAATAACCTAATGTCTCTACAAATTTTGCAAAGTAAAAGGTAATAATTACCACATCCTTAAGTCTTGTAGTTTTACGAGAGTTTATATAAATGAGGATTTTGTAAATTATGAAGAATTTAAGCAAGTAGCTGAAGAAATTATGATGAGAATTAATCAGAATAGAGATGCGACAGGGATTTTGATTTGAGTGGATAATTTGATGGAAGATGGTTGAGTTGCTGTTCTCCGTTATTGTTTGACTGGTTGGCCCTGTTATGGCGCGATGGCTGAACTTGTTCGGGCCCATAGGGCCAGGGGTTTCAGCCCTTGAAACAAAAACACAGGACGATTGTTTAATATCCGCAAAAAGGGAGCATGAACGATAATAATAATAACATACTCCCCCTCTTATAGGGCGACAGAGGATTAGGGGACCCAATTGCCAAATCCTAGTGGTGAAGAATCATCATTCACCACCATTTAGTTCGGGAGCCACTGTAGAGTCATTAAGTTGTTTTGAAGCAGGAGACGTGAAAATGTGCAATGCCTTCGCCGGGACTCGGACCCGAACCTCTCGAATACGTGCAGAGTGTGCTAACCGTTACACCACGAAGGAATGCTGGAAGGAGGGACAAATACCTTATAGACTAAGTTTTCTTCTGTTTGTTTTCTTTGTAAATGACATACCAGAGAAAACAATCTTTCTCCGTAAACTTGTTCTCCTGTTAGCAGACTGTCAGTGTTTTTAGGCTAAAGGTGCTGCCTACTTAAGATGTATAAATCATTTTCAGTCCAAATCTTCTATAACCTTTAGTGAAATGCTCTTATCCAAACATTTAAGCTTTCTACCAACCAATAACAACGTACCACTTGAGTAATAACTGTTGCTGCAAAACATCGGAAAGAATTTCTTTTGATATAAGTAGTCAAAAACAATAGCAACAAACTCTATCTAAACTAAACAGTTTTGCCAGATGTGCTTGATTTATTCAAGGATTATTCTTGGTTCCTGATTTGAATTAAAATACGTATAGACAAAGGAAGCGAAACCTTTATTTGCATTTTCATCAAGAAGTGAAATCTACGTAACTAAGCTAATATTCACCATTAAAAATGTGAATGTGGAGATATTAAACGAAATCCAAATTTCATATTAAGAAGCACTTTGTTTGAGCGAAAGAAAAAAAAATAACTATCTTCTTCGCTTTACCGTAATTAAGATTCAATGGGAATACAGAAAAAGCTCATCAATGCAAGACGTGCCATACACTATCAAGATGTGCCCTTCACTATTGGGTGGTACTCACGAAAGGGTATCAAGATCTACGTAAGAAGAGAAAGTTTTTAAATACATTTCGAAGTAAGGTAACGCATTATAACGTCATGTGCGTTTTCTTGAAATTTATGCGAGATTATCCATGAACAAAGATGTCGAAAGCTTGTCCTTCGTAGTCTTCATAATTAATTGCTGTTAAATCCCGAATCTTACCATTCTTCAAACTAAGTATGCCGGTGAGTAAAGCTGACAGATAAAAGGTGAGCAAAATAAACTCCACGGGCAACGAAAGCGTATGGAAAAAGCACAATTCAAAAGAAAAGTATGAGTTAGTGAAGTTTGTCCATTTATTGTCGATCATTCCATGGAAGAAACTGTTAGCTATTTTCTTTGTAATCATAAAATTTAACTATGGGCAGGCGTTAAGCGAATGATCTCTAAGTTTAAAGTGACAGCTGGATCTTGAGAAGATCTCTTATTTAAAACTAATTATTAAGAACGGAAGGCACACTTTGTGCTTACAATTCAGCCAACAATTTGTAGTGAGATAACATAAATGCAGTAAATCAATGTAAAATTTAAATACACTAAACTAGTAGCCGAAGGCTACATGAATCAGTCTAGTTGAATCAGTTTTCGAAGTTGGCTCAAAACGTAACCAGGGTGGATATTCACTATCAGAAATTATAAATGCAAGGCTTAAGACTATAAATCTTATCTTATTTAGCAACCTAATAACGTGGCTTCGAGAGGCAAAACACGCTCTGTCTTACAAACCAATAGCCTCACCTTAAATACATGTGAAATAATTTGCATTCTGGGAGGAAAAACGGAAGAGAGATATGACAGTAAAGATCCGAAACATAAAATAACTGGTTATTAAAATGAAAGAATTTTAAAAATTACATTATGAAGAGAGACGGAGAAATCTTTATCGTAAACTACATTTTGAAGACATGGATAAGTATTAAACGATTACAAGTATTGATTTTTGATAATCGTTTCCGTGTTTACAATACTTTTACCATTTCCACTGCATGAATGCTGACCGTAGTGAGCTTCTCAACAAAAATGTTTCTTGGCATGACATCGGTGTTATGGGGGAATCTTCAAATTCTAATATGGAAGCTTAAATAGTGGTTAACCTAAGCTGCATGTCGCTAATGTTCATCAGCGGGTTTGTGGAAACAAGTGAATTCCTTGTACTGTAGATATCATTTACTACCTCTTTTCCTCTCCCTCTTGATAAATATCTGATATTGATTATGTCTTACTCTCCGAGGAAATGTCTTGTTGATTCTTCCTCCAGGGAATCAATACTCTTCTTCTAATTGTACTGAAGACTCGGAAAGCATTGATCAAGAGCTGAAATAAGATAGTTATGCTTTAACATTAAAGACAATGAAAAAATAAGTCTGGTAATAGTATAAGTCTGATATAGTAGCCAGCTGGAAAAAAGAAATAAATCATAATTCTAGTTCTTCGATTACAAGATGGGAATAAAAAAAGAATATGGTAAAAATTAAGTAACTTATTATATACTCTAATCTCAAGGACTCAAGTGTAACATTGTTGCGAACTTCCAATAGTTTCTTTGACAGAAATTTCAGATTCATTATATATTCAGAAAAATAATTATGTTTTACTAACAAAAGCATATAATTCTTTGTTTACGGGGTAGATACTATCGCCCTACGAAGATTACGCTATTAAAAAGAAAAGTGATACAAATTGCTGAAAATTTTTAAACTATTATTTCAAAACATGGTGTTGTTTTGAAAAGTATATTATCCTAATCCTTTATTTTCACCTGCACGTTGAAAAATTCTATATATTTAGGGCAATCCTACAGTTAATATTTTTATAGCAAAAATGCATTATTTGATTTTCTTACAAGATTTACTGACAATATATAAGAGTTTAACTAGAAAACAAGTAAGACTATAAATATAAAATTATCCAAAAATAATGACTTTTTATCTCATAGCATTGTATTCTCTGTATGATGTTGGAAGCAGGGACATGAGACATGTGCAATGCCCTCGCAGGGACATGAATCTGGACCTCTCGAACACGCGCCGAGTGTGCTACCGTAACACTATGAAGGCATGCTAAAGGAAGGAGAAAATACCTTATATACTCCCCCTTTTAAAGGGCGATTATGGATTAGGGAATCCAATCACCAAATCCTAGTATGACGAATTATTATCCACCACCTTTTGGTTTGGGCACCATTTGTAGAGTAATTAGGCTGTTTTAGAGCAAGAGACGTGAAAATACAAAAAAAAGCTGATATAAATATTTGCATGCTGTGTCTTTTCTAAGAATGTTTGCATATTATGGCTTATTAGGAATAATTACGGGCACAATCTTCCGCAAATATTTAAGAAGATCTTGCTCAGTGGAAATACTTCACAGTAAAAAGAAATATTAAATCCTAGCAGAAGAAAAGTAGGTATACCATAATGTTACAAGGTATTTCTCCCGCTTTCTTGGCATGCCTTCGTGGTGTAGTGGTCACCACGCTCGGCGCGTTATCGAGATGTTCGTAGTTCCAGTCCTGGCGAAGGCGTTGGTCATTTTTCCTAGCTCCTACTTTCAAAAAATACCTGATGTTTCTACACTGGCGCCCGAATTAAAAGGCGGTGGATGATGATTCTCCATCACCAGGGTTTGGCGATGGGGTGCCCTAATCCCAAGTCTTCCTTTAAAAGGTGGAGTATATAAGGTATTTCTACCGCCTTCTTCGCATGCCTTCGTGGTGTAGTGGTCAGGACGCTCGGCCGTATTTCAGATGTTCGGGTTTGGAATCCCGGAGAGGGTTTCCTCACTTTTCATCTCTCCTGCTTCAAAAATACTTAATGTCTCTACAATGTTTACAACAAATTTGAAGAGCTGTGATATAAAAGTATATCTATTAGAATACTGTATTTCGTTAGAAGTTATTACATCAGATAATCCTAAATTATTTGTGCCGCATGCGCAGAATAACTCAGATGAAGTTATTTTGCAATAAGGTAATAAATTTGCGGAAAGCTCACTGGATATCAAAGCACACTGAGTGAAACTGTATACTAAATGGACTAGTGTTTAAATTAAATAAAAGAATTCAAAGCTTCTGCATTGAGCATTAAATTCTGCATAGAGCAGAATGGCAGCTTTTCTTGAAAGTTTGAGAGTAATCGTAGACTAAATATTTTACAATAAATGAAATTCGTTTCAAAAGCAGATAATGTAAAACATTAGTAATACGTTGTTCGGTTTTATTAATTACGATAAAAATTTTAATTTAATATTATAAATCTCGTAACTATTAGCCCAATGGGGTAATTTGCTCAGAAGGGCTATTAATTTCGTTTTGGCGTTTTGCGTTGGTTCACTATAAATGTCGGTTTACTTCTCAAATTGTTGCCACCAAATATTAGAGCCCTGTGTTATATTTAGAGAAATTAAATTATGAAGAATCTGCATAAATGTATATATGTTTCTCCCATTGCGATAAAACAACAGTACCTAGAGCCATCAAATTTTGAATATTGAACGTCTCCACCCGAATATGGGCATCTGAAAGTCCAAAGTGGGAATTTGGAATTTCTTTTATTATCAATTTCATATTTTGTAAAACTTTAACGAATTTTTGATTAACAAATCCATCGATTTCAAAGCGAGCGGTGGCAACACTGTACGGATAGAAAAGTCTATCTACAGCGCTCGAGATTGTATCGAAAATGCTAAAGATATGCTCTTTTTAAATTTTTTTATGATATTGCTGTAAAAATAAATTTTATGGTTTAAATGCGAAGATCATGCTGTTTAATAAAGGTAACATACAAAATGTTAAAAAGACATCCCTTTCGACGTAATATAAAATCTGAAAGTTTTCAGAATTTTTTTAAATCACTTTTATTCAAAAAAAGCAGTGAACTTTTGCAGATTAAAAAAAGGAAGTGGTATGTAATACTTATATAATACTACCTGAAATCGTCATTGCGCTGGAACTGACTGTCTCCAGGTTCCGAGTTCACAGCTTAAAGTTTGAATGCCTATTGGAATTAACAGTTTCGCTGCAGTTTACATTATCAAACACGTGAATAGCACTTTAGTAATGCAACACAAAGTAAAGCGAAAAATGGTAGGACCTATGCTGGAAGCATTTCTTTCGTTAACATTTTCGTAATCTTCTTGAAATGTATACTTTTGATAGAAATACTCCAGTTTTCCAGGGTGAAAACGCATAGCCAAAAGGAAAACAATACAATCATATTGCAAAGCACAGTATTGAAAAAATGCAAAAACGTCTTCCAGTTTTGACTAAAATATTAAGACTTCTGTTAAGATTAATATTACATCTTTTTAGTTTAAATGTTTCGCATTGAATATTTACAAAATCAACAGCGCAAAAAATCCTATTATAATGCAAAAAATCTCACTGCACGCAGAATTAAAAAAGACGTTTTACAAAGTGTTTTCAAGAAATTCGATTCTTTAATTAATTTCTTTGTTCTTGAAGTGGGTTTTTCCCTCACTAAGTTTCCCAGAGCTATTATTCTGCATGAAATAGTAAATTAGGTTTTCAAGATTACAATGAGAAAGGAAAGCCTTTTCCCTAAAAGAGCCTAGAATTTTATTTTTTTGTTTTGTTGTTTTCAGAAATCAAAATGCAATGGCAGTTTCAAACTAAAACACTTTTCAGAAAGAAAAAGAGAAAAAAAAATCATCCAGCCTTTCGCTTTGATTTTATGTCAAGCGTTAATTCATTACGTACGATAAAGCTCTGCTTAAGTTATATGTAACCTTCAATACCTCTTCCCCTGCCTGAACCTAACTAGTAGAAAAAAATATTTTCTGAAAAAACTTGAGAGATTTTTTTTTAACCTTAGCAGAGCTATTGACTCCAAAGCCAGCAAATCCAAGACTTTCAAGAAGGACTTTCAATTTTCACACATCACACATAGATCATTAATGTAACAATTGGACCCCCCCGAAAAAAAACAATGATGAAGACCTGGCTAATATCTGAGATCTGAAGGTATAAGGTATTTTCTTTCTCCTTTCCGCAGGTTTTTGTGTTGTAATTGGGAGCATACTCGACGTGTGTTCCGAGTGTTCTCGAATAAGTCCGGCGAGCGCATTGGACATTTTTTACGTCTTCTGCTTCAAAATAACACATGACTCTATAAGGGCACTTTTACATCAGATGATTCCATGTATAATAATACAGATAACCCACGTAAAATAGCTAGTTGTATAACTGTTGGATACATTTAGAGATTTAGTGATGTAAAATATCGAAGAATTATCGTCTTGTTTGAAGAATTATTACTCAGACAAGATTTTTTCTTTTATTACTGAAACAAAAAGTTAAATGTTTTGGCTACTTAACAAATGACAATTTACAAATTAGTTTCAAAAGCACCTGGTCAGGTAAAACATATCAAAATTTCGTTTAAAAACAATGTAAGTTTACATCACTAAATGGAAGTATAACAAGTGAGGGATATTTCTAGTCCTCTGACCAGCACGGGGTTTCCCTAAGGAAGCCCAAATTTCCAAAAATTACCGTGAGAAGAGCTATTTTTTAAATTTTAATGCCCAAATATCCCTGGTACTTTATATTTGTATTTATGCACTTTTAATATATCGCCTTAATTTTTGGACACATTTCAAGATGCACGTATATATACGTTTTTACAGACATCACAAAAAATATTCAAGGTCGTATATATACGGGTTTGCCATTTAGAGGGCTAGTTAACAAAGTCCTTAAATCAATCTCTCTCTTCAATGTAACCTCGAAGCTTTGATGCGAGTTGAGACTTATAGCTTAAAATGTTTGACAAATCTTGAACATATAACAAGTAAAAACTTTATTCTACCTCACCACATGTCTAGAATATTACAAAACTAGAATATTACAAAACTAGAATACTAAAAACTAGAAACTAGAATATTACAAAACAAAAGTAAGTGTCCTGGACTGTTGCAGCAATTAACTAGAATCTGCAATCGGCTGGATATTGTACAAACAGTACCTGTAGTCAAGACTACAGCCCCTTTCGGCTGGATAAGCTAATCTAGATCAAAATGAACTTACCACTTGGACTAAATGGCTGGCAACTTGCCTCAATCAAGCAGCAGCTGTCAAGGTCGATGAGGTAGCTTCGACCTACCACAATGGTTCTATAACGATACTACAAACATCTATCTACAACAATGGTTATCTAACTACTACAATGGTTAATTTCGTTTTTGGCTTACCAAACAAATCTGTATAAAACTATGTGCTGAGCGAGTACGTGACTGAATGAAGCATAACGGAAAGAATGCAAATTATAGTTTTAATTATTGGTTAAATTCAAATTAAATGTCACAAAGCAGCTTTACTTTTTTAACTGCATTATTGTTTTAAAGTAGAAATTAAATATGCCAATGGAGATTACAACCGATTCTCGCGTTCAAATGAAAACGAGAATGGAAGCTTATAGTAAACGGATAAAATGATGCCAGATCCAAATGCAAGTTATAGTCGTCACTGCATTTAATCATGTTTTGGAAAATCTCATGCAATAAAGAAGTGGCTTTGAATTGAGTTACTTTCTCCATTGCATGTGCTTCCACAAATGCATTCTGAAAGTTTTATTTTCCCTTGTTACGGGAGACAATACTTTTCTTTATAAATCATGACAAAATGCCTAATTACAAATGCATCACACGAAAGAAAAAAACGCACATAAAAATTAGATGACTGAATGGCAATGAAATAAATATACGCAATTTAGGCATTAGAAAAAAGCATGACAGGGTATTAAAATGCAATTAGTTTCGAAATCACGCATTGTCTCCAAATTTTAAACAGGTCTTTAGACGTCAAGAATTTGTTCCAAACGCATTGCAAATTGCACATTGTATCGGTTCTTCTACTATTCTAAAAGATTTACGTTTAACAGCAACACTTAAATGCAATCAGCTCTACGCAGCCAGCTAAATACCAGTTTAATTTGGTAACGAGAATATTCCTCTTAATTATGGGTGGATGACCGGCTTAGTACTTAAAGAGTACTTTCGAAGTCCGATTATATGTGGATGCTAGGGAGAGGGCACTGAAAAAGCTTTCATAATGGCTCCAGGTCCATAAGATTTGATAGAGTAATGCCTACCCCCTTGTTACGATACGAAGTTATTTAGTCTGCAATTGAATACCGGATGTTAGTCCTTTTGGTATAAATGGAGTTAGGTGCACTTGCAAAAAAAATGTAAAAGAAAGGTATTGCATCCTGTTTTAGGAACATCGCTTTATCATTGATTGAAGTGCTGCACCCATAGAGGAGGGATAACGATGGACAACTACTATTGCAGAGAGCTAATTGAAAGCTATGTTCGCTTCCTAACACTCGGATCGTTAGCGAAATATTTCTTTTTCATGGATAAATGAATCAGTGCGATCCTCGTTGCATCAATCAATCCTCGTCGAATCAGTGCAGTGAAGACAGAAAAGATCGACGGTGTTTGTTTTAGGAAGTTAGAATGCCTATCGCATTGACTAACCTGTATATTCCCCAGACTTCAAAACCTTTTGAATATCCGAAGTGAATCCCAATGGCATGGTGAGACAAAATGCAGTCTGCAGTCTTTTTCTGAAACGTAAAGGAGGCTTAATCATTGCTCTAAAAAGAGAAAAATGTTTCTCCGAAGAAATCCTAAATCACTTGATGCTATAATATCTGCATCGCAATTCCAGCTGAATATATTCACTGAGAAATTGAACTTTTCGGTAGGTAATGTATTATTTAGATAAGCAACATTTAATCATTCTTCAACCTGTATCGAACTTTAACGCTTTTTCTGAAAATGACTTCCAAAAACATGACTTATCCTTGGGTTTTTAACTTTTATTATTCGTACTATCTATACATATAAAGAAGAAAATCTGTTTCTTCATTCTCTAATAACTCAATCGCTACTATAACTACCGTCAGCAAACCTTCTGTAGTTCTTTTTTGGATCCAGAAAAAGATCAACGTCCACTTTTTCCCAAACAAACATATTTAAAATCAGATGTATTAATTAAAAACTCGTGAAAACGATCACTTTCGCCCTCTTTTTTTCGAATGGGAGCACTCTCGCAAGCTGGATATAAAAAATGCTTTATTTCGAAAGTCCTTCCAGCTGCTTGTTTTCAAATCCCAGAGTTTGTTAATAAAAAATTTCTAAGTTTTACAACGAAATAAAAATAGCATTGCCGAACATTAAATACATTATTCCCGATTCCAAAAAATCGTGGTAAGCCATTTAGACTATCCCCATCTTCGTATGATTTTAATCAGCCGAAATATTAATTAAAAACTCTGAAAGCACTAATTTTTCACTCATTTTTCCGAGTGGTAACAATGTTGCGCGTTGGAGATAAAAATGCTTTACTTCGAAAAGCGTTGCTATTACTCGCTTTCAAATCGTAGAGTTTGTAAATCAAAAGTTTGTAAGTTTGACAAAATCTATAGATATAAATAAGCATATCTGTTTGTGTGTTTGTTTGCTTGTTAATTTCTGATCAATTGTGATAAATTTTTTGTCACATTTCATCAACTGAAATGGAATATAGGTGAAATATTGCATGGAACCTGAGCATTTAGCATCATTTGATTGAAAAGACAAAAGTCATTAAAAACTGCGTGCCATTGTTGTTGATATAATGAGAGAGAATTAGCTAATTTTTCTGTCGAAATTTTTATGTGGGTTCCATATCGCACGAGACTGAAAAATGTATGACTATGAATTGTGTTTTTTGCATCGTTATTAGAGAAGGATTACAGCGGTATTGTTCTGTCTATTGTTAGATACATTACTCTCAATCTAACTTAACTGGCGTCGGGTACTTCTGCTAGTTTAAACTAAACTTTCTTCTTTTAATGCATGGAAGAGAAAAGAGCCATTCTAAAATTTTTAATTATGCAAAATCCAGTCATAGACTGGACGCCGCTGGTGCTGGCTTTTCTCCAATGTGTGGCGTTTAGACTACAGATAGTTGCAAAACTCTAAGGTTATGATGTGCTGGGACAGTAAAATGAATCCTGCGATTTTGATAGCAAATAGAGTGGCAGCATAATTTTGATAAGAGTGTATGATTATTAACAGAGGCTTAAGCACATGCACCATCTTGGGCATTCAGAGAAAAGCAAATTACAAAATTCCTGATATGAATATGACAGAATTGCAGTAGTTCAAATTAGTGCGTATGCTTATGCAGGAGGATGATTACATGGGGTTAAGTTCCGAAAAGTTTTAAGCAGATTTCAGGAATTCTTGTATGGGCGAGGAGCTTCTCAAATGTGCTCCAAGCAGGGCCGGCATTAGCTCTTTTGCCACCCGGTACAGTCCCTATAAGTCACAAATTTTACTGCGCGTTATCTGTTTGAATTCTAAACATTTTGCTACCCAGTGCATCCTCCAAATTCTAAACATTACATCATCCCTAAAATCTGCTGCTGAGTGCTTCTCTAAATTCTAAAAAAATTCCGCCCTTAAATTTACTGCCTGGTGTGACCGCACCGGTTGCTTCGTCTCTGGTTCCAACGAATAGTCAAGCATCATCTTCTGGAGAAGACGCGATAATCAAGTTAGCGAATTTCCAAATTCATAACGGAATTTTTTAATTTCTTATTTTCATTCCACATTTTGTTTTTAATTCTTTAATTTCCTTCAGTTTAAATTTTTTTTTATCTGGTGTGGCCGAAGATTCCAGGGAAATGCATGGGAGACCATATGGCCCTGTGGAGCATTGACTGGAAATCCCTGGCGTAGAGGTTAGGCGCCGAGTCAGTTTAAATCTTGGCATTATGCGCGTGGTCGAAGGCGCATCCAATTGCATCATGCGGAGCTGCTAGCCTCGCCTGGGAAACAAAACTATTTAAGTTGAGTGTTCGTATTCGCTTGTACTGAATGTTAACGTTCTGCAAATAGCAAAAGTCGCTTTCTGTCAGTGTAGCTTTCGTAGTAGCTGAACACTGCGAAGCGCTCATACACACGTTTCACTTCAGATGGCAATAATAATGCATACAACATAATTTCTTTGCATTATTTATACTAGGAAAGAATATATAGCTGACCCCAGAGACAGCATGTTCTGCCTGGTGATATTTCCAATCCTGGTGATATTTGTAATGTTAACCTTCCTTTCTATTACCGATTCAAAAAGCGATAAACTTGCAAGGACCTGAAACGCTTTTGTTGATGTTCTGCGATACACTCCGCAGTCGGTGAACGGATGAAGACGCTATAGGAAATTGAGTTTCGACTTCATTTGATAGGGCAAATTTTGATAGATTAAAGTCCCGTAGAGTACAGTATGTTGCATCACCATCAAACACCACAACTAATTTCTGACTGAGTTTCAAAGGTATTTTCTATTTCATGGCAATTGTTCAGCGCACTAAATTGGCATGTTGGTGCATATTTTGCAAAGCGAATATGGGGTAATCATGTAAGACTGCACTGTAGCATTGCTCGGAGGTATTTCAGATGTGAGACATGCTTACCTCTGGAGTTTTACGCTGAAACTGTATTTTGAAACACCGTTGCATCCTATTATCAAGAGTCTGAGTTTTATCTGCAAAGATCTTGCGCTTGTCCTTTTATACTCACGTATGATTTCTAGAAACACTCTCTATATTTTTGATTTTTGATTAAGAAGGACTTGCATCATTTGCCTCGAAATGCACAGAATTTCCCTATAAAACTGCAGTCTAAGATTTATTGCTAAGGTTTGGTTCAATTTCAATTTGGTTCAAAAGTCGCTTTTCAAAACCTGAAGGCCTAAATAGATGTAAGATGATACTTTTCCAAAAATTTGTATATTATTCAATAGTAAATGCAATTATCTGAAGAAATTTTTAAAAAATTAGGATTAATATAATTATTATTATTAATATGATATAATGATTTAAAACATTTTTACCTTTCAGAATTATATATAAAATCTCATTTGTTATGCTCACAAAAATTTTTCATTTGAAATTTTGCTTCTATGAAATCAAGTCATTTTTAAAAATAAAGTGCATTTTACTTAACCAGTCTTTTCTTGCAGCTAGAGAACATGAATTATTGTTTACTTAATTTATATGAATATCTGCGTAACTTGAGGCGATTCCTCGCAATTAATTTTCAATTTGATTGTATTTTTAGAAGCATTAACTATTATAAATTTGTTAAATAAGTACTGTTGAGAAGTAAATGCAATTATGTAAATTAGTATTTTTAGGGAAAAAAACTTAGTATAATTATGATTTTAATATGACACCATGGTTTTTTGAATTTATGATTTTAATTTAATACCATGGTTTTTGAAAGTCTTAAAACATTTTTACACTTCACAATTACATGCAAATCCAAATTTGTCATGTTCACAAAAATTTGAAACTCAAAATTTTACTAGCATTAAATCAGGTCTTTTTACTTTCTTGCACAAAGTAAAGGCAGCATTGTAATCGCAAAAAAATTTCAGGTATCATACTGTTTCAATGAAAATATCCATTTTGACCATTCTTGAATCCATTTGACCCATGTTTTTGTATGATATCTGTACGTAAGGACAGAATAAAAGATTCTTTTTTCCAAAATGAATTGCAAAATAGATTTAAAATAGACTCAGAAGAAATTATCTCGTGACTTCTGTACGTACGTACGTATGTAATGTATCTCGCATAACTCTAAAACAAGTAACCTCAGAACATTGAAATTTTGTACATGGGACTGCCACAACATGTAGTTGTGCATCTCTTTTTATAAGGTATTTTCTCCCTTCTTCCTGCATGCCTTCGTGGTGTATTGGTAGCACGTATTCGAGAGGTCCACGTTCGAGTACTGGTGAGATCATTACTCATTTTTCAGGTCGCCTGCTTAAAACAAAAACCCTAATGACTCTACAGTGGCACCTGAACTAAAGCTCATGGATGAAGAGGATTCTTCACCACTAGAATGCGGCCATCAGGTCCTCTTAACCCAAGTCGCCCTGAAAAGGGGGAGTATGTAAAGAATTTTCTGCATGCCTTCGTGATGCAACGGTAGCACACTCGACACGTATTCGAGTGGTCCAGGTTCAAGTCCCGGCGAGGCCTTTGCTCATTTTTCATGTTTTCTGCTTCAAAATTCCTAATGACTCTACACCTTTTTGGTTGCAATCGGACTCACCAAAAGTATATAAATATGTATCTCTCTCTATATATACATATATATACTCATTCCGTTACTCGCTTCGGTTAGGTCAGTTTTTATGTTTATATGTTGGTAAATCGTGCACTTTTTGCTTTACAAGGGATTGAATTATGTTGTTCTTATGTTCCGGTTAAGGTATTTTTTATGTTTTAGTTAATATACATGCAATAGTTGTAGAATTATCAACAAATTAAAAGTTGTTTATGTGTTACTAAGCCTAACGTATCCGCCATGTCTTTACATTTGAAACTCATTTGCCAGAATAGTGAATTAAGTCAGTTTCTGCACCTTCAGTGCCTTTTTTTTCCGAGTAAAACAAAAAGTAAACTTTCAGGTTTGTGCTCCGAAAAATCTGCCTTCTTTCCTGCTGGGTAAATTGCTCGTTTTTGCGTAGGAACTCTAATTTTAATTGTAAAAATTGTTTTTTTAACTGTTTTAATTGTATTTGGTGTTTTATGTTTTTCTATATTTTTGAAGTTTTAATGAAAATGTTTTGAGTTTTTATGTAATTTTTCCTTACCGCGAAGTGAGAATTGAATTAATTGAAGGAAAACTACATCTCTAATGGAATTCGAGGAAATAAGTTTAAATGAAATGCAGCAAAAATTGTGTATGATTTAATGGCCGTACAAGGAAGTTATTAGGTGTCCACTTTAGATTTTTTAAAATTCAAAATGTATTTTATTTCACCCTGTAATTTTGAATTAGTTGTTTCCTACAGGTAAATAACCTGAACAAATTCTAAACTAATATATTTGAACATCTGCTTAAATTAATGTGATTAATTAAAATGCATCTCTAATTATATTGTATTTCTTTCAAAAGCACTAAATTAGCATAAATTTAGTCAATTCTTGTACTTAATTTCGTGATGTAATTAACATTATATTCATTTACGTGAAATTTTGACATTTGTAGTAGTATCAGCATAATACATATATAAGCCTTTTTTATATACTGGTAGCAAATAATGGCGGTAGCCGAAGAGAAAAAATCATTCCTTGTAAATTTATGTCTCACAGTATTATTTTCATATTCATTTGGAAAGCTAATTCAAAAGTTACTCCCTTGAAAATGTTCTAAAATCTAACGCATTCAAAGATTTAATTTTATAGTAGACCATGAAAGTTGTAAAAACAATCAGAGGCCAGCTTATGCTATATTAATAAGATTTTCAAATACCTTTCTTCAGTGTTTTCTTATGGTAATCCTAAAGCAAACTGGTCGATGTTATACTAAGCCTATTAAGTCTTGCGAAAGAACTGGGGATTAAGATCAACATACGCTGACATAACTTCGACACAACTGTGCCACTGAAGCAGAGAAATTGAAGCAACACATTTTTACGCTGAGGAGATTAAACTCAGTTTTAACACCGATACTGAAACAGACCTGAGAAAATCGCTTAATGGGTATACAGACATTGATGTGAAAAAGAAAGATTTTAATACATTACTGTATGTTGACCCTTGTATTTTTGATGACTCAGGTGTCTTTTCTGTCATTTAAGGCTGAAATTTTTATGTTTTGTGCAACTCCTTGAACAAATACCGCAGTTAAATTAAAATTGAATTATATTAATAAATTAAAAATAATTATTAATATTATTAAATTAATCCTTATTAATAGAGTCTTTAATTAATAAAGTCAGTTAAATTAGGATATAAAAAAGGTTGCAAATTGTGCATTTATCATGAAAATTACTAAAAAAATCTTACAATTATCAATTATTAAGTTTAAATAATAATAAAGAAATAAATTAAGAAATAAAGAATAAATAAATTTTATTCCTTTTTATTTTTTTCATTTACAGAACAATAAACATCTCTTAACCTCTACAGCAAAATTGACATGTATATGTCATGTACGTTGAATGTTTTTATTTAAAATTATTTTTAGTGAAGAAACTAAAACCTGTTGATTACCACTTCACTTTAGAATCTTCAACAATCAAAAAATCTTCATACATCAGCCCTCATTATAATTTGTTCTATTTAGCAATCACTGCTTTTTCCCTTGCAATCAGACATATCTTAAAAAAATTAAACTTAAAATAGTTTCCAAAATGTCATCATGAAAATAGTGTAAGGCAAATTCGCTCCATTTGTGAAAAATATGAAGAGCTGGTTGCTCTGAATATATGATATTGTTGCTTTCTGCGGGTTCGTGGATTTGGAGTGACTGATAACAACACTTGATGAAGAATCAAAACACAATTTATTCTTCAGTTTTACACAGGACTCGGTTCAATCGCTCTGAAGTTAATATCTAAACGCAAAAATCTATTACTGAACTCAACAACAATAGGTACTCTGAAACGATACACTGACGATAAACTCAAGATACACTGCCACTCGGCATACAAGCAGGATTTACGAGGGTCAGTTAAGTTGCAAAAAGTTAGTTGCACTGCTTAAGAAAACAAAACAGGATAGAAATTTTCCAATAACTTTATTTGTAACTACAATAGAAGAGAAACAAGTATTTTATTTGTATCTTAAAGTTGCATTCAAAATCTACTTTTCAACGTAATTGCCTCCATTATTCAAGCATTTGTCTAGGCGTGGTACAAGTTTTTCGATGCCTTCTGCAAAGAAATCGCGTCCAATATCCGATAACCATTGTTGGGCTGTAGCTTTCACTTCGGCATCTGAATGGTACCGTCTCTTTGAAAGTTCTTGTTTCAGGGGACCAAACACATGGAAGTCAGGAGGTGAAAGGTCTGGGCTATAAGGAGAGTGATTCCACACTTCCCACCTAAACTTTTTCAGAAGTTCGCACGTTTGTTTTGCTGCATGCGGTCTTGCATTGTCATGCAGGAGCACAATGCCTTTCGACAGTTTACCTGGCCGTCGATTTTTAAGTGATTTCCGCAATCGTTTTAGTGTTTCACAATAAGAAGATGCATTAATTGTGGCACCCTTCGGCATGAACTCTGTATGCACCACGCCTTCTCTATCGAAAAACAGCGTCATCATCACCTTTCCTGCAGATGGAACAGTTCGACACTTTTTTCGTGTCGGGGAACTGCAATGTTTCCATTCGAGCGAGCTGCGTTTCGTTTCAGGTGAGAAGTGGTGAATCCAAGTTTCATCTCCAGTCACAATTTTGTCCAAAAAGTCATTTCCTTCCGTTTGGTAACGTTGCAGAAATGCAAATGCACTTTCAAAACGCTGTCCTTTATGTTCCTCCGTCAATAGACGTGGCACCCATCGAGCACAAACTTTACGAAATTCAAGGTGATCGGCGATAATTTTGTGCACACTTCCATGAGAAATATCCAGTTCATTTGAGATTGTGTTTATCGTGATGCGTCTGTTTGCAAGAATGCATTCATTCACGCGAGCAGCGATTTCCGAATTTGTTACAGCTGCTGGTCTTCCCTCTCGCTCAGCGTCGTCAATATATGTACGCCCATTCTCAAACATGTTGCACCATTTCGCGATAGCTTGGCGTGACATTGCATTTTCAACATACACTTCATGAAACTGCCCATAAATTTCAGTGCAGTTGCAGCTTTTTGCCCACAAAAAACGAATCACTGCACGCATTTCCAATTTGGACGCTATTTGCAGCCGTCGAGACATGTTTGAGACTGATTATCAGAAAAACTAAACTTGCCTCGTGGAAGCCGCTACGTCACGCGATGCAGGTGCATGTCTGAAGTGTTGCCACAAAGTTTCATCAAAATAGCCTCTGACAGAAAATTTTTACGAAGGAGTGCAACTAACTTTCTGACTGACCTACGTATATAGCTTTGACCTGTCTTCGAGAACATTCTGGGGTAAACCGGTAAGAATTCGTTCTAGAATGTTCTCGCTCTGTTTATGGCATATCGCCAAATGTGTCGCCAAATGGGCAGTTTCGCGCCAAATCTAGCAACCCTAAACCTGTTTTACGGGGAAGATGTCTTACCGCGGCTAGGCATTTCATAATAATGTATTTATCATTCAACATTTGCCCTAAACATAAAATCTGGGCTTTATTCCTTTTGCATCTATTTTTTATTTGTTCCAATTTTTCTGGCTGATTGAATTGCTTCCGATATTAACCGAAGAAAACATAATTAAGGAAAATATTAAATATTTTTTGGTACTTCGAAAAACTCCTCTATGGAAAGGTTATCTGAAAACCTCATTTAAATGGATTTGGATTATAACTAAATCATGGAAGAAAGCAACACTGAATCATTATATAGCGGAAACTGGTTCTCTTCAGTCATTTTTAATCATGTTTTTCACAGTTACACTCTTTAGACATGGCTTACATAAACATGGCGAAAGCAAGTGATCACAGGATGTTGCTGCCAAAATATGTAATCTTAAATCCTGTGTTGTCCAGGAGGTTATTGGCATGTTTTCTCTTCATCCGAGAATAGGGCTACCAAGCAAAGAAAATACTGAAAAAAATTAAAAGATCTTTCATCATTTCAAATATTATTTACGCGTATCAGTTGCAGTATTGAGTTTTAGTTAATAATATTTTGGAGATTCTAAGCAATAAGAATCAGAGTGAGTTACGAAATTTGCAATCCTTGTTTCAAAAGTCAGCTGCAGAAGCGTAAACAAAGGAGAAGCATGCACGCAACTCACGCAATAAATAACAGACCAAGAAATATGCGAAGGGTTACATATAATTATCATTATAAGTAATTATAAATGGATATTTATTTATACATAAATAAGTAATTATAAATGCCCATTTATAAGTATCCAATAAAATGTGTTATTCTATTGTAAGATCTCGTGGCCGCAACTTGTCAGAAACTGAGGTAGTGACTGCTACTACGCGTGAATTTACACAGAAACGTAAGAAGGGGTTAAAGCCCTTTTTATTTTATCTTTAAAATGACAAAGGCGTTTACTTGACGCTCACAAACTGCGCCAACCCGGCGGTTTAACTGAAACAAAACGTAAAACTGAAAGTAATGACTTAATGAACAAATATCAAAACACTACCGATTAGGCTCTGAGATCCTAAACTAACTGCGTTTTTAATTACCACTGAGATTCTGCAAGATTACTGATTATACAGTTGAAAGCCAGCACTTCTGTAAAGCTAGATACGCAGGCCGACACGCACCGATCTAAATTCTACCGAGCAACCTCACTAGCGTAACTTCAAAGCAAGATTCTCACACTCTGGTTTCCTTTCCTATTTAATTCAGCTAGCTTCCGCTAAATTTGAATAAACTGCGCGTGTTACTATAATTTACATACTTTGGCACGGGCATTTCTAGGGGAAAAATGAACCACCAAGTCCTTTAAAATACGACAAAGTCAGTAGAAGGTTGCAAAGAACCCTTTACTAACTCGAGTAAAGTTTGCAGTCGGCACCAACTCATGCTTACAAATGCCAACACATTCGCTTAACTTAAAAGGTAATGTTATAACTTTAAAATAATGAAGTTAGGTATAACCAACGGCTTCACAGGTTAACAACCGAGCAAGATGGCTCTGACTCCACAGTCGGGGTAAACAAGCCTAATGGCAAGAATATCTGATCACCATAGAATTCTAATCATTAGACAATGAACGTTAGCAACGTGGCCTTCAAGCAGGCAGAGACTGTTCTGATTTCACACTCCAAAACCTTCCTTTAAATACTAACTTCTTTCTACCTCATTTGAATATACCCACGATAATCAATTTGCCTTCTGGCAAGAAAATATGAGTTGAAAGCAAGAACGATAGGAAAGCTGTTTGAACATAAGATAATTGTCAAGCAAATTAAATGAAATCCTATATCATATATGCTGCAACCTAATCAAACTTTGGAAAGAGCATTCATCTCTGTCCATCTAAGAACATAAATATGAGGCATCAAAAACTATTTCGTGAAGTCTATGTGTCTGCTGGTGCAAATATTAAGACTTATTCCTAGTATAAACTTTAGAAAAATAAACATACACGAAATATAACCCACAAAATTGTAATATATACGTATATATTAAAATTTTAATATTTTTATTACAATTATACATGTATATAATATTAGGTTAATAAAAAATTAAGGCAGGCAGTTTGTCTTGTTAAATTTAAAACTTGAGAGAAGTAACCCAAAGTAATTCTACAACCAAAATTTTCACAGAATATTGTAATCTTGATAACATGCCTCTTATTTTCCAACTCCATGGAACTGTCATTCCATTAATTTCATTCACATGTAAATGATATCGACCCACATATTTCTTTATTGTGCTATGTTAGTACACCTGCACAGAAATGCTAGTGAAAATCAGTCGGAAGAATGTTTTAATATGCTCACATGCCATCAGTGTACATCAGTGTCATGGACGGTTTCAGGAGCTCCGTAGTAGAAATTTTAATTTTGAAGACGAGCCTAGAATTTTATGACGGAGGAAAATGGGAAATGATGGATTGAAGAGTCTGCCAGAATCAAATCCGCCCATCATCGGCAGAGAAATGATATAGAAGCTTCATTGTGCATAGTGAACGCACTCGTTTAAAGCGAATAGGGAGGTTTTTGGTACAAATGTACTTCTTTCAAATGAATTCACACTTTAAAACCACCATCAACTATTATCGATTTATTAGATTTTGAAGTAGATTGGAAGGAAAGAGTCTTTATTTTAAAATAACTGAAAGAAGACAGTTGTTGAGCCCAAAAGTGAAACCAGATCTCCCCGAATAACCAGGATTGCATTCAAACAAAGATTTACACTGCAGTATTTATTAGGTTATGGAACGTGTGATTTATTTCGAGATATTAAAAAATTTAAAAATAATTAACCAGACATCTCTTGTTAACTTAGATAATTAGGAACGCGTTTTAACCATCAAATAACCTGCATTGTTAACCAGACCTTATGTGACTCTTCAGTAAGATAATAACAAATTACACGCTATGTAAAGAATTATTGCATTGCCTTATGCATGTTTTCGTTGTAAGAGTGGCAACACGTCTAGCCAGCTTCTGAATATCCCCGGTTCGAGGTCCGTTGAGGGTATGGCTGATTTCTTTATGTTTTTTAACCCGAAACTTTTCCCTCTCCCGCTCAATGCTCTCCGGATGCAGCCCATTTTTGGTTACAGAGTGAATTCACGTTCACTAGGTTGGCCGAGCTGAGTCCAGATTCTAATTGACTAAATAACTAACCCCGAAATCTAAATAGTTTTCGCAGTAGAGCCCGATTAAAAGTGGTGAACGATAATTCATTACCAGTTGGATTATCCACCTAAGTCTCGCACATTCCCCCGCCACCTTTTAAATGGAAGGGATTTATTGCATTCTCTTTTGCATACTTTCATGGTGTAAATGACAGCACATTCGCTTGGTAAACCAATTATCGATTCTAATATGGACGAGGATATAGCTATTTTTTCGCTCCGAGAATTTAATAGGACTGCAATCGAGAATAGCTTACTCTTGGGAAATTTCTATTCATCTGCTTAGCACACATATTACCCCTTCCATTTCTTTCTTGTTCAGATCAATTCAGCAATTTTTTAATAGAAGAGGCCTCAAATGTAATGAATCAATATATTCTTGCAAATCTATAACAATTTTTCAGGAAAGGTATTGAAAAGGTGTCAGAAAGAAGTCATAACAAAGGATGGATAATATATTAATAATTAAATTTTCGCAATAATGTTCTTTTCTTACATAAAGTTGCCTATCTCGATCCAGCATTATGCTCCGATCAGCCTGATATTATTGAAGGATTAGTAAAGAAAAGTATTTAAATAAACAGCTATTAAATACTTACGAGCTCGGGTCTAACGATGAGAATAAAAGAGAGAAAGAGGAAAATAGCTCTGTATTAAATAAAGTATAAGTCAGAAAAGGAAATTAACAAACACCACAGACGCAAGCAAGCAATTTTAATGAATAATTGAAACTGCAAAGAACAAATCATTTTCGAAATGTTTAGAATTATCTAAACTATATCCAAGTCTAGCGGCAGATTTAAGTTGATCGCTAAATTCTAAATCGCTACAGAAAGAGGTTTTTAAATGAATACTGCATAAAACTGAGAGAGAAAATATTGTCTTTAAAAGTTGTCCCAAAAGTTTATAAATTCGGGAAACTGTAATTCAACTGACGTCATAAATAAATGATTTCCTACCGGATATGCAATAGAATTCCTTTTATTTATTAGCAACGGGACTTCGCCAATCCGGATAGGAAAATTATCAGGATAAATGAATATTTATATTTTTAGAACGTATTTGTCCATGTTTTTGTAATGTCATGCCATTTTTATAAAGTTCATTATGTGGAAGTCCATTGGCCATTTATCGGCAACAATTAAATTAAAAATGTAAAACAACGATCAGATAGATTATTTAAAAGTAAAACACCTGCACATGATTTCATACTTCAGGAAAACAAAATTAGATAACATTTTAAAATTACCGGATTTATTATCACAAGAAAGTTAACAAATTTCTTAGTATGATGGCATATTACTTGGAACGTCTTTCCGCTTAAAAAACTTATAAGGTATTTCTCCCGCCTTCTTAGTCTGCCTTCGGGATGCAGTGGTCAGCACGTTCGGCTCGTATTCGAGAGGTCCGTGGTTCGAGTCCCAACGAGGGCATTTCTCATTTCTCACCTCTTCTGCACCAAAAAAAAGCTTCTGCAGTGGCGTCCGAACTAAAAAAAGGTGGTCGATGATGATTCTCCACCACCAGGATTTGGTGATTGAGTCCCCTAAATCCAAGTCGCCCTTTAATGGGGAGTATATAAGGTATTTCTCGAACCTCTTAGCATGCCTTCGTGTTGTAGTGATCAGCACGCTCGGCGCGTATTCGAGAGGTCCGTGGTTCGAGTCCCGGCGAAGGCATTGCTCATTTTTCATCTCTCCTGCTCTCAAAAAAAAATTCTAATGTCGCTACAGTGGCGTCCGAACAAAAAGATGGTGGATAAGGATTTTCCACCACCAGGATTTGAGGATTTGGGTCCCCTAATCCCCATTCGCCCTTTAAAAGGGGGAGTATATAAGCTATTTCTCGGCCTTCTTAGCATGGCTTTTTGGTGTAGTGGTCAGCACGCTCGGCGCGTATTCGAGAAGTCCGTTGTTCGAGTCCCGGCGAAGGCATTGCTCATTTTTCATCTCTCTTGCTTCGAAATAACCTAGTGTGTCTAAAAACTCTCATGGTAGTATTAAAATTCGTTGTCTATACTATGAAAGCTCATAGCACCGTTTGCTGGCATGTATGAAAATGTTTCGTCAAATCTTATGAAAGTCTACAATCCCTCGTCAGCTTTGTTCTCCGTAACTTCTGCTTTTAAATTAGTATTCTGCACGTCGTTTCCTCTGCATTTCCTTTTTTGCCACCTCATTTTCTCCTTTTGTCGTCCCCCAAGAGATGGGGGACAGAACCTGAATAGTCTGTTTCTACTCATGCTTGTATTTCCTCTGCAGTAATTCTAATCTTCTCCGAAAATGTAATTAAATCCTTAACTTTAACGACGAGGGCCAGAAGTGTTTTAAAACCAAGGGAATCTTCGTCATTCAACTCGTAATCTATGAACATGATAATACTGAAAAATTAACGCCAAGATCGATATAAAATAATGTTTTTTTTTTGTATATTTCTAAGCAAGAGACTATAAGCTATTTCTTCCGCCTTCTTAGCATGCCTTCGTGGGTGCAATGGTCAGCACACTCGGTCCGTATTCGAGAGGTCCGAGGTTCGAGTCCTGGTAAGAACATTGCTCATATTTCATCATTCCTGCATCGAAAAAACCTAATGTATCCAGTGGCGCCCGAACTAAAAGGTGGTGAATGATGATTCTTCAACACCAGGATTTGGTGACAGGGTCCCCTAATCTCTAGTCGCCCTTTGAAAAACGGGGATAATAATAAGGTATTTTCCCTCTTCTTAGCATACCTTCATGGTGTAATGGTCAGCACACTCGGCGCGTACTCGAGAGGTCCAAGGCTCGTGTTCATGTGAGGGCATTGCTCATGTTTCATCTTTCCTGCATCGAAATAACCTAATGTCTCTATAAGACAAAGTAAATCTGGCATCTTTCAATATGAATTGTTGCTCAAAATTTCAGTGTAATCTAGAAAATTTCTTGAATTATTGGTTGGATAAGGCTTGCTACAGGGGGCGTCTGAATAATGCAGATGTTTTCCGCAATTAAATCTTTATATTATTAGATTTAGGTGCATTTCTTAGGCTCTTAGACATAAATGTCAGATGTAAATGTATATTTTGATATTACCTGTTAACTGGGAGAGAGATCGTTACTTCACACATAGGATCTTACAGAGAATCAGAATTCGTTTTCGTGATCATACATCATGTCCCTGAAAATCACATGTCAGGAAAAGATAAATTAGAAACATCGCATGTCATATATCAGAGCTATCGCCTATTACAATGAAGATAAGTAGAAAGCCGATTTTTCTATACTTCCATACTATTTCTAGTTTAAAAATAATCACATTGCATATTTTGCTAGAGTATCATAATCTAAAACATAGTACTCTTCCCGAAAATATTTCTTTTTTGAATATTTAGAAGGAATTTTGTTTTTGATTTTGATTAGATGCCTTCAGATATCGTCAGATATTTTCACCATTTTGTGAGGAACAAGCTAAATTTCGGAACCCAAAAAATATTAATAAGGATAATTTCAGACACTTAGAAAGAATGATGTAATACTAGAATGCTATAATGCTGCACTTAGCCAAACAAAATCCATTATAACATTTCTATTGAAATTATTAGCCCAAAGGGTCATTAAACACAAAGGGCTATTAATCTCAAAACGAAATTTTGCATCGTTTCACTTTCTGCGTTGATTCACTTGCAGACTGTTGCCACCAAATATTATCGCCATGTGTTATATTTAAAGAAACTAAATAATGAAGAATCTGCATGAATGAATGAATGTTTCTTGCATTGTGAAAAAACAACGGTATCTAGAGCCATCAAATTTTGAAAAACGGAGTCCTCGAACGGAACTTTGGCAATTGGGAAGCCCGTTTTTTTAATTTCGAATTTGTTTTATTATCTATTTCAAATTTTGTAAAACTTTACCGAATATTCAGCGATTTCTAAGCAAGCAATAGCAACACTGAACGGAAAAAAAACATTCTTATATCCAGCGAGATTATGTACCGAAAATTCTAAAGTGATGCTGTTTTTAAACATTTTGTGATATTGTTCTTGAAAGAAGTTTTATATGGTTTAAGTGCGAAGAACATGATACTTAATAAATAAACGTAACACACAAAACGTTAAAAAACGACTTTTAGGGCGTAATGTAAAATCTGGAAGTTTCATATTTTCTTTTTTTTTTTTTTTTTTCGAATTCATTTTTATTGCATATTACAGATTAAAGGGCTTCCTACCATTCGCATAATAGCATCCCATTTTCATTCGTTATTATTGCACGTAGAAGCTGCAAGATCAATAGCGCATAAACCCAATTTTGGCACTAGATAACAATTTCAAGTGAGTGATGATGTTTATTCATATTAAGGTTCTCAAGTTATGTTTGGACATTTCGTGAACAGGTGGTGGTAAATAAGGATTTCCCAAGAGGGATTCGTATGTAATGCCATCTCGTGAAATGAATGGAATCAGTAAATCTTCCGCTTTTAATCCAGCGTGAAATCTTGAATGCTTTGAACTCCTGGAATCTCCTCGTTGTATTTGGGAGTTATCGGGGAGAATAATTTCTGATCACTCAGAATGTGTTAAATGACAATCGTGGTTATCTTTGTGGATTGCAATATTTATGGATTTATTCTTAAATTAAAGAAAATATTCATGCAAATATTTACATTTATAATCTTCTTCTAGGTAAAATATAAGCGAGAAATGCGCTATTGTATCGTGATTATGACCTGTTGATTATTGTTAATACACCTTCAAGACAGGACAAAACTCAAGACAAGACTTCATAGACAAGAATTGCGTGGATACTTCCCGTTGATTTTGTAGAGACATTAGGTTATTTCGAAGGAGGAGGCAGGAGATATGAAAAATGAGCAACGCCTTCGCCAGGAATCGAGCCACGGACCTCTCGGTTATGCGTCGAGCATGCAGACCACTACACCACGAAGGCGTGCAAAAAAGGCGGGAGAAATACCTTATATAGCCCCCCCCTTTTAAAGGGCGACTGGGGTTTTGGGGACCCAATCGCCAAAAGTTAAAAATAAAGTTGGCAAGTTAAAAATAAAGAGAGTGCAAAAAAATGTCAAGATTAACTCCAAATACCATCAGGAACATATTTTATCGCCAACTTTTCTGAATGAAATACCATCGCTTTACCCACAGTGCCATCCATCTGTGAGACTCCATCAGGACAAAGCTAGCAGTCACACATCAAAATCCACTGTAAATTTCCTAAACGAAATGGAACAAAAAACTGGTATCAAGGCCATACCCTTCACTGATATCCCTACTAAATCTCCCGATGTGTCACCTATGGATTTTTGTGCTTTCGGACTTTTAAAAACTGCATTATCCAAACGTTGTCCCAAAACCCTAACAGGACACTGGAAAGCTGTTCGGGAGGAATGGGATAGAATACCTCTTCTGACACTTCAAAAGGCATTATTATCCCGCAAATTGCGGTGTCGAAAGATAGTTCAGAATAAAGGATGTCAAATAGAACATTTAAAACACAAAAATTTTATGTAATTTAGTTTTGTGAATACAATATACATCGTCTAAAAATGTCCGAACAGCCTCTGTATATGAGAATCATACAAGCATCCTAAGATATATACATACAGATTCTTCCTTATTTATTAGTACAGATACAATTGTTAAGAATATTATATTTTTATTTGCTTGCACAAAATAAAGGAAGTATTGTAATCGCGAAACGTTTCGGCTATCAAATTTCTACGGAAATATCCATTTTGATGATTTCCGAATCTATTTTGACTATTTTTTACGTAACGTCTGTACGTAAGGATATAAGAAAGGACTCCTTTTTCCAAAACGAATTGTAAATTGGATTTAAGTGGACTCAAAATGGGCCTCTTTATGACCTCTGTACCTATGTACGTTCATATATATCTGGCATACACAAAAACGTTTGGTTGATTCTTTGTACATGGGAGTGGCATAACATTTACTTATGCCCCTCCCTTTTTTATTGCAATCCACAGTACCAAAAGTTCATAAGTATACCCACCCTATTTATCCGACTGGAAAATCCTCAGCCGGTCTTTATTTTCGAAATCGTTGGTGGTAGTCATGTGCTTCTAATTACAGAAGTATTCTAAGTGACGAAAGTGTTCATGTTTCCGCAGTGTGAAAGAAAAAAAATGGCAAATAACAAAACCTAACTTTTAGTGTGGTCTTCCTGTTCCTGTATTTAATATTTCGGAAAGTTCTCGTTATGAAAAATTTAAATACAAGAAGTTTGGCTCCCGAACGACAAAAACTGACAGGATATTGAATTTCAAAATTTGCAATATTTTATGTCATTTTCAAATTCGTTTGATGGATCGATTAATTAAGTTAGAATAATTCCAGGGAATTAGTTTAAATGAAGTGCAGAAAAAACGTGTAGAATTTAATAGGCCATACAAGGAAGTCATGTGATATCCAAATTAGATTTTTTAATTTTTAGTATGCTTCATTTATATAAAATTGCGTTTAAATCATGATACATCTAATTAAAACATTAAATATTTTTATAGAATAACGTTATGTAGTTTTTCACTTTTCAAATATGCAAAAGGTACATAATATTCTTATTAGTCTCAAGTTTGCGTAAATGCACGTTCATCTATTTTCCTATAAAATGTTTCACCGTTCCACCTAGGCCACATCAATTTAGAATCTCTACTGGTAAAAAGAGCTCTTTTTGGGTTTCCGTTAAAATCTGAAGCATTTCGGGGTTTTTCCCAAATCTTTTACAAATGTGATACACTCAAATGTTATACACTCCTTAATTTCGTAAGCATTTTAATGGCCGTTTGTTTTGGTAAATTTAAACTGATGTTATCGCCATCCAAGTTTTGTGGCTCTTTATTAAAGAAACTGAGTTGTAAACCGATTCTGATATCACTTATCAGACATTTTAAAAAATTTACAAAGCGCAAATTTGACAGTATATTATGTTATTTTTAAACATCTAAATATATAGGCAGAGATGAATTTATAATTTAACTCTAAAATAGTTTACCTACATACTTAAATAAATAATAATAAAAATTTTAAAACATTAAATTCTAGGAAATGTTTATTTGTTAATGATCGTCGTTTCATACCTAATGAATAATGCACGATCCCCTCAAAATTTACTGACAGAGAAAATTTTGTGCCAGCCTAATACATTTGAAGCAATCTGCAGTATCTAGTTCAGCTAATACGTGATGCTATGAATGCTGTCAAGTATACTATGAGTGGTTTGTTTCCAGAAAAGCATCTGTTTTGTCTAAAAATAGGTTGTAGATAATGATATGACAGATTCATTCGTAATGTGCAGAATAATCTATTGACTGAGACGTGAAACATTTCATTGCTACAGGTGTAATAATAAGACGAACAATTTTATCACTTCTATCGCTAATGAAAATTCATTTTTTTATTAAATTGTTTTCATTTTATCACATCACAAAATAAATTATTTCAGACTGATAAACGATTTCATTTAGAACTGCATTCCAATTTAAAATAATAAACAGTTTCCTGAACATTGCTTTTATCTTCGTTCATACCAAGAAAACTGTTAATTACTACAGAATGAGTATAAAATTTACTGTAGGTCATGGATTTCACAAAACACTACTTAGTTCATGAACTGCATTCATTAATTAAACTTATTTTTTAAATTAAATTTATTTAATTAAACTTAAATTAAACGAAAACTATCAAAAAACAAAAAATGTATTAAGTTTTAAAATCCGAAGTGTTTATAACTATAAAGTTTTCTTTAGTAACACTGTTTCTAGTACAAAGAAAACCAATCATCGTTTTGTTAATTTTAAAATATGCTATATGGTTTTATTCATTTATTTTATTACAAATATTTTCAGATATTAAGATAACATTTAGTCGTAATAGAACATGATAATAGATTTTCGTATAACTAACTGATGATATTATTTCATATTACGAATAGAATATTAGAAATACTTTAAATGATGTTTTAAATTTTATGAAATGGATAATTCAAAATAATTTTATTCCCATTAGTAAAATGCGTTGAGATTAATAGATCTGCTATTTAAATGGATACGAAATGGATTTTCCTGTTAAATGGAAAAATAGTTATTCTGAAACTGTAAACGTAGTAGTTCCATATTACATACTTTTTCGTTTAGTTTAGACGGCATTCAGAAGAACTAGAACCAATGGCTTAAAATTTCTGATTTTTTTTATTATTACTTCGCAGAAATTAAAAAGAATAATAGGGGAAAAAAACTGAAAGCTTTCAGATTTTATATTACGCCCAAAGGTGCGTTTTTTTTAACATTTTGCGGGGTACCATTATTTATTAAATATCATGTTCTTGGCACTTAAACCATAAAATTCAATCCAACAGCAATATCGCAAAATATTTAAAGTTGCATATTTTAGAATTTCCGATACACAGTCTCGCGCGCTGAAGATAAAAATGTTTTTATTCTCGTACGGTGTTGCCATGGCTCGCTTTGAAATCGTTTAATTCCTTTATCAAAAACCTCATAAATGCCGTACAAAAATGGAATAGATAATAAAACAAATTCCAAATTTGGGCTTCCAGATGCCTATATTTGGATGGAAATGTACGTTATTCAAAATCGGACGACTCTAGGTACCGTTGATTTATCACAATGCGAGAAACATACATACATTTATGCAGGTTCTTCATTATTTAATTTCTTTAAATATAATACAGGTCCATAATACTTTAGCAACAATTTCAAAATTATTCGTCTTTTATAGTGAATCAACGCAAAATGCTAAAACGAAATTATTTGCCAGGCATTAAACATAAACAGCTTAAATCTGCTAGATTAAATAATGATAATTTTGTTATTACGAAAGAGTGAAGTTTTGCGTTTTAGTGTTTTTACTTCTTGAATTTTTGAAGTCTTTATTTGATCGACAAATAAATGACTGCTTTACTCAATTATACGGCCATCAATACAATGACTTTTTCATTAACTCTGAATAATGAATGCGTTTGCTGCGAATTCTCTTTTAAGTTCTTAACCGCAAGTTTAAGTTATGTCTCTTTCCTATTTATTTTAATTTCAGTTTACAATTTCCTACCAGAGTACTATTTAAGTCTGTGCTTCACCGACTTCTGCGGAGAGAGTCCGATTCTTCTGACTAGCGCGCGTTTGCCATTTGGTTACATTCTCTCTTAGCTACTACGCTCGGCCCTTGCTCGGCTTCGCCGATTTAATTAATATTTAGGGCGCAACTACTTAGAATTCTGATAGCTTCGGCTATATCTTTCAGATACCTTTAGTTAAGCTTAATTTAGTTTAATTTCATAATTTTTTAAGTTCAAGCCCAAGTGAAGGCTTTGCTGTATACTCCGAGTTAAGAACTGATTGTAAATATTCTGAGAAATAAAGGGTAGCTAACCCTTCTTAAGTCTTATATGTTTATTAACACATTTAAACGATTATTCGCTTGTTAGTGTTTGTGGGGTTCTGAGATTGAACATTGGAATTAAATAAATAAAACCCCACAACGCTAAAGAGAATTGCGGCTACTGACCACGTCCATAATCAGACATCGAGAAGACACACAGTCTTCTCTCTCTCCCTCGCATGCATACTCACACATATCTTTGGCTTCTAAACACGGGACTATACAGCGTTAAACTTTACCCATTTTGAGCACTGCACAGCCGCAAGAGAGAATGCGAATTTCTAAACACCTAAGACTTAATTAATTACGAAGAAATAAATTAATTCCTAACAATTATGGTAATCCGTAAGTATTAAAGAAGGCAGTAATGCCTAACAACTGTTTTAATCTAATTGATTCAAATGCAAATTTTGTATGTTTCATTACTTTGTGTGCAACTGGTATTCATCAACATAGTAGTTTTTTAGAAGAATACCAAAAGAAACATCAACAGCAATCCAACGCATTAAACATGCAGAAAATGTGTGCGAAATATTCCGTTTCTGCCTTTGAAATATCCCAAGGCTTTATTAAATTTGTATATCAACTAATGATTAACAGGTTTTGTTAAGGACGTAATTAAGATGTTTTATGAAATATATCATTGTAAGAATTTTAGTTTCTACAGGGCTTGTTCAAACTTTCCGTTCTCATTGTGTTTATTTGTGAGATAATGGCTGGAGCAATTATTGTTAATTTAGTTAATGGTGCCATTTAGTGATATGAATTGGAAGTTCCGGCTATTGTATTATGGAAGTAATATCTCTCTTGGTATACATGAGTTAGAATTGTCAGTTCTTACAAATGTATTCCGCAGGTGGTATCTTTCTTATTCGTAAGCTTGTACGATAATATATTTGTGCAAAATAGGAAACGAAAACGCCAAAGTGAAATATAAAATTAAGAAAGCAATAACCTCGTGTTTAGCGTAGATTTATTCAAGAACTCAGTCCATTTCGAAGACAAACAAGTACAGGTTTCTCTTCATCAGGAGCTAAGAAATCTGCAAAAGCAATGGGCGCAACGTCGTATTTATAATCTAGCAGTAAAGCGAAAGAGAAGGTTGGGCGACCTGTTGGAAAAAATAGTAAGGAAATTGAAAAACTAAGTGAATAACATTTTAAAGGCGTTAGAAAGAACTCGATTGAACTTAAGTCATTAACTAAGCAAGCTAAACCTTTGCGAATGTAAAAACCTTATAAGGTACCATACACCAGAAGTGAGCGTATCCCGACCCACCTAACCAAAAAATTTGTTCTTATGGTCATAACACGTCACACCCAATTTAACAAAGGGAAATAAGTGAAACATAAAATAACCAAATGGAAATAATCATATGTAAATAATAATTAAAAAAACATAAGAGTAGCTTAAAAAAGCTTATAAGGTATTTTCTCTCTCCTTTCAGCATGCCTTTGTGGTGTAACGGTTAGCACGCTCGGTGCGTATAGAACACTCGAGAGGTCCAGGTTCGAGTCCTGGCGAGGGCATTGCACCTTTTCCACTTCTTCTCCTGCAAATCTAATATAATGCTAATATCTCTACAAACTTCAATAAAATCCAATTCCCCAACTGAAGAAGCTTTTCGCAAGATTTTTTTAAGATCCAACGTCAAAAAAAATTATTTAATTTCCAACTATGGTTTACTATCAAAGACTTGTTAATTTCGCCTTTTTGGATTCTGTTGAAGAGGGACCTGTACCTGTTTGCCCTCGAAATCGATTGAGTTTCTGACTGAATCTACCCCAGATACAAGGTTGTTCCTTTGTTAATTTAATAATGTTTAAGGAAAGTGCAGGAACATTTTTTTCTCCTCAAGATAACTACGAATATAGTTGTGTAGCTGTTTTTTCATTGCTTATCTTTCAATTTTTTAAATTCCTTCCGCGTGCAAAACTTCCTAAAAAAAGTTTTAGATAATAAGTATAACATAAGCTTGAAGGGTAGAGTCAAGGTCTAAACTTTCTGATAACTCAAATCTTTGCTTTTTCTAGTTTAGATATGAGAGTTACATAATGGCAAATTTTGAAATTTGAGTTTATTTAATATTGTGTTTCCAAAAGCTTAAAAATAATGCATGCTTCTAGTAAGCTCTTTTATTGAATGCGTATAGAGATTGATAATCAAGCTTTGTCACACGCACTGGAAATTTGCTTTGAATTCAATGTATATATGTAAAAAGATGACTTAATGAAAGAAAGTTGCAGCGGATTGGCGTTAGAGAGGCTAAATGCTTAGTTAGAAAGATGACACTCGAAGACAGACATAACAGTAAATTCCACACATAATTTGATTCCTTGATAATGCACATCATAACTGTTGGTGCGCTATTTTATACAGCACACAATTTTGTACAGCCTACATCATACATTCTATACAGCCTAACAATGGACGGAATTGGGAGAAATAAACTACGAGTGGCTAACGGCAATTCGAAGCATCGGAAAAATGCAGAAGAGAGAAGGGGAGTAGCCATGCAATTGCCTTTCATACCGAATTGCATTTCAGATCACATGATAGATTAATGTAACGATTTTGGGTTCAGATGCCGTCAGTAAGTGCGCAACAGAGATTAGATGACGGATCTTTTTCATTTAATTAGTAGAAAAATTATTGGTCTGTTATTTTTAAAATGAAGGCGGAAGTTAAAGGGATATTATTAATTTATTATTTAATAGATAGATATTTTATACTTTACATAAAAGGAAAAGAAAATAAGAATTTTTGAGGAGGTTGGATATTTCACATATTGTTACATTTTTATTAGTAGTAACATAGAAATTTTCTTACTTTGTGAAAAAAAGTTCCAGGTTTTTTCATACCATGAGATGTTTTCCAGACCGGACTGTAGACCAAAGTTCCACGCATACGTTAAGAATACAGTATCCTGTTGTATTGACATTCAAATGAAGAAATTAAGTTCTGGTAATTAATTTTTTTCTTTAAATTTAAATTCGGTAGTCACATTTAAAGACAAAAAATCAATTAGGATGTTAAAAAATTTTACCCTTCTTGCGAAGAAAGCAGAACTTCCCAGTTACTTTCGCGGCTAAATTAACCTACCCTCCTCCGTAGAGCGCCTTCGGAAGTAGGTGCTGTTTAAAGGGAACTTTGTCTATAATGATATCATCCCTTGTGGAACAGCTTAACTGTCGTAAGATGACATGAAATATCTCAACTAATTCTTCATGAAACGACAGGAGATGAATTTCTTCGTTGGGGATTTTTGTTGAATTCCTACCACTTTCTGCCCCCTTCCAATCCCAAACAGGTAGGGTCTGCTTATGGCGACTGTAGTCTATGCGTCCTCAAAATCAGACCCGATGAATATACCTCGCTCTGCAAAGCGGAATTTTCGATGAAGAAGGAGCACACCCAAATTGCGACAGGTAGGAGGGGTTTAACCTTTACCAAAAGAAGATTGATTCTTCTACTTATCCTTCCTTTGCAATTTAAGTAAAAATTATTTTTCATGATTTTATTAATAGTTATGTCAAACAACCAATTTTTCTTTTTCACAGAGTTTATTTAATTTGTTTAAACAGTTATTTTACTTTAATAATCTTTACTGTCACCTCTCTCTTTCCATTTTCACCCCATAATGCAAATTAGTTCGCGTGTACTTAAGTGAGGGTTTGAGATGGCTTAGACAGTGAGACTTTTGCCCGTTACAGACAACGCATTTACAGGTGTACTCTTCTAAGATAAGAATTTCCATCTTCGGCCATGCATTATAACTGCAGATAGTATTTCAGACTGGTGAAAATTTTAAGAGTAACTTAACGTTTCAAGTACTCTGGGTAGCCTTTAGCTATTATCTATTTAGAATTAGTTTTATATTGAATTTCTATATTGAGTTCTCCCCATAAATGCTGACTGATTCGTGAGCACCAAATGTGCCTTCTGTTCATTTTATTTAGTTTTAAAATAAAAGGTCTTTTACACCCTCTTGAAGTCCCTTTTGTAAATTGGAAGGCAAAGCGATACGTCACTTAAAGTCTTGCTAAGGATTAGCCACAAGTTACAATTAATAAAATGCTAATTCCATATAACTTGCCTAGCAATGGGCAGCTGAAAGGCAGTAATTTGCGCGTTATTCAAAAAGGAAACCAACCTTGAAAATATCTGCTTAACATGAATTTCATTCAAGTAATAGCTGGCATTCTAAATAGCAGTATGTTATGTTATCTGTTAAGGTGGTTAGTAATAGTTATTTTAGAGGCTGTAACGAGCCTACATTGTCATAAAAGATTACTCACCTAGGAAATTGGTAAAGATAACTACTACGGTAAAGATCTTAGGCTTATGTTACTCGTGTTCCTGTAATGAGAAACAGCTGGCAGTAAGCTGCCTTTCATCAGAAAATTTAATATATTTTTACGGATTTTGTATTTATTTAACTATTTTTAGTAGAACTGTTATTAGGTTGTTTAATTTCCCCGTGCGGTGCGGCGCGAGACTTATTTGAAGAGAAGGCTGCGCCGGAAAAGTTAAAATACAGGAGCACGCGCGTTTGATAAATGGATGTCTCGTGCTTGTACTTTTTGTTATCCAGAGGAATCGGGAAAATTCCAGAGTGTTCTCGTGCATGATTAAAAAGCTTATAAGGGCCGGATTGAGATATCTGGACTCAGTAGCTGTCTTAAGTGAACTGTAGTTGTTTACTTAGTGCTGTTATTGATTGCAGTGAATTCGGGGTGAGATCGGATTAGCTTTCTCTGTGTTTTGAATTTGACTTCTATTTAATGTTTTTAGTAGTTTAAAATATAACTACTGTGAGATATTGCGATATTGTGCGAATATCTCTCAGTAAATTTCAGCATTTTGTCCTACTTCTTGGGATAAGAATAAATTTTATTAACTTTTTATCGATTTGGGCATTCAATCCATTACGAACCCGTACGCGCGCAACAATATTATTGAGAAAACAGAAATGTTTTTTATATATTAGTATTGCAACGTTGTGATTGTTATGTCATTTAAATATATCTGCTGGAAGGCCGTAGAATGTTTATAATATGCCACTGAGGGAAAAAAAGGAATTGAAGACGTTAATGTGTTGATTTGATTTGATTTGCAACTGGACGCTGTTGCTAACCAGAGGTACTGACAAATGTTTTATTTTTTGGCTTATTTTACGTATTTGCATCACGTTTGTGATACTGCACATACTTTATCATTTTACTTTCATTTACATTTGTTTTCGAGTAAGACTTAGAGCCTCATTTTAAATGAAAACACTCATTTTTAACTTGTTTATTTCTATTGCATTAAATTCAATGTTGATTAAAATTATAATTTGATTTATCCTTGCTGTTACTTTTTTAAGCATTTGAATCATACTTTTGAATCTGTTTAATTTCAACACACCTATTTAACAGTATTCGTCTATTAATTTATTTTTAACATATTCTGACAAGAATTCACTTTCCAATTCATACTTTATACCCATTATTAACGAAACATAAAAATTTGGAAGAGAATTTAGTCAAATTGCTATCAAGTTCTTTTCTTTAAATTCTTTACCTATACTATGCAGCTTTTCAGCCAGTTCTAATACTGCTTTAATATTTTCCTTCATTTTCGGACTTTCTTGATGTGTAATGAAATATTACTCTGTAAAAAGAAATAGTTCGTTTGCTTAATTTAAGCATTCGTGAATTGATCATAACTTTTATCATACTTCTTTGGTAGATTTACTGCGTAACACAGGGATGATTTGTGAATCTGAAATATTTAAGCAAATTAAAACTCTAACTTTTTGATCATTTCTTAACCAAGTATTGCAACTTGTTTCAGAATTTTCTTCAAACATAACTTAATCTAAACATTCTTTTAGTAGAAGTTATTCACACATGGAATAGTTTACATCGGTTTACCTTTCGATAAAAACTTATTCTTTCTTTTAGAATAGATATTATTACTCATTACAATTACTTTAAAAATTTATAACGACTACCTTTAGTAGCAAGAAATGTTTTAATACTTTATGTCCTGGTATGTTACGGCAATATCTTTTATTTAGAATTTCAAATTCCTATGAGCATGTTAACATTTCATGTTACCATTACTATTTCACCTTTATTTGCATTTGTTTTCCAGTAAGTTCTTTTTAAGCACTTGAATATAATTAACAAAATTCAAGCTCGTAATCATTGATGTACGTGTACTGAAATTTTAAACCCATTGCGGCGTTGAGTAAGAAATCCTCCAGCAAATTTACGAAGAATCACAATTCGCAATAAACACAAATTTTTTATTTAAGAAGAGAAAAAACATTACTCAGGTTGAGTGGAACAAAATAGGTTGAAATCTTTAGAAATATTAAAAATAAATTCATCAGTTAAATGTTTAAATACTCTTACATAAACTAATTCAGTCCTTTCAAACAAAACAACAGTTCAGAGGCTTTTCACCCATTTTTTAGACGAATTCCATCGTATTTAGAAACATATTTTACCTAAACTTTTTGCCTTTTAAATGCTTCATTTGATAATCCTTAATCTTCGCTATCTTTCTAAATCCTAATTTCCAAGACAATAATGCTTATTACCGAAATAGGTATTTTATCTCATTACTCTTGAACAGCTTTTCAGAGTCCAAGGAGGGGTTGTAGGTCGATGTTTGAACAACTAATATTTTAAAAGACCAAAATCGCAAAACATCCATGGATGATACATCACAAGACTTAATATGGATATAAGTGAAGGGTTATGGCCTTGACCCCGTTTCTTGTTCCATTTTTTCCAGGAAATTAGCAGTTGATTTTTAAAATATTGCTTTGTCTTGATGCAGTTCTGCTGAGTCATGGCATTGTGGGTAAAGAGAAGGTATTTCCTCTTTGCAAACCGAATATAAAATATGTTCCTGAAAATATGTGGTGTATACCTTAACAATTTTCTGCACTCTTCTATTTAATTTTTAGTCCAAAGGGGCGTTTTCCCTGAGGGCTATTGTTTTCGTTTTGCGATTTTGCGTTGAATCGCTATAAACAGCTGCATCACTTTTCAAATTATTGCCACCAAAAGTTATCGCCTTGTATTATATTTAAAGAAATTAAATAATGAAGAATTTCTCCCTCCAATTTTGAGTAATGTACGTTTCCACCCAAATATGCGCATCTGGGAGCCCAAATTTGGAATTCGGAATTTGTCTTATTATCTATTTCATATTTTATAAAACTCAAACGAATTTTTGATGAACGAACTCAACGATTTTAAAGCGAACAATGGCAACACTCTAACGGGAAAAAACCTTTTTATCTCCAGCGTGCTGAACGGTGTATCGGAAATTCTAAAGATATACTCATTTTAAAATTATTTTGCGATATTGCTGTTGAATTGAATTTTATGGTTTAAGCACGAAGAACATGATATTTAATAAATAAAGGTAACACAGAAAACGTTAAAAAACGCCCCTTTGGACGTAATTTAAAATCTGCAACCGTTCATATTTTTTTTCTTTTTTGTTGTTGTTTTTCAAGTTTTGGATACTGGTGTGTCAATATTTTAAAGCTACTTTTACGGTAAACTGCATATAACTGTTGATATTATATTATACTCTAATTATTAAATGCTGATAAATATGCTTCTAAATTTAAAACCTTCGAGTGGAGAATGAGCTGCTGCAAATTTCAATATGTTTACTCTTGGCTTTTCGGTTGGAAATTTTTGTGTGATATTTTTCAAGCGGTGTGAAAGGAAACATCTTATAGTTAATTAGTTAATTAATTTCGCAGTTCATTTTTATCCTTGTGTACTAAATTCATAGATTATGTGAGGTTATTTATTTTGACCGAGCATTCGAGGACTAAGTTCCAGAGGCGAGACGCTTTTATGGAGGGTGCTCTAAGCGAAACTGGTCATATTTATGGTATGAATGAGGGAACCCTCAACCTCTCATGAAACCAATTATTCGCTCATCGGGAACTGAAGGACTCGAGTTTAAATGCTTCATTCACCTGCCCCTTAAAAGGGATAGTGATTTGAAAAATAAATATTTAATATTTTAAAATATGCAGAATATTTTTTTAAGTACGGATTTATGCTTTAAATAATACACATCCTTTTGCAGTAAAAGACTGATTAAAATAAATCACGTTTCTAGTACATATTAATGTCATTTTAAGGATCACAGTATTTCATGAAAAGGTTGGTTTGGTTTAGTTTATTTAATTATGACAAATCACGCCAGGGCTATATGCCTAAGGAAAGAGATGTCTTTGTGAAGGACTGTCTAAGTAAAACTGGCTTGTATACCTCCTACAAATGTGGAAAACCACGAAAACACCCATGCAACCTGTCCGTTCGCTTGGAATCGAACCCAGGTCAGAAGTACCAGTGTTCAACGACTTTACCGCTCGGCCGCTTCATGAAAAGGAAGCCTGTGAAGCCATTAAAATTAGAAAGGGGTGAATGAGATGCTTTATGTATCGTTACATTTATGTAACTGAAATCCCTTAGCAAAATTGTCTAACATTTAATTCTAAAGAGCAATTTTGTCTCTGTTTGCCTGATATATAAAACTGCGCCAGAAGCTTTTGAGCGTATTAAAGTTAGAAGAATTATAACTTACACTTTATACTAAGTAAAAAATGCATATGGGCTTAAGTGTACAATACATTTGTTTCTCACACTTAAATTTGATATATAATGTGAAATGTTTTGCTAGGCAAAATTTTTAAAATGATTAAGTAGGAGGAGCACTACACTGTAATTTAATATATTTTCTAAAGCAAAAGTAGCTTGCGTTCAGAAACAGGCAGTGAATCAAATGTTAATATTTTAATGGTGTGTAATGTTAAAATGTAGCAAAATTGTTAAGGCTGAAATACTAAATATAAATGTTTTACATCAGAAATAAGATAATTCCGCCAGAATGAATAAATATATGTTAAGCCACGCACAGCCATTTGAAACTTCATCTATATTTTATAAGGGTTTAATCGGATTTCTATATTATCAGATACTTATTATAGTAAATTAATAATAAACATAGAAAGAGAAAATGCTATAAAAAATCACATATGTGACCCATTCTCTACATAAAAGTTGTCTCAAGCTTTCGTCATTCAGACAGTAGTAATGTTTTGAGGCTGTCAGATCCATAGTACACATCTCCTACCGGGATACCGTGTCAGTGTGCGCCTTATACATTCTTACTTCGTTGAATTTGCAGGATCAACACCTTTTAAATCTTCCGAGCAACTCGGTACCCTACATTAATATATGGGCACTTGAATGCAAAACATACCAGCTAGGAATTTCGAAAATCCAACAATTCTTCACACTTTTCTTTACCATAAATCTGCACATTTTTGGCTCACCAAGATCAGACGCAATCTAGACACTTTTGAACTTTTCTGACCGTTCCACGTATTTTGATTACACATGTACTTTTCCTTATACTCGTCATAATTTTCCAACACACAATTTCACATAATTCCCACCATTGTGCATTTTCGTGTACAATCTATTGCATATTATAGCTCATAGGCATAAGTCTAAAAACTTTCTCTTGTAAATCAGTGTTTGATCAAGGAAGAGAGGTTTGTTCCAGGATAATGCTCGCATTTACATTGCTACTATGGCAATATCAGCATTATCTGGTATAAATCTTTCAGCACTAGAATGTTCTGCATATAGCCTTGTTTTAGTGCCATGCGATTTCTAAACATTCGCCACAGAAGAGAGAGAAAAGGTTCTTTTTGGACGGGAAGTGAAAAATTTCACTTACGCTATTCTAAAGGAATGCGTCATAACATACTCTATTTCATATTTTATAATCGTTTATTAAATACTATGAGCGTCGTTTGATTTAAACGATTTAAATTTATTAAAAATTACAAAATTCAGAGCCACAAGAATTAGCTAATTCTGAAAAATGAATCAGTTTCAAAACCCTTCAATCAGGTTATATATTGTAGTAATACTAAAACTACACTTAGTGGCGCAAAACCCCTAGTGGTCCACGGCCTGCAAGGACCTTTTTCTACTTTCTTGACCTATGGGGCCCGGACTGCATCAGCACAGGCCTGGTCGGCTTGTCCCAGGGGCCCCGGTGTTAGTCGCCAAACAAAGTTAGTATCGACCCACTTAAGGGACGAAAGGCTGAGTCAACTATGCCCAGCCCGGGGATCGAACTCCGGACCTGTGGTGCAGCTGCGCAACGCTCTAGCCACTTCGCCACTGAGCGGTATATTGTAGCACCGTTCTTCAGGCAGAGCTAAAATTAATGAGTATTCACAGCGGTCGTATTTATAGCCGGAAAGTCTTTGTGTTAATCACGAGCAGCGACTGGGATGAAGATTTCGCAGTTCAGAGAAACTGACGCAAGATTCTGCAAAGTGACGCAAAATGGTGCAAAGAGTATCTTCGAAGCTGGGATTTGTTTAATTACAATTTATGAATTTAAAGGTATATTGCTAATTGATTCCAATTAAGTTTAACAATTTTGTTTCATATTTTATATTTTACGTGGATATATGCATTATAATTAAAATTAATTGTTTACTTTCCCGATTCATTACTTAGTTTTAAATTTATAATATTTTTCATATTTTGACTTTTTTGGTTTTTATTGGCATTTTTAATCTTTGCTACTTTTTATCTGCTTCTTAGCCTTCTGTTTATTATTAGTATTATTATTACAACTTATTTAAAAAATTAAGCCCTGAAAACCAAAGGAATTGAAAACTTTGCAAATTATTATGTTTGTTGTGAGACTAATTGAAGTCTCTTATTGGATGCAAATCACGCCGTCTGCTTTGATTATTCTGATTGGCTTAGTAGCTCAGAAGAAGTTAGCTCCCTGTATAGTACGTATTACAAAATATTAACAAACTTTAATATTTTTAATTATTACCGTTAATAATTAACCGTAAATATTAACAAACTTTGCATTAACAAAATCGCCTTGTATAGAGGAAATGCTATCAGGCGCCATGTCTGCGAGGGAGATTTGTTCCAAGATATGTCTCCTTATGTAGACGGAGCTTTACGCAACCTTTAACTTTCGGATTTCATTCTTCACAGTATATGACATTATGTGGGAATAGAGTTCTTTTTTACATGAATTGTTTAAATGTATACCAGTCACAATTCTCGTTCTTGTGTTGTAGTTCTCGTTCTTGTTCCAATAATAAAAATATTTTTTTCGAATTCTTTGATTATTAATATAGCATATTGTTACGGATTTGGTATTTATTTAGCTATTTATTTACAATTGCAATTAAAATTGTTTCATATTCCCGTGCAACGCAGACGAATTCGAAGAGAAAGCTACGTCGGAAAAGTAAAAATATAAGAGCGCGCGCATTTAATATTTAATAAATAAATATCTCGTAATTGCTGTTGCCGTCCAGAAAAATCGAGAAAATAGATTTTACTAGAATGTTCTCGTGAATAATTAAAAAGCTTATAAAAGCCGAATTAAAAAACCTCAGCTCAGTTGTAGCTGTTTTAAGCGAACTGTTGTTTACCTAATGCTGTTATTGAATGTAGAGAATTCGCTGTAAGATACAAATAGTTTCTCTGTTTAATTGAGTTCTGTTTAACATTTGAGATATTGTGATATTGTGCGAATATCTATGAGGAATTATTTCAGCATTTTGTTTTATTTCTTCTGAAAAGAATAAATTTTATTAACTTTTTAACAACTTGTGCATTCAATTCATTACGAACCCGTACGTACGCAACAATATAATGGTCCAAAAGATGTTAACAGTTTCACCAAACATTTTTTGTCTTTAAAAATATGTAGTATGTTATTGTTCACCCCTGATCAAGTCTTGAATCCTACTTTAAACATTCAGCATTTTTTTTAATAAATGTTCATGCTGTAAGCTTTGCATCACATGTCAAGTGAACAAATAAAGTGGAGATAAACAAAGGTTCACTGCAGCAAATCTTGTTTTCGACGACTAGAAAGAGAATTTCCTGAAACAGGTTGGCAATATAAAATAAGAAATCTGTTACTCGCGAAAGTAATGGCGCTCTGTGTTTAATGACATGAGAAAGGTAAATAGCAACGAATACGAAGGATAAGAGGATGTCTGGAAAAGTATTCGTTTTGCACATGTTTACTGAAGGAAATGGAATATTTGTGAAGTAAATTGGGAATGCGTTCGCTTATATATTGCACATTAGATGTTTTACGTCTCATTTTAAGAGTAATAATGCATTTGTGCTCTCGAAAGTACATTGCTTAGTGAAAATGTTACCCGTTATTGCTCTTAGCATAATATTGTTTGTTTTGTTTGTATATTTGGATTATGGAAGACAGCACGAGAACTCTCTGATTATAGTTTAGTTTGTTTGATTATAGCAAAGTACCTGAGGTCTATCCTAGGTAAATCTATCTGCCTACGAGCTGGATGCTTTCGTGGAGGACTTTCTAAGGGAAACTGGCCCACATTCATATTATACATGGGGTAAACCACGAAAATAATCATGCGGCCAACTCGGGCACCGAGATTCGAACTCTGGATCAAACTGCCAGTGTTTAGCGACTTTACCGTTCAATGGGCACTCAGGAGAGGATTTCTTTCGTAGAGGACGTTTTAAGGGATAGTGGCTGGTATTCACATTGCACATAAGGAAAATCACAACAACTCATGCAATCACCCCGTCTGCCAGAATCCGAGCGCGGATCAAAAAGGCAGGACAGGACAGGAACAAGTACAGGGGGCACCATATCATCGCTATGAGCAAAAATGGTATTGCCCCGGTGTACTACCTTTCCGTATTTATTGAGATTTAAAGGTGATATGCAATCATACAGATGTTATACATTTGGATATACAGAGTTGTATATTGTTACAGTTGGTGATGGTAATATTTATAGGTAGGTGAGTTGCTATAAAGTTTGTAATAATAAATAGATACAATATCATGATTTGGAGGTAAGGCACAGATATGAATGAAGATTGAAGGCACTTTGGTGGAGATAAGAATGGCTTTCTGAAATTATTGCAGAATGAGAGGACTATAAGATTAAGGGTGGCACATATTGAGTCCTTGTCTGTGGAGGTAGTCGATGATGTTCTTTATCTGACTAAATATTTTTCGGTGCTTGATTAGAAATCGCCTGAATTCCAGACCTGTGTTGCCTGGATGACGGATGTGGTGAACAGACGTTATTGGACAGTTGAAGATGTAGTGCTCTGGGTCTCCGATGCTTCCGCATATACATCTGTCAGAGGAGGCTTTGTTTCTGTTGTAGAAGTAGAGTGGAAAGGGGCCGTGGCCCGAGATATACTGGGAAAGGAAGTAGGATGAAAACGTGCTGCTTTCATCTACTTTAGGGAGGAATTCACGTTTCTTCTTCCTTGTTCTCCGTGGTCCCATTGATGTTGCCATTGTGCGGTTGCAAGTTGTTTCAGCTTGCATTTCAATGCTGACTTTGGCCACGGGATAGAGATTGGAGTGCCTATTTGGTGAATAGCTGCATCTTTTGCTAAGAGGTCAGTGCGTTCATTTCCTACACAAGCGCTGTGACCTCTAGTCCATGATATTATAAATTTGTTGTTGCTGCTGAGTATTAAATTCTGAATTAGATA